>CM065804.1:122461000-123061000 GCA_033398695.1 Orobanche coerulescens | reverse complement strand
CGCAACTAACGCCCAACGGCGAAATGTTACAAACAACGCGAAGGAATATACGGCGTGTAAACACGCTCCACGGCGACCAACACGACGTCGCCGTTAGGGATATAATAGAACCAACAAACGACAAGCGTCATCAAATGGATAATATAGTCAAGTCAATTATCCGACAATCACAAAACACAACGAACGAAAATCGATACGATTGACCAACCTAACGGTACATTGATCAAAACGCGAGCCAATCGCTGAACAAATACAAAATTCCACCGCCCAAGGGTTGGAAGATCGAAAACGATACTAATTTTCCGAACTTGGAAAGGTCACAACGATATATAGGTCAATTTGAGACAATATCAGAACTCGCTCGAATGACAAAGGTGAGAAACAACACTGTGTCAAGCATCAACGAACACAGTCGAGTCGATACGGTTGGACGAAACAGAAGAGAAAGAGAGAAAAATGCGGGTATTACATCATATCACCTTTAAAAGAGGTTTCGTCCCGAAACCTAAACAACGAGAACGAAGTGCTGGAATAGCAACCTTCCCGACCATATCCTATTGGTCCCATATCTGATCTCCACGACAATCTATACCGCGGTCACGACCGTATCCCCTGTCCCTAGACATACTAAGCGGATTCTCACTCGATACGAGGGCTCAACTTCTCAAAAATATTATACTTAAGTACCTACCCAAAGACGACATAACACATAAGGTAATCAATAACAACTCGAAAAGAAAATCCACGAGGTATCCTTTTAAAGGAAATCTTTTGAAAGTCCTTGGATTTGTATGGTATTTAAAATAAACTTTAAAAGTGCTTTTGGTACCTCGGGTTGTTTCGTCAAAACTTGTAAACAACATACTCAAACCGTCTCATTTGAAATCATTTGAAGTCATCATGCCCCTACGTATCATCATCTCCGTTAACAACTAACAAGTTAACCATGCAAGATCATCAAATCATTCTTACATACTCTAACAATTCCAAATCCGAGTTTGAATTTTACATCGAGTGAGATTTTTCATCTTTCACTATATATTTTTGAAAATAAAAATCGCATTGGTTTTTGAAATAAAATATTTTTATGGTGTGAAAGATTTTTGAAAATCATTTACTCGAATTATTTGAAAATACAACAATACGTTAAAAATCATTTTCGAAAATTCTCCCAACACTTCACAAACATCAACGACGGTAATACTTTACAAAATGTCTACATGTACTTTAAAACAACTCTTTCAAATACCATCGAGGTTTTATTTGAGAATCCAAGGCCGGCTTGACAATTCCAAATAATTTTCAAAGTATACACGGAGCCGCCGATTAATCGAACCGTCAAAACTTTGTGAAGTTTCCAGGAAAGTGTTTTTGAACACACACAATGAGACATAATTTATCAATTCATCAACCACAATCAAATATCACCTAGCAATACGAAAAGTCTTAACACGCATTCACGCACAACAGTTGTTATCACTAGACACCACGTAGAGAATACAACTACAAGTGATTGGCAGCAAAAGTTAGACCTGACGGCTATAATGCGGTTCCATAGCCTCTGCCCAGGTTGATTAGCGCGCGTTACAACAAAGGTTAACGTGCGCTAAACATGCCACGTTAGCGCGCGCTAGGCTCGTACTAAGCCTGTGCTAACTGCTCTAATCACCAACACGATTGTAAACATATATGAGGTAATGCTAGACTCGAAGGTTACAAGTAAGCAACAACATACAAGTCTAAATGTCATCGACTCACATAATTATAACAACTCACAAACAACCATCAAAAGAAAATCATCCTACAAAAATGAAAATTTTACTTCTCAATATAGAGGACTATCTCAACACATACATACCGATGGACTCAACATTCACATTACTATTTGAATTTTAAACTGCACCACCGCTCAACAACGAGCATCATCAATACGCATCTTTTGACCAACATTCATGAAACCGAAAAGTTACAAACGAGAGTCACGTCTTGAGTATATTTTGAAGACCTTATTTGAGTTAAAAACTCGAGTTTTGAAAACTTATAGTACACAGTGGAAATGAATTATCAATAATTCGAGTTTTCGAACTTTCAGCCTTGTGGTCAACATACGAAAATCAACTTTTTCCTCCCTTGGAGGGCATTTTAAAAATTTTACGTGACTCCCCGAAAGGATTCGAAAACTTAAAATTCCAAGGTTTATACTCTTGTAAGAAAAATGATTTCTACAAGGATACATTCAGCAATATCATTCTACATTTTAGCGCAAGACGGAAATCAACAAATATATGTCACTTACTCACGATGCATCTTCAAATATTAACTACATAACACAAAATCACACAGGCTCGTATAGCTCGTGGTACAACCTGTAGTAGGGAGACTTACATCCATAGATCGCACGAAGATGATGGCTGCATCCTGATACTAATCACGGCCGACATTCCAAACGACGCGTCGCGACACGACATCAGACAGACTCAATCTGACAAGACAAGACCCAACAATACACGACTGGACCCGACAGCCTAGGTTTCCGCAACCTAATCTCTGATACCATAAATGTAACACCCCCAGATCAAACCGGGAATATTACACGCCGCAGACCCTCTCCGTGAGGATCCACCAGGCTAGACATCAGAACAACACATTACATTACATACCGACGAACCAAAATAACGGACCAATAGACCGATTTGGTCTTTCGTCACTGACTTACAAATCAAAATACATAAACTCATCCAGACTCATAACCACACGGGGGTAAAATACTTGCAACAACGAACAATGAGACAGCGGAAAAGACAATACAATGGACTCCGACTAACTGAACCCAAAACTGGCCTTCGTGTGATTAGTATCATTCGTCTTTCATCATCCCTCGTGCCGATCCTGTGTCTTGCTCCCGAAAACCTGCATGTACCTGGACACAATACAGATATCCACCCCCCGATTACTCGGGGGTTAGCAAAACTCCACTGTTTCGCTAGTGCAAGTATAAAGTGCAAATACGAGCCATACACAACACATTCCGAGAATATAACGAAAGACTTCCCGAGATATATTTAGTAAAAAAAAAATAGCTCAAGTCTTGAAAGCAGAAACGAAGCAAGTAAGCATTTTGAAAATATTTCCAAATCTCGGGAGTTTTTAAAAACGTTAGAAATTGAAAAATTCTAAAGTTCCTCGAAAGCCATTTAGGGTCACAGCCCCAAAGTTCATTTTTCAAAATACAAATCCGTTTAACAAAACACGGGGTCCACGACCCAACCATTCCGGTCACAAAACACAGGGTCCACGACCCGATCATCCAGTTCAAATCACTTACAAGGACACATTACACATAACACATTAATCCTATGCCATTCTAGTCAAGCACCAAGACTCGATATACAATGTCTCTCAACCCCGAGCACAAAGCATTGTGATACTCCGGACAATATCACAATTAACGATAACATCGTCATCCTCAAGATGAAAAACCACAACTGGTAACCCGCGGCCGTACCCCTTAGTATCGACCCCGGACATCCCGTCGGACACTCCGGTGGAAACCACTTCGCGGCCGTACCCTTAGTATCGACCCCGGACATCCCGTCGGACACTCCGGGTGGAAGTTCATCCACACACGCACCCAAGTCCACTTCCGTGGCCGTACCCCTTAGTATCGACCCCCAGACATCCCGTCGGACACTCCGGGTGGAAGGAACAACACACACACACGTTCCAAAATCACAGTTGCAAACCACAAGCCTCGAAGGTTAATCACAGTATATATAGTCGAGGTACCTTGCTAGAATGGCCAGTTCATACAACATATACTCACAACCAAGTAATGATACGATTCATGCTAGAATTTCAACGATGCAGCTAGTACAAATAACATAGCAACGAGGGAAAATACCTATCCAACCACGCCGAACGACACAATGAGACAGGATCATCAATATGCATACGTTCCATATATATCTCAAGGAAAGGTTAAGCTATAAATCCTCAACGTCATAATCACACAAAACAATACCCCACACATACTTAGACAAGCATATTTAACAACGAAATCATACGAGTCATCTTTAAAGGAAGTATTGAAAAGCATATCAATTCCTTTGAAAGTTAATTATAGACATTCATAAATCACGTATCGAAAATTACTAACTAATATATCCACAAAACACGTAATGTATGGGCAAGATACTTGCCTCGAATAGGAACAACGCGGAGAATCGACCGAAGTAGGTTGGCCCGAACCGACTACGTACCCGCCGACTCCACCGAACGCCAACTCACGTTCATAAACTACGAAGGACAAATAATAACAATGAAATGAATTCCATAACACGACTCAAAGCCGTTGAATTCAAAGAACGAATGACGAAAGTTCACGGATTTCCCCCAAAATGGCCAAGAACACGATTCGTTCCGTCAAAACCCGAAAACGGAATTCCAAGTTGAAATATGGATATACAATCCATAGAATATGTTTAACAACATCATTTAACCATAATCGATCCATCGAAAACGGATAAAAAAACGAGTTCGGGGACAAATCCCCCAAAAAGTCAATTCGAAGGAAATCAAGAAATATACTTCGATTCGACGAAGAACAATGGATTAAATGATGTTAAACACAAGAATACTATCAAGATTAATCATACCCATCATGAATTAATCAACAACACGGAACGAATCGGACGAAAATGCAAAAATCCCCAAATTCACGAAATTAGGGTTCTAAGGAAGATTACCTTGATTCGCTGAATCAAAGGTTGATAACGGACGATCGATTGATGTTATGGACTCCATAACTTCATGGTTTTGTTGTTAAACAACATGGCTTCGTCGCCCATGAATCGCCACTCGCGGATGGAGAAGAAAGGAAATGAAAAACGAAGTGAAATGTGACTGCTCAGCCATATTTATATCGGCTGACTAGCGTCGCTAGCCTTTCCGGACTAGCGTGCGCTATCGGCCAGATCGCCGAGCACCCTCGGCCGGGCCCACACGACCCGGCATCACCCGACCAACCCCGCCGACCAAACTCGCGACCCAACTCCCGCTAGCGTGCGCTACGGCCGGATACTGCGCTAGCCGACTGGCCCAAAGAGCCACCGGATCGAATCCGCTGCCAGTAACGTACGCTAGCCGGCCGACAGGCGCTACGCCGCGACTAGCGCGCGCTACGCCAGTAGCGTGCGCTACTCGCCGATCTCGACCGAGTCGTAACCTCGAAACCCCATCGCTTGTGCCCGAGCACAGACGCTAGGCCACCGAAGGCGTGCGCTACACCTGCCGGTTAGCGCGCGCAGCCTTCCGGCCGTAGCGTGCGCTACGCCGGTTCCTGCCGCACCCGTCCGGCCGGTGCCCGCAATCGTCCGGCCAGTCCCGCAACCGTCCGGCCAGTCCCGCAACCGCCAGGGCTCGACGACCCGATTACCGAAAACGCACGGAACGAACACGACGAAAAGTTCGCGGACAACATAAACGACTCGAAATGAAAGCGTAATACCATAATTAGTCATACGCGACCAAGAAACGGGTCGAGACAATAATTACAGATACGGATACTCGTAACTTTCAAGAAATTACAAAATGGCCCAAAACGCCCGGAAATCACGATACGTGATCGAATAACCAAACCGAAGTTCACAACACGTCTAACAAAGTTAAACGGACTTGCGGGAAACTTGAAACAGCAGTTTCGGTCGAGATTCGCAAGAATCGAACTCAAGTGTAGAAAAGTCGCTAAAAAGCACAGAACTCAACAAAACAACACCGAAACGAACTCGGATGACAAAAAGTGTAGAATTAATCATTCTCAGAATGACGAAACGGTCATGCGCGAGTCGTCAAAACGGACTCCGACCGAAAAAAGAAATTTACCGAAAATCGAAAATTGCGGATATTACATTCTACCCTCCTTAAAAGAAGTTTCGTCCCGAAACTTAAAACAAGTAGGGAGAAGAAATATTCCGCCAGGAAAAACTCAACGAGATACACAAGAATGCGCAACTAACGCCCAACGGCGAAATGTTACAAACAACGCGAAGGAATATACGGCGTGTAAACACGCTCCACGGCGACCAACACGACGTCGCCGTTAGGGATATAATAGAACCAACAAACGACAAGCGTCATCAAATGGATAATATAGTCAAGTCAATTATCCGACAATCACAAAACACAACGAACGAAAATCGATACGATTGACCAACCTAACGGTACATTGATCAAAACGCGAGCCAATCGCTGAACAAATACAAAATTCCACCGCCCAAGGGTTGGAAGATCGAAAACGAGACTAATTTTCCGAACTTGGAAAGGTCACAACGATATATAGGTCAATTTGAGACAATATCAGAACTCGCTCGAATGACAAAGGTGAGAAACAACACCAGGTCAGAAGCATCAACGAACACAGTCGAGTCGATACGGTTGGACGAAACAGAAGAGAAAGAGAGAAAAATGCGGGTATTACAGGAAAACCCGTCCAACGATCCAGCGCCCTCAGCATAGATCCCCATGATGATCCCGTCGGACCAACACATGGTGGACATTCGATCCAGCGCCCTCAGCATAGATCCTCATGATCCCCTCGGATCATTTACAACACAAACAATACCATTATGCATACACATATGCAAATCAACACGTTCATCGACGTAAATATCATGCCAACTCAAAGAATATAATCTCATGTTCAACAACACGAATAAATCGTATACACGATCAACAATACAATATCAATAACTTAAAATACGATACTTGCCTCAAAGATGGCAAGAACAAATCACTCCAACGATCTCAACACACTCGAAGGCCGTCTCCTTCGATCAACGTAGCAAGCTCAAACCTTAACAAAAGAAATAATATAGAATTTATCTTAAGTCGTACGAATGTCTAACAACCCCGTCTACGGCCGAAGCTCTAAAAATGCAATCTGCCTGGACTACTTAGCGTACGCTACGTACTCTATGTAACGTGCGCTAAGCCTGCCCGTTAGCGTACGTAAACGACGAAGTCTAGCGTACGCTAACTTATGTACCGACAGTCCTCCCTGACCAGCCGACTGACTCGGTTGATGACATAACGTATGTTACGTACCAAACGTAGCGTACGTTATTCATTCCCGATAGTGCACATTAATATATACATCTTAGCGGGCGCTACCTGTGCATGGCAGTTTACTATTGGGCAGAAAACTGATCTAATGGTGATGGAACTCATGAAATCTTCAGTGATAAAACATGTCATCTCCGAGCATACTATGTTCATACGGTTTGTGAAAGATCTTTACGGATTAAACGACTTCCAGGTACAAGGATACGTATATTCATCACAACATCTTAATTCATCTTGATCTTCAAGAAAATATCTTAAGTTCAATCCATACCAAATCCTAAAACGTATGATTCCATTATGTAAGGACCTAAGAACTTGCTAATCTCCATGAAATGGCCAATATCGGTTAGAAGATACATGAACATGCTTAGGAGTCCAAACACTAAAAAGGTTCAACGGTTATACGATGGAGAAATACCGAAAGATCGAAAATATCCTTCTAACAACATGATGTTCAACTACGTACGAATTTTAACTGACTAGATAATCCCAAATCATGATCAACACATCCTTCAGAATACTACTAATATTGGTGAAGAATCACCTATCTCAAAGTAGCGAAGAACACGAAGGAACTTGAAGAAATCCAACACCGAGAGCTTGAACACCAATCTCCAATGATCTACAATCTTCAACTCGGGCTAGGACGATGATATGAAGGGTTTAGGATGAAGAGAGTGGCTCTCTAAGTCCAAGAATTCGGATGTGGGAAGTGAAAAGTCTGAAAATATGAAAAAGGATGTTGTCCTATATATAGAAAATGGTTATTAGCGCGTGCTAGTCCATATTCATAGCATGCGCTAATGGCTATACGAAACTTACTGACTTCACTGTACTCAGCATTTAGCGTGCGCTACCGCGTTGACTTGGCTTTTTCCCGAAAGCCGTCCAGGTTCATCCCGACATAATCCGACCAAGATCCCCGGCCTGATCTCACCTACCAACACGTCTCAATCATGCTGACTACGTATAGCGCGCGCTAAGGTTCATATATAGCGTGCGCTACTAAACCCAGATTAGCGTACGCTACGCCTAGTCGATAGCGTGCGCTACAAGTGAAAAATCACAATATTGAACACAATCGTGCAATCATGCGCTCAACAACACCGGATCATGAAATACGGAGGATAATACTCAGATCAAAATATAACAATTACAGTATCACAAGGTTCAATTACACATCAGAAATCTCGGGTATTACATCCTCTCTCCCTAAAAAGAAGTTTCGCCCCGAAACTTAAGATGAAAACAACTCCGGATATCTAGCCTTCATACTGTCCTCTGTTTCCCAAGTGGCCTCTTCAGCTCCATGCCGTGACCATTATACTTTAACCAAGTGTATTGGTTTATTCCTCAATTGTTTGATCCGACTCTCCAGTATCTTGATTGGTCTCTCTTCGAAGGTGCCGTCATTAGCTATCTCGATCTCATCAAACTCAATGATATGACTGGGATCCGGTACATACTTCCGCAATTGGGATACGTGAAACACGTTGTGAACGTGACTCAGCGATGGCGGTAAGGCCAACCTGTATGCTAAATCCCCAACTCTCTCGAGGATCTCAAATGGCCCGATATATCTCGGACTTAGCTTACCTTTCCTCCCAAAACGGAAAATCCCTCGTGTAGGAGACACCTTCAATAGTATGTGGTCCCCAATGTCGAACTCTAGAAGGCGACGACGTACATATGCATAAGACTTCTGTCGACTCTGGGCAGTCAACAGTCTTTCCCGAATCAAAGCTATCTTCTCTTGAGTCTGAATTATCAATTCCGGTTCTATCCCGATCAAGTCCGAAGAATCATCCCAGCATAGGGGTGATCGACATCTTCTCCCGTATAAAGCTTCAAACGGTGCCATCTTAATAGAAGCATGCCAACTATTGTTGTAGGTGAATTCAATCAATGACAAGTGAACTTCCCAATCAGTTGACCAATCCAAAGCACAAGCTCTTAGCATGTCTTCTACTGTTTGTATAGTCCTTTCGGACTGACCATCCGTCTGAGGATGATAAGCCGTGCTAAAGTTCAGCTTGGTCCCCAAAGCCCTGTGAACTGCCTTTCAAAAGTGCGACACGAAGCGACCATCCCGATCTGAAATAATGGTCTTCGGTGTCCCATGTAATCTCACTATCTCTGCAATAAATACTCGCGCCAATCTCTCGGGTCCCCAAGTATCTTTAATTCCTAGGAAATGAGCCGACTTGGTTAGTCGATCAACTACAACCCAAATCATGTTCATTCCCGTCTTGGTCCTTGGCATACTGGTGATGAAATCTATCGAGATATCCTCCCACTTCCATTCGGGAATCGGAAGCGGTTTTAACATTCCGGTAGGTCGCTGATGTTCAATCTTAACCTGCTGACAAGTCAAACACTTCAAAACGTACTCTGCTACGTCCTTCTTCATATTTCCCCACCAGAAGTTTTGTTTTAGATCCTTATACATCTTACTGCTGCCTGCGTGAATAGAATATGGAGCACTGTGAGCTTCCTTCAAAATTGTCCGTCTCAAATCATCATCATTAGGAACGTAAAGTCGACTTTGAAATCTCAGAACTCCATCATCCTGTATCACGAATCCTGGGGCCTTTCCTTTCTTTACTTCATCACATAACCGAAGGATGAGAGAATCGTTCAACTGCTTAGATTTGATTTCCTCGACTAGGGACGAAGTCAGTTCCATCACATATAGTTGCCCTTGAATTTCTGGTGACCATACTTCAATCCCTTCACGGATCAGTTCTCGTTGAATGCTGGTTTGGGACGTAAGTGCTTCCAACACTCGAAGAGAAACAGGTTTACGGCTCAATGCATCGGCTACTACATTTGCTTTACCCGGATGATAGAGAATTTCCAAGTCATAATCCTTGATCAATTCCAGCCATCTTCTCTGCCTCATGTTTAATTCTTTCTGACTGAAAATGTACTTGAGGCTCTTATGGTCTGTAAAGATCTGACAATGAGTGCCGTATAAATAATGTCGCCAAATTTTCAAGGCAAAGACCATAGCTGCTAACTCCAGATCATGAGTCGGGTAATTAACTTCGTACGGTTTTAATTGCCGAGAAGCATAGGCAATCACCTTATCCTTTTGTATCAACACACATCCTGCACTCGATTTGAAGCGTCAGATACCATGAATCCATGGGCCCATCCGGTAATGCTAATATAGGTGCTGCCGCCTCTTCTTAAGTTCATCAAAACCAACCTGACATTTCTCATCCCACGTGAACTTTTGAGTTTTCTGTAACAGCTGAGTGAGTGGACGAGCAATTTTGGAAAATCCCTCTACAAAACGGCAATAATATCCAGCAAGTACTAAGAAGCTTTGGACTTCTTTCACGTTATTAGGAGCTTCCAATTCCAAGATTGCTTCGACTTTCTTCGGGTCCACCTGAACTCCGTCAGCTGATATCACATGCCCAAGGAAGGTTACTTCCCTAAGCCAGAACTCGCATTTGGAAAGCTTCGCATAAAGCTGTTCATTCCTCAAGGTGCTCAAAACCACACGCAAATGCTCGGCATGCTTCTCTTTGTCTTTCGAATAGATCAAGATGTCATCAATGAAAACGACCACAAACTTATCTAGGTATTCTAAGAATACCCAATTCATCAATTGCATAAATACCGCAGGAGCATTGGTAAGTCCGAATGGCATCACCACGAATTCATAGTACCCGTACCGGGATCTGAAAGCAGATTTCGGTACATCCGATTCCTTAATTCTCAACTGATGATATCCTGATCGCAAGCAATCTTCGAGAATACCCTTGCCCCTTGCAGTTGATCAAACAAGTCGTCGATCCGAGGTATAGGATACTTGTTCTTGATCGTCACCTTGTTTAGCTCCCTGTAATCAATACATAATCGGAGGGATCCATCTTTCTTCCGGACAAAGAGAACGGGCGCTCCCCAAGGAGAAACGCTAGGTTGAATGTAACCCTTCTGCAATAATTCCTCCAGTTGCTTCTTTAGTTCATACATCCCGGTTGGCGCCATGGGGTATGGAGCTCTGGAAATAGGAACGGCTCCAGGCTCTAATTCGATAGTGAACTCCACTTCTCTCTGCGGAGGTAACCCAGGTAGTTCGTCAGGGAATACATCTGAAAATTCATTCACAACTGGAATCGATGAGAGTTCTACTCCTTCTTCTTTCTTCATGGCATAGCACCAAATCCCATGACATCCCTGCTTCAGTAATTTCACTGCTTTCATCGCTTTGATCAATTTTCCCGAGCTTCCCAGTCTCCATCCTATGAATAAGTGTTCAGACCCATCATCAGCAATGATAGAAATGACCCTCTTTCGGTAATTCAGAATAGCTCCATAACGGTTGAGCCAATCGTCTCCGAGAATTAAATCGTCACCGTAGATGTTAACTACAATAAGATTCGATGGCCAATCTCTCCCTCCTATAGACACTGGAAAATCTATAGTTTCTAGGGTTCCCACAATTTTCTCTCCGCTCGGTAATCCCACAAAATAAGGTTCACAATCATACAAGCACGAGATCTTCAAACGATTAACACAGTTCAAAGATATAAAAGAATGCGTAGCTCCTGAATCGAATAAGACACTAACTGGTTGCAAAAGGATCTTAATCGTACCTAATGCAATAGCCGTGTTCTGATCGTCTGACTTCTTCATCTCGTAAATACGCGGAGGATCGGACCCAGCGCTAGATGCTTCTCTTTTCCCAACATTCTGCTGCTGGAAACCACTTTGCTGCGTCTGGTTTACACTAGTGTCCTTCGGAACCGGTGCAGGAGTGCGAGTACCAAAAGATCGAGTCGCATTTCCACAAAATGTTGCACGATGCCCTTCCTGTCCACACTCGAAACAGGTCACAGCAGGTGCGAAACAGTCACGTCGAACATGCCCCGCTTTGCCACAGTTATAACATTTCTTTTTCTGCGTCTGAAACGGTCGGTGCTGCCCGGAACTTATTTCCACCTCGAGAAGGATGCGGATGCCTCTTTGATGAATGAAATGAGGACTGGCCTTTACGGGGCCCACTACTCTTATTCTCCGTGAAGTTGCCAAACACTTTCTGCTTCTTTGTTTCCGTTGATTTCTCTAGTGCCGCCTCTTTCATATCGTAGGCCAGTGCCTTGTCCTGATACTGTCGCAGGGTGGTACATTCAAATCCGAACATATATTGCTGAATCTCCGGCTTCATCCGCATGTCAAAATGGAAAATCCTCTCCGCCTCGGTCCTGACCAAGTGGCGCACATAAGTCAACTGGTGATTAAAAGCCTTAATCACGTCGGTCACCGATGCCTCTAAATTTTGTGGTGAGAAAAACTCCCGGACTCGTGCCTCTCTAACTGGGCGAGGACAATACTGCGCTTCCATTATTAATTTGTACTCCGTCCAGTCAACATTATGCTCCTCAGGTCGAATGGCCTCCCACCAGTCGAAAGCCTCCCCCGTCAGAAGATACTGGGCGACCGGAACCTTTATGTCGTTGGGACAGTTAATCCCTGCAAAGATCTTCTCTAACTCCTTCAACCAGTGATCCCAAGAAAGCGTCTCAGCAGAACCGTCAAATTTCGGAGGATGCAATTTGACCACTTCAGTAAGCCATTTGTCTCCCCGGTTAACCTCGTTATGCTGCTGTCCCATCGCCGTCTGCATGTGATCAACAACCTGAGCAAACTGGTTTATCTGAGCAACCACCTGTTGAAGCACTCCCGGCACGTTAGGATCTGCATTATTATTTGCTGATCCCTGCTGTCCTCCGGAATGGGAATCTGTTCGACTAGCGGTTATTTCTGGGGTAGACACCGAATCTTCCTGTCTCGCATTTTCACGTCCGCGTCCACGACCTCCCCTCAACATACTGTAAACACAAATACTCAATATCCAGGGCAACTTTTCTAAAAGAAAGTCCGTTAATATTCACAAAAAGGATTTAAAATAAAACGGTAGTAACTGAGATTAGGAGACTTACAACCACGGTCCACACGACAATGCTGGCTCAACAGTGATGTTACAAACGACCCGAAAATAACGTAAACAGACCCAACTAAAACCCGACTGCCAAGATATCTATGAATCTTAGCTCCGATACCATATTCTGTAACACCCCGAGATATTCGGAATAATTACAGCGCCGTAAACCCTTTAAGTAAGGATTTACAAGGCTAATTAAAAGAAATGTAAACATAATTCAACAGTACCACTGAAATTCAAAATACAGAACCGGTTCAACTGATCCAGGGAGTTAATTTATACAACCATATCGAAAATGACATTATTAAAACACACGTACTCGAGTACTAAAGTGAACCAGGAAGACAAATAACATTAACAATAAACATCAACCACATCACTGAGCCATTTCATCGTCATGTCGGTACTGTGGTTGCCTCCCCGCTCCTCGGCTACCTGAATATCAAAACAATATCCACCCCCGAAGGGGTTAGCAAAACGATGTTAGTACAAGTATCGCAATACATAAATCATCAATGCATCATAAAACATACAAAACAGACTTCCGTCATCGGAAACCAACGATGTGAATCCTCACGATTCCATCAATACAATACAGGGTAATCCAACGATCCAGCGCCCTTGGTATAGATCCCTATGATGATCCCGTCGGACCAATGCATGGTGGAAAACCCGTCCAACGATCCAGCGCCCTCAGCATAGATCCCCATGATGATCCCGTCGGACCAACGCATGGTGGACATTCGATCCAGCGCCCTCAGCATAGATCCTCATGATCCCCTCGGATCATTTACAACACAAACAATACCATTATGCATACACATATTCAAATCAACACGTTCATCAACGTAAATATCATGCCAACTCAAAGAATATAATCTCATGTTCAACAACACGAATAAATCGTATACACGATCAACAATACAATATCAATAACTTAAAATACGATACTTGCCTCAAAGATGGAAAGAACAAATCACTCCAACGATCTCAACACACTCGAAGGCCTTCTCCTTCGATCAACGTAGCAAGCTCAAACCTTAACAAAAGAAATAATATATAATTTATCTTAAGTCGTACGAATGTCTAACAACCCGGTCTACGGCCGAAGCTCTAAAAATGCAATCTGCCTGGACTACTTAGCGTACGCTACGTACTCTACGTAACGTGCGCTAAGCCTGCCCGTTAGCATACGTAAACGACGAAGTCTAGCGTACGCTAACTTATGTACCGGCAGTCCTCCCTGACCAGCCGACTGACTCGGCTGATGACATAACATACGTTACGTACCAAACGTAGCGTACGTTATTCATTCCCGATAGCGCACGTTAATATATACATCTTAGCATGCGCTACCTGTGCATGGCAGTTTGCTATTGGGCAGAAAACTGATCTAATGGTGATGGAACTCATGAAATCTTCAGTGATAAAACATGTCATCTCCGAGCATACTATGTTCATACAGTTTGTGAAAGATCTTTACGGATTAAACGACTTCCAGGTACAAGGATACGTATATTCATCACAACATCTTAATTCATCTTGATCTTCAAGAAAATATTTTATGTTCAATCCATACCAAATCCTAAAACGTATGATTCCATTATGTAAGGACCTAAGAACTTGCTAATCTCCATGAACTGGCCAATATCGGTTAGAAGATACATGAACATGCTTAGGAGTCCAAACACTAAAAAGGTTCAACGGTTATACGATGGAGAAATACCGAAACATCGAAAATATCCTTCTAACAACATGATGTTCGACTACGTACGAATTTTAACTGACTAGATAATCCCAAATCATGATCAACACATCCTTCAGAATACTACTAATATTGGTGAAGAATCACCTATCTCAAAGTAGCAAAAAACACGAAGGAACTTGAAGAAATCCAACACCGAGAGCTTGAACACCAATCTCCAATGATCTACAATCTTCAACTCGGGCTAGGACGATGATATGAAGGGTTTAGGATGAAGAGAGTGGCTCTCTAAGTCCAAGAATTCGGATGTGGGAAGTGAAAAGTCTGAAAATATGAAAAAGGATGTTGTCCTATATATAGAAAATGGTTATTAGCGCGCACTAGTCCATATTCATAGCGTGCGCTAACGGCTATACGAAACTTACTGACTTCACTGTACTCAGCATTTAGCGTGCGCTATCCTCATATGAGTAGCGTGCGCTACCGCGTTGACTTGGCTTTTTCCCAAAAGCCGTCCAGGTTCATCCCGACATAATCCGACCAAGATCCCCGGCCTGATCTCACCTACCAACACGTCTCAATCATGCTGACTACGTATAGCGCGCGCTAAGGTTCATATATAGCGTGCGCTACTAAACCCAGATTAGCGTACGCTACGCCTAGTCGATAGCGTGCACTACAAGTGAAAAATCACAATATTGAACACAATCATGCAATCATGCGCTCAACAACACCGGATCATGAAATACGGAGGATAATACTCAGATCAAAATACAACAATTACAATATCACAAGGTTCAATTACACATCAGAAATCTCGGGTATTACAGGATGTCCCCAAAATAATGCGGATTCACTTTTATAAATTCATTGGGACAAATTATGAAAAAAATATTCAAAAATGGGCCGCCTCAATTTTCCTCCATAACTTGTGCACTACCCCATATGAAAATTATCTAAAAACCGAGTCCTAGCCGTATCAGCTTCGATTTGGCTTTAGATGACCCCAAATAAATGCTGATTTTTATAAATTCATAGGGATAAATTATTAAAAAAATATCCAAAAACGGGCCACCTTGATTTTCCTCCATAATCCGAAAATCGAGTTCCATCCGTATCAGCTCCGATTAAGGTCCGGATGAATCTAAATAAACGCGTATTCAATTTTATAAATCCACAAGGAAAAATTATGAAAAAAATATCAAAAAATAACCCGTTTACTACCCCTATGACAATTATCTAAAAACCGAGTTCTGACCGTATCAGCTCCAATTCGGCTCCGGATGACCCCAAATAAATGCGTATTCAATCTTATAAATCCATAGGGATAAGATGTGAAAAAATATCCAAAAAATGGGCCGCCTCAATTTTCCGCCATAACCCGTGTACTACCCCCCTGTGAGAACTATCTAAAAACCATGTTCTAGGCGTATGAGCTCCAATTCGGCTCTGGATGTCCCCAAAAAATGCGGATTCAATTTTATAAATCCATAGGGACCAATATGAAAAAAAATATCCAAAAAATGGGCTGCCTCAATTTCCTCCATAACTTGTGTACTACCACATAAAAAAATCATCTAAAAATGGAGTTCTAGCCATATCAGCTTCAATTGGATTTAGATGACCCCAAATAAATGCGGATTCAATTTTATAAATCCATATGGATAAATTATGAAAAATATCCAAAAATGGGCCACCTCAATGTTCCTCCATAACTCGTGTACTAGTCCCTACGAGAATTATCCAAAAACTGAGTTCCATCCGTATGAGCTCCGATTCGGGTCCGGATGAACCCAAATAAATGCGTATTCAATTATATAAATCCACAAGGACAAATTATGAAAAAATATCCAAAAAATGGGCCGCATCGATTTTCCGCCATAACCCGTGTCTATGAGAGTATCTTAAAATCGAGTTCTAGCCGTATCAGCTTCGATTCGGCTCCGGATGATCCCAAATATATACATATTCAATTTTATAAATCCATAGGGACAAATATAAAAAAATATCCAAAAATGGGCGCCTCGATTTTCCTCCATAACACGTATACTACCCTCTATGAGAATTATCCGAAAACTGAGTTTGAGCCGTATCAGCTCCGATTCGGCTCCGGATGGCCTCAAATAAAAACATATTCAATCTTATAAATCCATAAGGACAAATTTTGAAAAAATATTCAAAAAACGGGGCGCCTCAATTTTCCTCCATCGCCATATGAGAATTATCTAAAAACCGAGTTCTAGCCATATCATCTCCGATTCGGCTCTGAATGACCCCAAATAAACGTGTATTCAATTTTATAAATCCATAGGGATAAATTATGAAAAATATCCGAAAAACGGGCCATCTCAATTTTCCTCCACAGCCCATGTACATACTCTATGATAATTTTTTACAAATCGAGTTCCATCCGTATCAGCTCCGGCTCGGCTCCGGATGACCCCAAATAAATGCGTATTCAATTTTATAAATCCACAAGGACAAATTATGAAAAAATATCCAAAAAATGGGCCGCATCGATTTTCCGCCATAACCCGTGTCTATGAGAGTATCTTAAAATAGAGTTCTAGCCGTATGAGCTTCGATTCGGCTCCGGATGATCCAAAATATATACGTATTCAATTTTATAAATCCATAGGGACAAATATAAAAAAATATCCAAAAATGGGCGCCTCGATTTTCCTCCATAACACGTATACTACCCTCTATGAGAATTATCCGAAAACTGAGTTTGAGCCGTATCAGCTCCGATTCGGCTCCGGATGGCCTCAAATAAAAACATATTCAATCTTATAAATCCATAAGGACAAATTATGAAAAAATATTCAAAAAACGGGGCGCCTCAATTTTCCTCCATCGCCATATGAGAATTATCTAAAAACCGAGTTCTAGCCATATCATCTCCGATTCGGCTCTGAATGACCCCAAATAAACGTGTATTCAATTTTATAAATCCATAGGGATAAATTATGAAAAAATATCCGAAAAACGGGCCATCTCAATTTTCCTCCACAGCCCATGTACTTACTCTATGATAATTTTTTACAAATCGAGTTCCATCCGTATCAGCTCCGGCTCGGCTCCGGATGACCCCAAATAAACGTGTATTCAATTTTAGAAATCCATAGGGATAAATTGTGAAAAATATCCAAAAAATGGGCCGCCTCAATTTTCCTCCATCACCCATGTACTATCCCCTGTGAGAATTATCTAAAAACCGTGTTCTAGCCGTATCAGCTCCAATTCGGCTCCGGATGTCCCTAATATAATGCGAATTTACTTTTTAAATTCATAGGGACAAATTATGAAAAAAAAATATTCAAAAATGGGCCGCCTCAATTTTCCTCCATAACTTGTGTACTACCCCATATGAAAATTATCCAAAAATCGAGTTCTAGTCGTATTAGCTTCGATTTGGCTTTAGATGAACCCAAATAAATGCGGATTCAATTTTATAAATCAATAGGGATTAATTATGAAAAATTATCCAAAAATGGGCCACCTCGATTTTCCTCCATAACTCGTGTATACCCCCTACGAGAATTATCTAAAAACCGAGTTCCATATGTATCAGCTCCGATTCGGGTCCGGATGAATGTAAATAAACGCGTATTCAATTTTATAAATCCACAAGGACAAAATGTGGAAAAAATATCCAAAAATAACCCGTTTACTACCCTCTATGACAGTTATCTAAAAACCGAGTTCTAACCGTATCACCTCCAATTCGGCTCCAGATGACCCCAAATAAACGCGTATTCTATCTTATAAATCCATAGGGATAAATTGTGAAAAAATATCCAAAAAATGAGCCGCCTCAATTTTCCTCCATAACCCGTGTACTACCCTCTATGAGAATTATCTAAAAACCGTGTTCTAGCCGTATGAGCTCCAATTCGGCTCTGGATGTCCCCAAAAAATGCGGATTCAATTTTATAAATCCATAGGGACCAATATTAAAAAAAATATCCAAAAAATGGGCCGCCTCTTTTTCCTCCATCGCCCTATGAGAATTATCTAAAAACTGAGTTCTAGCCATATCATCTCCGATTCGGCTCTGAATGACCCCAAATAAATGTTTATTCAATTTTATAAATCTATAGGGACAAATTATGAAAAAATATCCGTAAAACGGGCCATCTTAATTTTCCTCCACAACCCGTATACTTACTCTATGATAATTTTTTACGAATCGAGTTCCATCCGTATCAGCTCCGGCTCGGCTCCGGATGACCCCAAATAAACGCGTATTCAATTTTAGAAATCCATAGGGATAAATTGTGAAAAAATATCCAAAAAATGGGCCGCCTCAATTTTCCTCCATCCACTGTGAGAATTATCTAAAAATCGTGTTCTAGCCGTATCAGCTCCAATTCGGCACCGGATGTCCCCAAAATAATGCAGATTCACTTTTATAAATTCATAGGGACAAATTATGAAAAAAAATATTCAAAAATGGGCCGCCTCAATTTTCCTCCATAACTTGTGTACTACCCCATATGAAAATTATCTAAAAACTGAGTCCTAGCCGTATCAGCTTCGATTTGGCTTTAGATGACCCCAAATAAATGCTGATTTTTATAAATCCATAGGGATAAATTATTAAAAAATATCCAAAAACGGGCCACGTTGATTTTCCTCCATAACTCGTGCACTATCCCCTATGAGAATTATCCGAAAATCGAGTTCCATCCGTATCAGCTCCAATTAAGGTCCGGATGAATCTAAATAAGCGCGTATTCAATTTTATAAATCCACAAGGACAAATTATGAAAAAATATCAAAAACTAACCCGTTTACTACCCCTTTGACAATTATCTAAAAACCGAGTTCTGACTGTATCAGCTCCAATTCGGCTCCGGATGACCCCAAATAAACGCGTATTCAATCTTATAAATCCATAGGGATAAGATGTGAAAAAATATCCAAAAAATGGGCCGCCTCAATTTTCCGCCATAACCCGTGTACTACCCCGTTGTGAGAATTATCTAAAAACCGTGTTCTAGCCGTATGAGCTCCAATTCGGCTCTGGATGTCCCCAAAAAACGCGGATTCAATTTTATAAATCCATAGGGACCAATATGAAAAAAAATATCCAAAAAATGGGCCACCTCAATTTCCTCCATACCTTGTGTACTACCACATATGAAAATTATCTAAAAATGGAGCTCTAGCCATATCAGCTTCAATTGGCTTTAGATGACCCCAAATAAATGCGGATTCAATTTTATAAATCCATATGGATAAATTATGAAAAATATCCAAAAATGGGCCACCTTGATTTTCCTCCATAACTCGTGTACTACTCCCTACGAGAATTATCCAAAAACTGAGTTCCATCCGTATGAGCTCCGATTCGGTCTGGATGAACCCAAATAAATGCGTATTCAATTTTATAAATCCACAAGGACAAATTATGAAAAATTATCCAAAAAATGGGCCGCATCGATTTTCCGCCATAACCCGTGTCTATGAGAGTATCTTAAAATCGAGTTCTAGCCGTATCAGCTTCGATTCGGCTCCGCATGATCCCAAATATACACGTATTCAATTTTATAAATCCATAGGGACTAATATGAAAAAATATCCAAAAATGGGCGCCTCGATTTTCCTCCATAACACGTATACTACCCTCTATGAGAATTATCCGAACCGAGTTTGAGCCGTATTACCCGATTCGACTCGGATGGCCTCAAATAAAAACATATTCAATCTTATAAATCCATAAGGACAAATTATGAAAAATATTCAAAAACGGGGCGCCGCAATTTTTCTACATCGCCATATGAGAATTATCTAAAAACCGAGTTCTAGCCATGTCATCTCCGATTCGGCTCTGAATGACCCCAAATAAACGTGTATTCAATTTTATAAATCCATAGGGATAAATTATGAAAAAATATTCGAAAAATGGGCCATCTCAATTTTCCTCCACAACCCGTATACTTACTCTATGATAATTTTTTACAAATCGAGTTCCATCCGTATCAGCTCTGGCTCGGCTCCGGATGACCCCAAATAAACGCGTATTCAATTTTAGAAATCCATAAGGATAAATTGTGAAAAAATATCCAAAAAATGGGCCGCCTCGATTTTCCTCCATCCCCTGTGAGAATTATCTAAAAATCGTGTTCTAGCCGTATCAGCTCCAATTCGGCACCGGATGTCCCCAAAATAATGCAGATTCACTTTTATAAATTCATAGGGACAAATTATGAAAAAAAATATTCAAAAATGGGCCGCCTCAATTTTCCTCCATAACTTGTGTACTACCCCATATGAAAATTATCTAAAAACTGAGTCCTAGCCGTATCAGCTTCGATTTGGCTTTAGATGACCCCAAATAAATGCTGATTTTTATAAATCCATAGGGATAAATTATTAAAAAATATCCAAAAACGGGCCACGTTGATTTTCCTCCATAACTCGTGCACTATCCCCTATGAGAATTATCCGAAAATCGAGTTCCATCCGTATCGGCTCAATTAAGGTCCGGATGAATCTAAATAAGCGCGTATTCAATTTTATAAATCCACAAGGACAAATTATGAAAAATATCAAAAACTAACCCGTTTACTACCCCTTTGACAATTATCTAAAACCGAAGTTCGATCAGATTACCCAATTCGCTCGGATGACCCCGAATAAACGCGTATTCAATCTTATAAATCCATAGGGATAAGATGTGAAAAATATCCAAAAATGGGCCGCCTCAATTTTCCGCCATAACCCGTGTACTACCCCGTTGTGAGAATTATCTAAAAACCGTGTTCTAGCCGTATGAGCTCCAATTCGGCTCTGGATGTCCCCAAAAACGCGGATTCAATTTTATAAATCCATAGGGACCAATATGAAAAAAATATCCAAAAATGGGCCACCTCAATTTCCTCCATAACTTGTGTACTACCACATATGAAAATTATCTAAAAATGGAGCTCTAGCCATATCACTTCAATTGGCTTTAGAAGACCCCAAATAAATGCGGATTCAATTTTATAAATCCATATGGATAAATTATGAAAAATATCCAAAAATGGGCCACCTTGATTTTCCTCCATAACTCGTGTACTACTCCCTACGAGAATTATCCAAAAACTGAGTTCCATCCGTATGAGCTCCGATTCGGGTCTGGATGAACCCAAATAAATGCGTATTCAATTTTATAAATCCACAAGGACAAATTATGAAAAATTATCCAAAAAATGGGCCGCATCGATTTTCCGCCATAACCCGTGTCTATGAGAGTATCTTAAAATCGAGTTCTAGCCGTATCAGCTTCGATTCGGCTCCGCATGATCCCAAATATACACGTATTCAATTTTATAAATCCATAGGGACTAATATGAAAAAATATCCAAAAATGGGCGCCTCGATTTTCCTCCATAACACGTATACTACCCTCTATGAGAATTATCCGAAAACTGAGTTTGAGCCGTATCAGCTCCGATTCGACTCCGGATGGCCTCAAATAAAAACATATTCAATCTTATAAATCCATAAGGACAAATTATGAAAAAATATTCAAAAAACGGGGCGCCGCAATTTTTCTACATCGCCATATGAGAATTATCTAAAAACCGAGTTCTAGCCATGTCATCTCCGATTCGGCTCTGAATGACCCCAAATAAACGTGTATTCAATTTTATAAATCCATAGGGATAAATTATGAAAAAATATTCGAAAAATGGGCCATCTCAATTTTCCTCCACAACCCGTATACTTACTCTATGATAATTTTTTACAAATCGAGTTCCATCCGTATCAGCTCTGGCTCGGCTCCGGATGACCCCAAATAAACGCGTATTCAATTTTAGAAATCCATAAGGATAAATTGTGAAAAAATATCCAAAAAATGGGCCGCCTCGATTTTCCTCCATCCCCTGTGAGAATTATCTAAAAATCGTGTTCTAGCCGTATCAGCTCCAATTCGGCACCGGATGTCCCCAAAATAATGCAGATTCACTTTTATAAATTCATAGGGACAAATTATGAAAAAAAATATTCAAAAATGGGCCGCCTCAATTTTCCTCCATAACTTGTGTACTACCCCATATGAAAATTATCTAAAAACTGAGTCCTAGCCGTATCAGCTTCGATTTGGCTTTAGATGACCCCAAATAAATGCTGATTTTTATAAATCCATAGGGATAAATTATTAAAAAATATCCAAAAACGGGCCACGTTGATTTTCCTCCATAACTCGTGCACTATCCCCTATGAGAATTATCCGAAAATCGAGTTCCATCCGTATCAGCTCCAATTAAGGTCCGGATGAATCTAAATAAGCGCGTATTCAATTTTATAAATCCACAAGGACAAATTATGAAAAAATATCAAAAACTAACCCGTTTACTACCCCTTTGACAATTATCTAAAAACCGAGTTCGATCAGTATCGGCTCGATTCGCTCCGGATGACCCCAAATAAACGCGTATTCAATCTTATAAATCCATAGGGATAAGATGTGAAAAATATCCAAAAATGGGCCGCCTCAATTTTCCGCCATAACCCGTACTACCCCGTTGTGAGAATTATCTAAAACCGTGTTCTAGCCGTATGAGCTCCAATTCGGCTCGATGTCCCCAAAAACGCGGATTCAATTTTATAAATCCATAGGGACCAATATGAAAAAATATCCAAAAAATGGGCCACCTCAATTTCCTCCATAACTTGTGTACTACCACATATGAAAATTATCTAAAAATGGAGCTCTAGCCATATCACCTTCAATGGCTTTAGATGACCCCAAATAAATGCGGATTCAATTTTATAAATCCATATGGATAAATTATGAAAAATATCCAAAAATGGGCCACCTTGATTTTCCTCCATAACTCGTGTACTACTCCCTACGAGAATTATCCAAAACCGAGTTCCATCCGTATGAGCTCCGATTCGGGTCTGGATGAACCCAAATAAATGCGTATTCAATTTTATAAATCCACAAGGACAAATTATGAAAAATTATCCAAAAATGGGCCGCATCGATTTTCCGCCATAACCCGTGTCTATGAGAGTATCTTAAAATCGAGTTCTAGCCGTATCGGCTTCGATCTGCCCGCATGATCCCAAATATACACGTATTCAATTTTATAAATCCATAGGGACTAATATGAAAAAATATCCAAAAATGGGCGCCTCGATTTTCCTCCATAACACGTATACTACCCTCTATGAGAATTATCCGAAAGCGAGTTTGAGCCGTATCGCCGATTCGACTCGGATGGCCTCAAATAAAAACATATTCAATCTTATAAATCCATAAGGACAAATTATGAAAAATATTCAAAAACGGGCGCCGCAATTTTTCTACATCGCCATATGAGAATTATCTAAAACCGAAGTTCTAGCCATGTCATCTCCGATTCGGCTCAATGACCCCAAATAAACGTGTATTCAATTTTATAAATCCATAGGGATAAATTATGAAAAATATTCAAAAATGGGCCATCTCAATTTTCCTCCACAACCCGTATACTTACTCTATGATAATTTTTACAAATCGAGTTCCATCCGTATCGCTCCGCTCGGCTCCGATGACCCCAAATAAACGCGTATTCAATTTTAGAAATCCATAAGGATAAATTGTGAAAAATATCCAAAAATGGGCCGCCTCGATTTTCCTCCATCCTCGTGAGAATTATCTAAAAATCGTGTTCTAGCCATATCACCCAATTCGCACCGGATGTCCCCAAAATAATGCGGATTCATTTTTATAATTTCATAGGGACAAATTATGAAAAAATATTCAAAAATGGGCAAATTTCAATTTTTCTCCATAACTTGTGTACTACCCCATATGAAAATTATCTAAAAACCGAGTCCTAGCCGTATCAGCTTCGATTTGGCTTTAGATGACCCGAAATAAATGCTGAGTTTTATAATTCCATAGGGATAAATTATTAAAAAATATCCAAAAACGGGCCACCTTGATTTTCCTCCATTAACTCGTGCACTATCCCCTATGAGAATTATCCGAAAATCGAGTTCCATCCGTATTAGCTCCGATTAAGGTCCGGATGAATCTAAATAAGCGTGTATTCAATTTTATAAATCCACAAGGACAAATTATGAAAAAAAATATCAAAAAATAACCCGTTTACTACCCCTATGACAATTATCTAAAAACCGAGTTCTGACCGTATCACCCAATTCGCCCGATGACCCCAAATAAACGCGTATTCAATCTTATAAATCCATAGGGATAAGATGTGAAAAAATATCCAAAAATGGGCCGCCTCAATTTTCCGCCATAACCCGTACTACCCTTGTGAGAATTATCTAAAACCGTGTTCTAGCCGTATGAGCTCCAATTCGGCCTGGATGTCCCCAAAAATGCGGATTCAATTTTATAAATCCATAGGGACCAATATTAAAAAAATATCCAAAAATGGGCCGCCTCTTTTCCTCCATCGCCCTATGAGAATTATCTAAAAGCGAGTTCTAGCCATATCATCTCCGATTCGGCTCTGAATGACCCCAAATAAATGTGTATTCAATTTTATAAATCTATAGGGACAAATTATGAAAAAATATCCGTAAAACGGGCCATCTTAATTTTCCTCCACAACCCGTATACTTACTCTATGATAATTTTTTACGAATCGAGTTCCATCCGTATCACTCCGGCTCGGCTCCGGATGACCCCAAATAAACGCGTATTCAATTTTAGAAATCCATAGGGATAAATTGTGAAAAATATCCAAAAATGGGCCGCCTCAATTTTCCTCCATCCACCGTGAGAATTATCTAAAAATCGTGTTCTAGCCGTATCGGCTCAATTCGCACCGGATGTCCCCAAAATAATGCATTCACTTTTATAAATTCATAGGGACAAATTATGAAAAAATATTCAAAAATGGGCCGCCTCAATTTTCCTCCATAACTTGTGTACTACCCCATATGAAAATTATCTAAAAGCGAGTCCTAGCCGTATCGGCTTCGATTTGGCTTTAGATGACCCCAAATAAATGCTGATTTTTATAAATCCATAGGGATAAATTATTAAAAATATCCAAAACGGGCCACGTTGATTTTCCTCCATAACTCGTGCACTATCCCCTATGAGAATTATCCGAAAATCGAGTTCCATCCGTATCAGCTCCAATTAAGGTCCGGATGAATCTAAATAAGCGCGTATTCAATTTTATAAATCCACAAGGACAAATTATGAAAAAATATCAAAAACTAACCCGTTTACTACCCCTTTGACAATTATCTAAAAACCGAGTTCTGACTGTATCAGCTCCAATTCGGCTCCGGATGACCCCAAATAAACGCGTATTCAATCTTATAAATCCATAGGGATAAGATGTGAAAAAATATCCAAAAAATGGGCCGCCTCAATTTTCCGCCATAACCCGTGTACTACCCCGTTGTGAGAATTATCTAAAAACCGTGTTCTAGCCGTATGAGCTCCAATTCGGCTCTGGATGTCCCCAAAAAACGCGGATTCAATTTTATAAATCCATAGGGACCAATATGAAAAAAAATATCCAAAAAATGGGCCACCTCAATTTCCTCCATAACTTGTGTACTACCACATATGAAAATTATCTAAAAATGGAGCTCTAGCCATATCAGCTTCAATTGGCTTTAGATGACCCCAAATAAATGCGGATTCAATTTTATAAATCCATATGGATAAATTATGAAAAATATCCAAAAATGGGCCACCTTGATTTTCCTCCATAACTCGTGTACTACTCCCTACGAGAATTATCCAAAAACTGAGTTCCATCCGTATGAGCTCCGATTCGGGTCTGGATGAACCCAAATAAATGCGTATTCAATTTTATAAATCCACAAGGACAAATTATGAAAAATTATCCAAAAAATGGGCCGCATCGATTTTCCGCCATAACCCGTGTCTATGAGAGTATCTTAAAATCGAGTTCTAGCCGTATCAGCTTCGATTCGGCTCCGCATGATCCCAAATATACACGTATTCAATTTTATAAATCCATAGGGACTAATATGAAAAAATATCCAAAAATGGGCGCCTCGATTTTCCTCCATAACACGTATACTACCCTCTATGAGAATTATCCGAAACCGAGTTTGAGCCGTATCGCTCCGATTCGACTCCGGATGGCCTCAAATAAAAACATATTCAATCTTATAAATCCATAAGGACAAATTATGAAAAAATATTCAAAAAACGGGGCGCCGCAATTTTTCTACATCGCCATATGAGAATTATCTAAAAACCGAGTTCTAGCCATGTCATCTCCGATTCGGCTCTGAATGACCCCAAATAAACGTGTATTCAATTTTATAAATCCATAGGGATAAATTATGAAAAAATATTCGAAAAATGGGCCATCTCAATTTTCCTCCACAACCCGTATACTTACTCTATGATAATTTTTTACAAATCGAGTTCCATCCGTATCAGCTCTGGCTCGGCTCCGGATGACCCCAAATAAACGCGTATTCAATTTTAGAAATCCATAAGGATAAATTGTGAAAAAATATCCAAAAAATGGGCCGCCTCGATTTTCCTCCATCCTCGTGAGAATTATCTAAAAATCGTGTTCTAGCCGTATCGGCTCAATTCGCACCGATGTCCCCAAAATAATGCATATTCACTTTTATAAATTCATAGGGACAAATTATGAAAAAAAATATTCAAAAATGGGCCGCCTCAATTTTCCTCCATAACTTGTGTACTACCCCATATGAAAATTATCTAAAAACTGAGTCCTAGCCGTATCGCCTTCGATTTGGCTTTAGATGACCCCAAATAAAGGCTGATTTTTATAAATCCAGAGGGATAAATTATTAAAAAATATCCAAAAACGGGCCACGTTGATTTTCCTCCATAACTCGTGCACTATCCCCTATGAGAATTATCCGAAAATCGAGTTCCATCCGTATCACTCAATTAAGGTCCGGATGAATCTAAATAAGCGCGTATTCAATTTTATAAATCCACAAGGACAAATTATGAAAAATATCAAAAACTAACCCGTTTACTACCCCTTTGACAATTATCTAAAACCGAGTTCGATCAGATCACCCAATTCGCCCGATGACCCCAAATAAACGCGTATTCAATCTTATAAATCCATAGGGATAAGATGTGAAAAATATCCAAAAATGGGCCGCCTCAATTTTCCGCCATAACCCGTACTACCCCGTTGTGAGAATTATCTAAAACCGTGTTCTAGCCGTATGAGCTCCATTCGGCTCTGGATGTCCCCAAAAAACGCGGATTCAATTTTATAAATCCATAGGGACCAATATGAAAAAAAATATCCAAAAAATGGGCCACCTCAATTTCCTCCATAACTTGTGTACTACCACATATGAAAATTATCTAAAAATGGAGCTCTAGCCATATCACTTCAATTGGCTTTAGATGACCCCAAATAAATGCGGATTCAATTTTATAAATCCATATGGATAAATTATGAAAAATATCCAAAAATGGGCCACCTTGATTTTCCTCCATAACTCGTGTACTACTCCCTACGAGAATTATCCAAAAACTGAGTTCCATCCGTATGAGCTCCGATTCGGGTCTGGATGAACCCAAATAAATGCGTATTCAATTTTATAAATCCACAAGGACAAATTATGAAAAATTATCCAAAAAATGGGCCGCATCGATTTTCCGCCATAACCCGTGTCTATGAGAGTATCTTAAAATCGAGTTCTAGCCGTATCAGCTTCGATTCGGCTCCGCATGATCCCAAATATACACGTATTCAATTTTATAAATCCATAGGGACTAATATGAAAAAATATCCAAAAATGGGCGCCTCGATTTTCCTCCATAACACGTATACTACCCTCTATGAGAATTATCCGAAAACTGAGTTTGAGCCGTATCAGCTCCGATTCGACTCCGGATGGCCTCAAATAAAAACATATTCAATCTTATAAATCCATAAGGACAAATTATGAAAAAATATTCAAAAAACGGGGCGCCGCAATTTTTCTACATCGCCATATGAGAATTATCTAAAAACCGAGTTCTAGCCATGTCATCTCCGATTCGGCTCTGAATGACCCCAAATAAACGTGTATTCAATTTTATAAATCCATAGGGATAAATTATGAAAAAATATTCGAAAAATGGGCCATCTCAATTTTCCTCCACAACCCGTATACTTACTCTATGATAATTTTTTACAAATCGAGTTCCATCCGTATCAGCTCTGGCTCGGCTCCGGATGACCCCAAATAAACGCGTATTCAATTTTAGAAATCCATAAGGATAAATTGTGAAAAAATATCCAAAACATGGGCCGCCTCGATTGTCCTCCATCCCTGTGAGAATTATCTAAAATCGTGTTCTAGCCGTATCACCCAATTCGCACCGGATGTCCCCAAAATAATGCGATTCACTTTTATAAATTCATAGGGACAAATTATGAAAAAATATTCAAAAATGGGCCGCCTCAATTTTCCTCCATAACTTGTGTACTACCCCATATGAAAATTATCTAAAAGCGAGTCCTAGCCAGATCGCCTTCGATTTGGCTTTAGATGACCCCAAATAAATGCTGATTTTTATAAATCCATAGGGATAAATTATTAAAAAATATCCAAAAACGGGCAACGTAGAATTTCATCAATAACTCGAGCACAATCCCCTATGAGAATTATCCGAAAATCGAGTTCCATCCGTATCGGCTCAATTAAGGTCCTGATGAATCTAAATAAGCGCGTATTCAATTTTATAAATCCACAAGGACAAATTATGAAAAATATCAAAAACTAACCCGTTTACTACCCTTTGACAATTATCTAAAACCGAGTTCGATCAGTATCGGCTCGATTCGGCTCCGATGACCCCAAATAAACGCGTATTCAATCTTATAAATCCATAGGGATAAGATGTGAAAAATATCCAAAAATGGGCCGCCTCAATTTTCCGCCATAACCCGTACTACCCCGTTGTGAGAATTTTCTAAAAACAGTGTTCTAGCCGTATGAGCTCCATTCGGCCTGGATGTCCCCAAAAACGCGGATTCAATTTTATAAATCCATAGGGACCAATATGAAAAAAATATCCAAAAATGGGCCACCTCAATTTCCTCCATAACTTGTGTACTACCACATATGAAAATTATCTAAAAATGGAGCTCTAGCCATATCGCCTTCAATCGCTTTAGATGACCCCAAATAAATGCGGATTCAATTTTATAAATCCATATGGATAAATTATGAAAAATATCCAAAAATGGGCCACCTTGATTTTCCTCCATAACTCGTGTACTACTCCCTACGAGAATTATCCAAAACCGAGTTCCATCCGTATGAGCTCCGATTCGGGTCTGGATGAACCCAAATAAATGCGTATTCAATTTTATAAATCCACAAGGACAAATTATGAAAAATTATCCAAAAATGGGCCGCATCGATTTTCCGCCATAACCCGTGTCTATGAGAGTATCTTAAAATCGAGTTCTAGCCGTATCGGCTTCGATCTGCCCGCATGATCCCAAATATACACGTATTCAATTTTATAAATCCATAGGGACTAATATGAAAAATATCCAAAAATGGGCGCCGATTTTCCTCCATAACACGTATACTACCCTCTATGAGAATTATCCGAAACCGAGTTTGAGCCAGATCGCCCGATTCGACTCCGGATGGCCTCAAATAAAAACATATTCAATCTTATAAATCCATAAGGACAAATTATGAAAAAATATTCAAAAAACGGGGCGCCGCAATTTTTCTACATCGCCATATGAGAATTATCTAAAAACCGAGTTCTAGCCATGTCATCTCCGATTCGGCTCAATGACCCCAAATAAACGTGTATTCAATTTTATAAATCCATAGGGATAAATTATGAAAAAATATTCGAAAAATGGGCCATCTCAATTTTCCTCCACAACCCGTATACTTACTCTATGATAATTTTTTACAAATCGAGTTCCATCCGTATCAGCTCTGGCTCGGCTCCGGATGACCCCAAATAAACGCGTATTCAATTTTAGAAATCCATAAGGATAAATTGTGAAAAAATATCCAAAAAATGGGCCGCCTCGATTTTCCTCCATCCCCTGTGAGAATTATCTAAAAACCGTGTTCTAGCCGTATCAGCTACAATTCGGCTCCGGATGTCCCCAATATAATGCGGATTTACTTTTATAAATTCATAGGGACAAATTATGAAAAAAATATTCAAAAATGGGCCGCCTCAATTTTCCTCCATAACTTGTGTACTACCCCATATGAAAATTATCCAAAAATCGAGTTCTAGTCGTATCAGCTTCGATTTGGCTTTAGATGAAGCCAAATAAATGCGGATTCAATTTTATAAATCCATAGTGATTAATTATGAAAAATTATCCAAAAATGGGCCACCTCGGTTTTCCTCCATAACTCGTGTCTACGAGAATTATCTAAAAACCGAGTTCCATATGTATCAGCTCCGATTCGGGTCCGGATGAATCTAAATAAACGCGTATTCAATTTTATAAATCCACAAGGACAAATTGTGGAAAAAATATCCAAAAATAACCCGTTTACTACCCTCTATGACAATTATCTAAAAATCGAGTTCTAACCGTATCACCTCCAATTCGGCTCCGGATGACCCCAAATAAACGCGTATTCAATCTTATAAATCCATAGGGATAAATTGTGAAAAAATATCCAAAAAATGAGCCGCCTCAATTTTCCTCCATAACCCGTGTACTACCCCCTATGAGAATTATCTAAAAACCGTGTTCTAGCCGTATGAGCTCCAATTCGGCTCTGGATGTCCCCAAAAAATGCGGATTCAATTTTATAAATCCATAGGGACCAATATTGAAAAAAATATCCAAAAAATGGGCCGCCTCAATTTTCCGCCATCGCCCTATGAGAATTATCTAAAAACCGAGTTCTAGCCATATCATCTCCGATTCGGCTCTGAATGACCCCAAATAAATGTGTATTCAATTTTATAAATCTATAGGGACAAATTATGAAAAAATATCCGTAAAACGGGCCATCTCAATTTTCCTCCACAACCCGTATACTTACTCTATGATAATTTTTTACAAATCGAGTTCCATCCGTATCAGCTCTGGCTCGGCTCCGGATGACCCCAAATAAACGCGTATTCAATTTTAGAAATCCATAAGGATAAATTGTGAAAAAATATCCAAAAAATGGGCCGCCTCGATTTTCCTCCATCCCCTGTGAGAATTATCTAAAAATCGTGTTCTAGCCATATCAGCTCCAATTCGGCACCGGATGTCCCCAAAATAATGCGGATTCATTTTTATAAATTCATAGGGACAAATTATGAAAAAAATATTCAAAAATGGGCAGCCTCAATTTTTCTCCATAACTTGTGTACTACCCCATATGAAAATTATCTAAAAACCGAGTCCTAGCCGTATCAGCTTCGATTTGGCTTTAGATGACCCCAAATAAATGCTGAGTTTTATAATTCCATAGGGATAAATTATTAAAAAATATCCAAAAACGGGCCACCTTGATTTTCCTCCATTAACTCGTGCACTATCCCCTATGAGAATTATCCGAAAATCGAGTTCCATCCGTATTAGCTCCGATTAAGGTCCGGATGAATCTAAATAAGCGTGTATTCAATTTTATAAATCCACAAGGACAAATTATGAAAAAAATATCAAAAAATAACCCGTTTACTACCCCTATGACAATTATCTAAAAACCGAGTTCTGACCGTATCAGCTCCAATTCGGCTCCGGATGACCCCAAATAAACGCGTATTCAATCTTATAAATCCATAGGGATAAGATGTGAAAAAATATCCAAAAAATGGGCCGCCTCAATTTTCCTCCATCACCCATGTACTACCCCCTGTGAGAATTATCTAAAAACCGTGTTCTAGCCGTATCAGCTACAATTCGGCTCCGGATGTCCCCAATATAATGCGGATTTACTTTTATAAATTCATAGGGACAAATTATGAAAAAAAATATTCAAAAATGGGCCGCCTCAATTTTCCTCCATAACTTGTGTACTACCCCATATGAAAATTATCCAAAAATCGAGTTCTAGTCGTATCAGCTTCGATTTGGCTTTAGATGAACCCAAATAAATGCGGATTCAATTTTATAAATCCATAGGGATTAATTATGAAAAATTATCCAAAAATGGGCCACCTCGGTTTTCCTCCATAACTCGTGTATACCCCCTACGAGAATTATCTAAAAACCGAGTTCCATATGTATCAGCTCCAATTCGGGTCCGGATGAATCTAAATAAACGCGTATGCAATTTTATAAATCCACAAGGACAAATTGTGGAAAAAATATCCAAAAATAACCCGTTTACTACCCTCTATGACAATTATCTAAAAATCGAGTTCTAACCGTATCACCACCAATTCGGCTCCGGATGACCCCAAATAAACGCGTATTCAATCTTATAAATCCATAGGGATAAATTGTGAAAAAATATCCAAAAAATGAGCCGCCTCAATTTTCCTCCATAACCCGTGTACTACCCCCTATGAGAATTATCTAAAAACCGTGTTCTAGCCGTATGAGCTCCAATTCGGCTCTGGATGTCCCCAAAAAATGCGGATTCAATTTTATAAATCCATAGGGACCAATATTAAAAAAAATATCCAAAAAATGGGCCGCCTCAATTTTCCGCCATCGCCCTATGAGAATTATCTAAAAACCGAGTTCTAGCCATATCATCTCCGATTCGGCTCAATGACCCCAAATAAATGTGTATTCAATTTTATAAATCTATAGGGACAAATTATGAAAAAATATCTGTAAAACGGGCCATCTCAATTTTCCTCCACAACCCGTATACTTACTCTATGATAATTTTTACAAATCGAGTTCCATCCGTATCGGCTCTGCCTCGGCTCCTGATGACCCCAAATAAACGCGTATTCAATTTTAGAAATCCATAAGGATAAATTGTGAAAAAATATCCAAAAAATGGGCCGCCTCGATTTTCCTCCATCCCCTGTGAGAATTATCTAAAAATCGTGTTCTAGCCATATCAGCTCCAATTCGGCACCGGATGTCCCCAAAATAATGCGGATTCATTTTTATAAATTCATAGGGACAAATTATGAACAAAATATTCAAAAATGGGCACCTCAATTTTTCTCCATAACTTGTGTACTACCCCATATGAAAATTATCTAAAACCGAGTCCTAGCCGTATCAGCTTCGATTTGGCTTTAGATGACCCCAAATAAATGCTGAGTTTTATAATTCCATAGGGATAAATTATTAAAAAATATCCAAAAACGGGCCACCTTGATTTTCCTCCATTAACTCGTGCACTATCCCCTATGAGAATTACCCGAAAATCGAGTTCCATCCGTATTAGCTCCGATTAAGGTCCGATGAATCTAAATAAGCGTGTATTCAATTTTATAAATCCACAAGGACAAATTATGAAAAAAATATCAAAAAATAACCCGTTTACTACCCCTATGACAATTATCTAAAACCGAGTTCGACTGTATCGGCTCAATTCGGCTCCTGATGACCCCAAATAAACGCGTATTCAATCTTATAAATCCATAGGGATAAGATGTGAAAAATATCCAAAAATGGGCCGCCTCAATTTTCCGCCATAACCCGTGTACTACCCCCTTGTGAGAATTATCTAAAAACCGTGTTCTAGCCGTATGAGCTCCAATTCGGCTCTGGATGTCCCCAAAAAACGCGGATTCAATTTTATAAATCCATAGGGACCATTATGAAAAAAATATCCAAAAAATGGGCCGCCTCAATTTCCATAACTTGTGTACTACCACATATGAAAATTATCTAAAAATGGAGTTCTAGCCGTATCAGCTTCAATTGGCTTTAGATGACCCCAAATAAATGTGGATTCAATTTTATAAATCCATATGGATAAATTATGAAAAATATCCAAAAATGGGCCACCTCGATTTTCCTCCATAACTCATGTACTACCCCCTACGAGAATTATCCAAAAACTGAGTTCCATCCGTCTGAGCTCCGATTCGGGTCCGGATGAACCCAATAAATGCGTATTCAATTTTATAAATCCACAAGGACAAATTATGAAAAAATATCCAAAAAATGGGCCGCATCGATTTTCCGCCATAACCCGTGTCAATGAGAGTGTCTTAAAATCGAGTTCTAGCCGTATCAGCTTCGATTCGGCTCCGGATGATCCCAAAAAATCGATAGGGACAAATATGAAAAAATATCCAAAAATGGGCGCCTCGATTTTCCTCCATAACACGTATACTACCCTCTATGAGAATTATCCGAAAACTGAGTTTGAGCCGTATCAGCTCCGATTCGGCTCCGGATGGCCTCAAATAAAAACATATTCAATCTTATAAATCCATAAGAACAAATTATGAAAAATATTCAAAAAACGGGGCGCCTCAATTTTCCTCCATCGCCATATGAGAATTATCTAAAAACAGAGTTCTAGCCATATCATCTCCGATTCGACTCTGAATGACCCCAAATAAATATGTATTCAATTTTATAAATCCATAGGGATAAATTATGAAAAAATATCCGAAAAACGGGCCATCTCAATTTTCCTCCACAGCCCATGTACTTACTCTATGATAATTTTTTACAAATCGAGTTCCATCCATATCAGCTCCGGCTCGGCTCCGGATGACCCCAAATAAACGCGTATTCAATTTTAGAAATCCATAGGGATAAATTGTGAAAAAATATCCAAAAAATGGGCCATCTCAATTTTCCTCCATCACCTATGTACTACCCCCTGTGAAAATTATCTAAAAACCGTGTTCTAGCCGTATCAGCTCCAATTCGGCTCCGGATGTCCCCAAAATAATGCGGATTTACTTTTATAAATTCATAGGGATAAATTATTAAAAAAATATTCAAAAATGGGCCGCCTCAATTTTCCTCCATAACTTGTGTACTACCCCATATGAAAATTATCCAAAAATCGAGTTCTAGTCGTATCAGCTTCGATTTGGCTTTAGATGACCCCAAATAAATGCGGATTCAATTTTATAAATCCATAGGGATTAATTATGAAAAATTATCCAAAAATGGGCCACCTCGATTTTCCTCCATAACTCGTGTATACCCCCTACGAGAATTATCTAAAAACCGAGTTCCATATGTATCAGCTCCGATTCGGGTCCGGATGAATCTAAATAAACGCGTATTCAATTTTATAAATCCACAAGGAAAAATTGTGGAAAAAATATCCAAAAATAACCCGTTTACTACCCTCTATGACAGTTATCTAAAAACCGAGTTCTAACCGTATCACCTCCAATTCGGCTCCGGATGACCCAAAATAAACGCGTATTCTATCTTATAAATCCATAGGGATAAATTGTGAAAAAATATCCAAAAAATGAGCCGCCTCAATTTTCCTCCATAACTCGTGTACTACCCTCTATGAGAATTATCTAAAAACCGTGTTCTAGCCGTATGAGCTCCAATTCGGCTCTGGATGTCCCCAAAAAATGCGGATTCAATTTTATAAATCCATAGGGACCAATATTAAAAAAAATATCCAAAAAATGGGCCGCCTCAATTTTCCTCCATCGCCCTATGAGAATTATCTAAAAACTGAGTTCTAGCCATATCATCTCCGATTCGGCTCTGAATGACCCCAAATAAATTTGTATTCAATTTTATAAATCTATAGGGACAAATTATGAAAAAATATCCGTAAAATGGGCCATCTTAATTTTCCTCCACAACCCGTATACTTACTCTATGATAATTTTTTACGAATCGAGTTCCATCCGTATCAGCTCCGGCTCGGCTCCGGATGACCCCAAATAAACGCGTATTCAATTTTAGAAATCCATAGGGATAAATTGTGAAAAAATATCCAAAAAATGGACCGCCTCAATTTTCCTCCATCCCATGTGAGAATTATCTAAAAATCGTGTTCTAGCCGTATCAGCTCCAATTCGGCACCGGATGTCCCCAAAATAATGCAGATTCACTTTTATAAATTCTTAGGGACAAATTATGAAAAAAAATATTCAAAAATGGGCCGCCTCAATTTTCCTCCATAACTTGTGTACTACCCCATATGAAAATTATCTAAAAACTGAGTCCTAGCCGTATCAGCTTCGATTTGGCTTTAGATGACCCCAAATAAATGCTGATTTTTATAAATCCATAGGGATAAAGTATTAAAAAATATCCAAAAACGGGCCACCTTGATTTTCCTCCATAACTCGTGCACTATCCCCTATGAGAATTATCCGAAAATCGAGTTCCATCCGTATCAGCTCCAATTAAGGTCCGGATGAATCTAAATAAGCGCGTATTCAATTTTATAAATCCACAAGGACAAATTATGAAAAAAATATCAAAAACTAACCCGTTTACTACCCCTATGACAATTATCTAAAAACCGAGTTCTGACCGTATCAGCTCCAATTCGGCTCCGGATGACCCCAAATAAACGCGTATTCAATCTTATAAATCCATAGGGATAAGATGTGAAAAAATATCCAAAAAATGGGCCGCCTCAATTTTCCGCCATAACCCGTGTACTACCCCGTTGTGAGAATTATCTAAAAACCGTGTTCTAGCCGTATGAGCTCCAATTCGGCTCTGGATGTCCCCAAAAAACGCGGATTCAATTTTATAAATCCATAGGGACCAATATGAAAAAAAATATCCAAAAAATGGGCCACCTCAATTTCCTCCATAACTTGTGTACTACCACATATGAAAATTATCTAAAAATGGAGCTCTAGCCATATCAGCTTCAATTGGCTTTAGATGACCCCAAATAAATGCGGATTCAATTTTATAAATCCATATGGATAAATTATGAAAAATATCCAAAAATGGGCCACCTTGATTTTCCTCCATAACTCGTGTACTACTCCCTACGAGAATTATCCAAAAACTGAGTTCCATCCGTATGAGCTCCGATTCGGGTCTGGATGAACCCAAATAAATGCGTATTCAATTTTATAAATCCACAAGGACAAATTATGAAAAATTATCCAAAAAATGGGCCGCATCGATTTTCCGCCATAACCCGTGTCTATGAGAGTATCTTAAAATCGAGTTCTAGCCGTATCAGCTTCGATTCGGCTCCGCATGATCCCAAATATACACGTATTCAATTTTATAAATCCATAGGGACTAATATGAAAAAATATCCAAAAATGGGCGCCTCGATTTTCCTCCATAACACGTATACTACCCTCTATGAGAATTATCCGAAAACTGAGTTTGAGCCAGATTACCCGATTCGGCCCGATGGCCTCAAATAAAAACATATTCAATCTTATAAATCCATAAGGACAAATTATGAAAAAATATTCAAAAAACGGGGCGCCGCAATTTTTCTACATCGCCATATGAGAATTATCTAAAAACCGAGTTCTAGCCATGTCATCTCCGATTCGGCTCTGAATGACCCCAAATAAACGTGTATTCAATTTTATAAATCCATAGGGATAAATTATGAAAAAATATTCGAAAAATGGGCCATCTCAATTTTCCTCCACAACCCATGTACTTACTCTATGATAATTTTTTACAAATCGAGTTCCATCCGTATCAGCTCCGGCTCGGCTCCGGATGACCCCAAATAAACGCGTATTCAATTTTAGAAATCCATAGGGATAAATTGTGAAAAAATATCCAAAAAATGGGCCGCCTCAATTTTCCTCCATCACCCATGTACTACCCCCTGTGAGAATTATCTAAAAACCGTGTTCTAGCCGTATCAGCTACAATTCGGCTCCGGATGTCCCCAATATAATGCGGATTTACTTTTATAAATTCATAGGGACAAATTATGAAAAAAATATTCAAAAATGGGCCGCCTCAATTTTCCTCCATAACTTGTGTACTACCCCATATGAAAATTATCCAAAAATCGAGTTCTAGTCGTATCAGCTTCGATTTGGCTTTAGATGAACCCAAATAAATGCAGATTCAATTTTATAAATCCATAGGGATTAATTATGAAAAATTATCCAAAAATGGGCCACCTCGGTTTTCCTCCATAACTCGTGTATACCCCTACGAGAATTATCTAAAAACCGAGTTCCATATGTATCAGCTCCGATTTGGGTCCGGATGAATCTAAATAAACGCGTATTCAATTTTATAAATCCACAAGGACAAATTGTGGAAAAAATATCCAAAAATAACCCGTTTACTACCCTCTATGACAATTATCTAAAAATCGAGTTCTAACCGTATCACCTCCAATTTGGCTCCGGATGACCCCAAATAAACGCGTATTCAATCTTATAAATCCATAGGGATAAATTGTGAAAAAATATCCAAAAAATGAGCCGCCTCAATTTTCCTCCATAACCCGTGTACTACCCCCTATGAGAATTATCTAAAAACCGTGTTCTAGCCGTATGAGCTCCAATTCGGCTCTGGATGTCCCCAAAAAATGCGGATTCAATTTTATAAATCCATAGGGACCAATATTAAAAAAAATATCCAAAAAATGGGCCGCCTCAATTTTCCGCCATCGCCCTATGAGAATTATCTAAAAACCGAGTTCTAGCCATATCATCTCCGATTCGGCTCTGAATGACCCCAAATAAATGTGTATTCAATTTTATAAATCTATAGGGACAAATTATGAAAAAATATCCGTAAAACGGGCCGTCTCAATTTTCCTCCACAACCCGTATACTTACTCTATGATAATTTTTTACAAATCGAGTTCCATCCGTATCACCTGCCTCGCTCCTGATGACCCCAAATAAACGCGTATTCAATTTTAGAAATCCGAAGGATAAATTGTGAAAAATATCCAAAAAATGGGCCGCCTCGATTTTCCTCCATCCCCTGTGAGAATTATCTAAAAATCGTGTTCTAGCCATATCAGCTCCAATTCGGCACCGGATGTCCCCAAAATAATGCGGATTCATTTTTATAAATTCATAGGGACAAATTATGAACAAAATATTCAAAAATGGGCCGCCTCAATTTTTCTCCATAACTTGTGTACTACCCCATATGAAAATTATCTAAAAACCGAGTCCTAGCCGTATCAGCTTCGATTTGGCTTTAGATGACCCCAAATAAATGCTGAGTTTTATAATTCCATAGGGATAAATTATTAAAAAATATCCAAAAACGGGCCACCTTGATTTTCCTCCATAACTCGTGCACTATCCCCTATGAGAATTATCCGAAAATCGAGTTCCATCCGTATTAGCTCCGATTAAGGTCCGGATGAATCTAAATAAGCGCGTATTCAATTTTATAAATCCACAAGGACAAATTATGAAAAAAAATATCAAAGAATAACCCGTTTACTACCCCTATGACAATTATCTAAAAACCGAGTTCTGACCGTATCAGCTCCAATTCGGCTCCGGATGACCCCAAATAAACGCGTATTCAATCTTATAAATCCATAGGGATAAGATGTGAAAAAATATCCAAAAAATGGGCCGCCTCAATTTTCCGCCATAACCCGTGTACTACCCCCTTGTGAGAATTATCTAAAAACCGTGTTCTAGCCGTATGAGCTCCAATTCGGCTCTGGATGTCCCCAAAAAACGCGGATTCAATTTTATAAATCCATAGGGACCATTATGAAAAAAATATCCAAAAAATGGGCCGCCTCAATTTCCTCCATAACTTGTGTACTACCACATATGAAAATTATCTAAAAATGGAGTTCTAGCCGTATCAGCTTCAATTGGCTTTAGATGACCCCAAATAAATGTGGATTCAATTTTATAAATCCATATGGATAAATTATGAAAAATATCCAAAAATGGGCCACCTCGATTTTCCTCCATAACTCATGTACTACCCCCTACGAGAATTATCCAAAAACTGAGTTCCATCCGTCTGAGCTCCGATTCGGGTCCGGATGAACCCAATAAATGCGTATTCAATTTTATAAATCCACAAGGACAAATTATGAAAAAATATCCAAAAAATGGGCCGCATCGATTTTCCGCCATAACCCGTGTCAATGAGTGTAACACCCCCAATCCGCTCAGGGATATTACACGCCGTAGAACCTTTCCTCAAGGATCTACCAGGCTGGTAACAACATAGAACAACTCGACAATGCCTTTAAGGCTAAAATGACTAAGTAGACCGATTTGGTCTTTCAATAAATACATACAACTCAAACTCATTACATGCCCACGCAGGGGTCGAGTACAACACACTCCCGTACAACGGGAAAGAATACCACAGCGGAAAATAAACTATAACTATACCAATGACCTCGTACGGATCCTCATGTGATTAGTATCGTTCATCTTTCATCATCCTCCGTGCCGACCCTGTGTTATGCTCCCAAACCTGAATGCAAAAACAGACATCCACCCCCCGAATACTCGGGGGTTAGCAAAACTCCACTGTTTTGCTAGTGCAAGAACAAAGTGCAAATACGAGCCATACCATTCACATTTCACGAATAACAATAACTGTGAATCCTCAAAAATCTAAACGTAACGAAAAGTACTTCCCGAGGCATGAGTTTGATAAACATTTCTCAAAACCGAAAGATCACCGATAAAGGGGAAACCATTTATAAAACAGTTTTAAAGATGCCATCGAGAGTTTTAATAGAAAACAATTTGCAAGAAAGCCACTCAATCAACACAAACGAGTCTTCACAAATAATTCCACGGGATTCTCGACCCAAAATCAAATAATATCGGCACGAGATTAAACATCTCAACATCACACGGGGTTCTCGACCCAAACCCAAATAATATCAACACGAGATCAATCATCTCAACATTCCACAGGGTCCTCGACCCAAAACACAGAATAGCACCACAATACCATCAAAGGTACAATCTCTCATTCGACATATCCTCGCTCAAGACTCCCGACACTAACCCTGAGATTTCACAAACCTCCTTGGTTAATTAACCCCGATACCAACGCTTTAAAAAAAGTTGAAACAAGCTTTCAAAAACACGAATCGCGGTCTATATCAAGACAAACATTTAAAAGTGAGTTGAAAGAATTTGAGATACGAACATCGTTCGTAGCGGGTCTTAGCTATCACTCAAATACCCGTAACCAATAAGCCTCGCCAGCGCCTCCCTTGCGCACTGTACCGGCGTTCACTTCCATCATGTTGGCCGCTCATTGAACATGTCACCGCACCGCGTCACTCCCGCAAGAGCCGCCTTGCGCGCGCATTAGGTAACACCGGCGTTCACCACCTATATGGAGCCGCACATTGCAAGATACACCTGTGCCGAGTGCACACCCCGCCCTCAGAGGTTCCCGGATACGACGTTTCTCACAACAAGTATCCATATTATCACAAACATCAAGCACACAGTCAATCGTTGTAACAATTATCAAATCGATACACCAATTCACATAATTCATCCGTCAGTCCACGACCACACGAATAAATAACAACACGCACGTCAACCATAACGCGACGGAAATAAGCAATACTCGTACACACGCATTATCAAGCGCAACATCAACATCAATTATATCCAAAGGATTCATGTAATCACTTACAACCCACACAATTTACAAAACACACGCGTTTTGAAAGTGAGCCTTAACGAGGCTAGCCGAATCCTTTGAAAACTCATTTCAAACAAATAAACAAACACACCAAGATGATCACCAATTATCATATCCACAAAACAAGAATGGTATGGACAAGGTACTTGCCTCGATACCACGAGCACGGAACCACGAACGGATACGGCTCAACCGGAAAGCTTCTGAACGCCCGATGTTAACGAAAAGGAAGATGACAACGAACGGAAGGGTTCAACACGGTTTCTTCACAAGAAACTCGACCTAACAACAATATAATCAATAAATCATCGATCATACGAGGAAGGATAATCGTAGAACGCCCAAAACCCTTCTAAGACATTTTATCGAACACCTTCAAGGCGCGATAAAATACTCAATAAAACGACAAATCCGTGGCGATCCAACCGTGGAATAACAAGGAATTAGATATAATATATCTTAACAATCATCAATCCATCAATATTCGAGTTAAAACGAATTAAACGGACAAATCGAACAAAATCCCCAAAACTATATTTTAGGAAAACTTGCCTTGATTCGGTCGATCGGAGCAAGTTATGGAAGGATTAATCGATGTTATGAACCTCCAAACTCCATGGATATGTTGTTAAACAACATGGCTTCAAGCTTAGAACACGCCACTGTGGAAGAGGAGAAGAAGAAGGTGAAAATGGCAAGAGAAAACGCGTCTGCGTGGCCTTTTATAGGCTTGACAGACTCGACCGTGTCCGCCGACACGGTCGTGGCGCGCAGCTGACCGGCAGGGACTCGACCGTGTCTCGCTAGACACGGTCGCGGCGCGAGGGGCCTTCCGAAGTGACCGTCCGACACTGGCACGACTCGACCGTGTCCTCGAACACGGCCGGGCGTGTCGGCAATCGGTTCCGGCATTTCCAGACGAGTACGGCACGGGCCGTATCGGACGACACGGCCGGGTCCTGAGACGAAACTTCCGGCATTTCCAAACGAGTACGGCACGGGCCGTGTCGGACGACACGGCCGAGTTCGGCCGGCAGTGATCGCCAATAACGAGCGGGTGAGCTAAAACGACCATAACTCTCTCGTCCGACTCGATTGACACACCGCTCGAACCATTGGAAAGCTAACTCGATGCTCTATAATATTGCAAGATTTAGAATTTTGGAGTTACCAAAATTAATGGCGACTTTACAAAGTCGAACTCCCACGTGAAAAAGTCGATTAAGGACACGGAACTCAACAAAACGACACGAAACGAACTCGGATGACAAAAGTGCAGAATTAATCATTCTCGAAATGACGAAAGGTCATGAGCGAGTCGTCAAAACGGACTTCCGCCGAAAAGAAAATTACCGAATTCAAATTGCGGATATTACATTCTACCCTCCTAATGTGTTTCGTCCGAAACTTAAAACAAGTAGGGGGAGCAATATACCCGCCAGAAAACTCGACGAGATACACAAAAATAGAAAACTCGCGCCAACGGCGAAACGCAAGAAACGCAAAGAGACATACGGCGTGAAAACACGCTCCACGACGACCAACACAATGTCGCCGTTAGGGATACAATAAAACCAACAAATGACAAGCGTCATCAAACGGATAATATAGTCAAGTCGATTATCCGAACAATCACAAAACATAACGAACGAAAATCAATACGATTGACCAACCTGACGGTCCATCAATCTAAACGCGGGTCAAACGAACAAATATGGAATTCCACCGCCCAAGGGTTGGAAGATCGGAAACGAGACTAATTTCCCGAACTTAAGGGAATTAGGAAGGAGCCTGAACGCTCAACAATCACGAAACGAGAACAAAACCGAACAAACAAACGATCGAGACAACAAAAATCGAACGATCATGTTCGGATCACGAAGAACAATAAGGTTCAACCGACAACTCCGAGGTTCACATCTCGACTCGAGACAAAACAAGATCCGTGAAAACAACAAGATGCACACTCGCATAAGATCCACAGGAAAGGGAATAACAATTGAAAAGTCACAACGACAAACGAGTTATTCCGAAATGATGCCACACTCGTTCGATAAACAAAAACAAGGGGCAGGACAAGCTCAGAAATGTCAACGAACATAAATGAGTCAACAAAGTAGAATATACAGAAGTTCCAAATCCGATCCACTTCGAATAAGAGAACTAGTAAAACCAGATGATGTCACTTCCGAACAAGGTTCACAAGAATCGAGCCGAACTCGAAAAGTCGCAATGATAACAGATTGACTCAAAACAAGATCACACTGCTCGAACGATTTAAACCGAAATACGTAACAAGTCTGTAAAGTATCAACGAACACGAGCGAGTCGATAGACTCGAGAAAGAGAAAATGCAGGAGTCTAAAAACAACACGGGTACTACATTCGACCTCTTATAAAAGAAGGTCGCCCCGCAACTCACAACAAATAAATCAAGGTGATGACACAACAAGCAACCGACGAAACATCCTTCAAAGGCTTCTCAAGGCCGATTCCGATGGATGGCCAAGCGCGAACTCCAAAAGTCTCGGTAGCCAATTCGCAAAATTGAATTCGGTGTCCTCGAGTCCACACTTGAAATGTGTTACCGAGAAGGACAATATACACGTGCATGCCCCGCACATTACGGTTGAAACGTCTCGGCTCGGCATACCGAAAATACAAATGCTCGATACAATGGATCAAAACACCGCAAAACAACATACCGAGATGCCAACTCAGATAACATATCAACGCATACAAAAATCACAACAACAACGGCATCATTCGACGATTACAACATCCCGAACGATACCAAGACACAATCACAAACATCATGAAACAATCACCCATGTGTATAACGCACAAAAATCCGTGCTATAACAACTCACACTAGTGCGACAATACGCAAATCACCACGAGGCGATAAACAAGAACACCGTTCACACCTCTCACAGAGCCAACAAAACATATGCGTGGCGACCGACTCGACGCTCACGCCACCAATTCAATCACAATTCGGGGTTGACACCGTAACGAAAGTTCGAAAACCATACACGCATTTCCGGTCCGCAAACAGAATGATAGGTTTTAAAACGAAAACCACCTTTGAAGACAGCTTTGGAAACACCAGCTGATCTTGAGTATCATTTTACAAAAAGTTGAACAAACATCATTTTCGAGACTTTGAAAATCATCTTGCGTTTGAACAAAAATGAGGACACCTTCACGTAGTGAAAAACTTTCAAAAATATTCGACCCTTGGGTCTAAGCAATCGCATTTGAAAATATCTCAAAATGTTTTTGGTCCTCAACCGGAAAATTTTTGAAATGTATTGCGGCATTAGAAAACACCTTGAAAACACCGCAAGAAAATAATTCGCTTTAAAAGTACGTCTCGAATTTTAATTTTCTAAGATACTCAAGGTTTTCAAAATAATTCAATGGGCTAGAATGCCCAAAATTTCGTAATTTCACGAACATTATAGCGCCGTGGTCCCACGCCGAACCCACCGTACTAAAACCATTTACAAAAATGCCAAAAAGGCCGATGACGATAATATTTCAAAACTCACGAAAGCCATTTACAAAATACTAAATACCGTCATAAGAATTTCACAAAGTGGTCAAGGCCATAATGCCAAAAACTCGCTTAAGGGAATCGGTTTTCGAAATAAAACTCGGTCGGTAAAATACCGAAAGTCATTACAAAAGAACTCACACAGCGGATAAAAGAAATACCGCTCAACATGCATAATCCAACAACACTATTCCTCATATGAACGAAATATGAGAGTCAAATAACCACATATCACGAAATCAAAATCCATAAAAGGATTCCGTCACTTAACAAATAATCATAAAAATAGCTCGTGTCACACGAGGCACAACACAAAGAAGGGAGACTTACATTCACTGTGTCGCACGAAGATGATGATCGCCACGATACTAATCACGACCAACAAACTGACGACGCTGTCGCGACACGACTACCGATAAAATCCGACAAGACAAAACTCAACAGACACCATCGACCCGACACCTAGGTTTCCACAACCTAAGCTCGATACCATAAATGTAACACCCCAATCCGCTCGTGGATATTACACGCCGTAGAACCTTTCCTCAAGGATCTACCAGCCGGTAACAACATAGAACAACTCGACAATGCCTTTAAGGCTAAAATGACTAAGTAGACCGATTTGGTCTTTCAATAAATACATACAACTCAAACTCATTACATGCCCACGCAGGGGTCGAGTACAACACACTCCCGCATAACGGGAAAGAATACCACAAATGAAAATAAACTATAACTATACCAATGACCTCATACGGATCCTCGTGTGATTAGTATCGCTCATCTTTCATCATCCTCCGTGCCGACCCCGTGTTATGCTCCCAAACCCGAATGCAAAACAGACATCCACCCCGAATACTGGGGTTAGCAAACTCCACCGTTTTGCTAGTGCAAGAACAAAGTGCAAATACGAGCCATACCATTCACATTGCACGAATAACAATAACCAGAATCCTCAAAAATCTAAACGTAACGAAAAGTACTTCCCGAGGCATGAGTTTGATAAACATTTCTCAAAACCGAAAGATCACCGATAAAGGGGAAACCATTTATAAAATGCTTTAAAGATGCCATCGAGAGTTTTAATAGAAAACAATTTGCAAGAAAGCCACTCAATCAACACAAACGAGTCTTCACAAATAATTCCACGGATTCTCGACCCAAAATCAAATAATATCGCACGAGATTAAACATCTCAACATCACACGGGTTCTCAACCCAAACCCAAATAATATCAACACGAGATCAATCATCTCAACATTCCACAGGTCCTCGACCCAAAACACGTAGCACCACAATACCATCAAAGGTACAATCTCTCATTCGACATATCCCGCTCAAGACTTCGACACTAACCCTCGGAGATTTCACAAACCTCCTTGGTTAATTAACCCCGATACCAACGCTTTAAAAACAAGTTGAAACAAGCTTTCAAAAACACGAATCGCGGTCTATATCAAGACAAACATTTAAAAGTGAGTTGAAAGAATTTGAGATACGAACATCGTTCGTAACGGGTCTTAGCTATCACTCAAATACCCGTAACCAATAAGCTCGCCAGCGCCTCCTTGCGCACTGTACCGGCGTTCACTTCCATCATGTTGGCCGCTCATTGAACATGTCACCGCACCGGCGTCACTCCCGCAAGAGCCGCCTGCGCGCGCATTAGGTAACACCGGCGTTCACCACCCATATGGAGCCGCACATTGCAAAGATACACTGTGCCGCAGTGCACGCCCGCCTCGCAGGTTCCTGATACGACGTTTCTCACAACAAGTATCCATATTATCACAAACATCAAGCACACAAATAATCGTTGTAACAATTATCAAATCGATACACCAATTCACATAATTCATCCGTCAGTCCACGACCACACGAATAAATAACAACACGCACGTCAACCATAACGCGACGGAAATAAGCAATACTCGTACACACGCATTATCAAGCGCAACACCAACATCAATTATATCCAAAGGATTCATGTAATCACTTACAACCCACACAATATACAAAACACACGCGTTTTGAAAGTGAGCCTTAACGAGGCTAGCCGAATCCTTTGAAAACTCATTTCAAACAAATAAACAAACACACCAAGATGATCACCAATTATCATATCCACAAAACAAGAATGGTATGGACAAGGTACTTGCCTCGATACCACGAGCACGGAACCAAGAACGGATACGGCTCAACCAGAAAGCTTCGGAACGCCCGATGTTAACGAAAAGGAAGACGACAACGAACGGAAGGGTTCAACACGGTTTCTTCACAAGAAACTCGACCTAACAACAATATAATCAATAAATCATCGATCATACGAGGAAGGATAATCGTAGAACGCCCAAAAACCCCTCTAAGACATTTTATCGAACACCTTCAAGGCGTCGATAAAATACTCAATAAAACGACAAATCCGTAGCGATCCAACCGTGGAATAACAAGGAATTAGATATAATATATCTTAACAATCATCAATCCATCAATATTCTGAGTTAAAACGAATTAAACGGACAAATCGAACAAAATCCCCAAAACTATATTTTAGGAAAACTTGCCTTGATTCGGTCGATCGGAGCAAGTTATGGAAGGATTAATCGATGTTATGAACCTCCAAACTCCATGGATATGTTGTTAAACAACATGGCTTCAAGCTTAGAACACGCCACCGGAAGAGGAGAAGAAGAAGGTGAAAAATGGCAAGAAAAACGTCTGCAGGGCCTTTTATAGGCTTGACAGACTCGACCGTGTCCGCCTGACACGGTCGTGGCGCGCAGTTGACCGGCAGGGACTCGACCGTGTCCTGCTAGACACGGTCGCGGTGCGGAGGGGCCTTCCGAAAGTGACCCGTCCGACAGCGACTCGGCACGACTCGACCGTGTCCTGGAACACGGTCGGGCGTGTCGGCAGTCGGTTCCGGCATTTCCAGACGAGTACGGCACGGGCCGTGTCGGACGGCACGGGCCGTGTCGGACGACACGGTCGGGTCCTGAGACAGAAACTTCCGGCATTTCCAGACGAGTACAGCACGGGCCGTGTCGGACGACACGGTCGAGTTCGGCCGGCAGTGATTGGCCAATAACGAGCGGGTGAGCTAAAACGACCATAACTCTCTCGTCCGGACTCCGATTGACTCACCGTTCGAACCATTGGAAAGCTAACTCGATGCTCTATAATATTGCAAAGATTTAGAATTTTTGGAGTTACGTAAAATTAATGGCGACTTTACAAAGTCGAACTCCCACGTGAAAAAGTCGATTAAGGACACGGAACTCAACAAAACGACACCGAAACGAACTCGGATGACAAAAAGTGCAGAATTAATCATTCTCGAAATGACGAAAGGTCATGAGCGAGTCGTCAAAACGGACTTCCGCCGAAAAAAGAAAATTACCGAAATTCGAAATTGCGGATATTACAATGAGAGTGTCTTAAAATCGAGTTCTAGCCGTATCAGCTTCGATTCGGCTCCGGATGATCCCAAAAAATCGATAGGGACAAATATGAAAAAATATCCAAAAATGGGCGCCTCGATTTTCCTCCATAACACGTATACTACCCTCTATGAGAATTATCCGAAAACTGAGTTTGAGCCGTATCAGCTCCGATTCGGCTCCGGATGGCCTCAAATAAAAACATATTCAATCTTATAAATCCATAAGAACAAATTATGAAAAATATTCAAAAAACGGGGCGCCTCAATTTTCCTCCATCGCCATATGAGAATTATCTAAAAACAGAGTTCTAGCCATATCATCTCCGATTCGACTCTGAATGAACCCCAAATAAATATGTATTCAATTTTATAAATCCATAGGGATAAATTATGAAAAAATATCCGAAAAACGGGCCATCTCAATTTTCCTCCACAGCCCATGTACTTACTCTATGATAATTTTTTACAAATCGAGTTCCATCCGTATCAGCTCCGGCTCGGCTCTGGATGACCCCAAATAAACGCGTATTCAATTTTAGAAATCCATAGGGATAAATTGTGAAAAAATATCCAAAAAATGGGCCATCTCAATTTTCCTCCATCACCTATGTACTACCCCCTGTGAAAATTATCTAAAAACCGTGTTCTAGCCATATCAGCTCCAATTCGGCTCCGGATGTCCCCAAAATAATGCGGATTTACTTTTATAAATTCATAGGGATAAATTATTAAAAAAATATTCAAAAATGGGCCGCCTCAATTTTCCTCCATAACTTGTGTACTACCCCATATGAAAATTATCCAAAAATCGAGTTCTAGTCGTATCAGCTTCGATTTGGCTTTAGATGACCCCAAATAAATGCGGATTCAATTTTATAAATCCATAGGGATTAATTATGAAAAATTATCCAAAAATGGACCACCTCGATTTTCCTCCATAACTCGTGTATACCCTACGAGAATTATCTAAAAACCGAGTTCCATATGTATCAGCTCCGATTCGGGTCCGAATGAATCTAAATAAACGCGTATTCAATTTTATAAATCCACAAGGACAAATTGTGGAAAAAATATCCAAAAATAACCCGTTCACTACCCTCTATGACAATTATCTAAAAACCGAGTTCTAACCGTATCACCTCCAATTCGGCTCCGGATGACCCCAAATAAACGCGTATTCAATCTTATAAATTCATAGGGATAAATTGTGAAAAAATATCCAAAAAATGGGCCGCCACAATTTTCCTCCATAACCCGTGTACTACCCCCTATGAGAATTATCTAAAAACCGTGTTCTAGCCGTATGAGCTCCAATTCGGCTCTGGATGTCCCCAAAAAATGCGGATTCAATTTTATAAATCCATAGGACCAATATGAAAAAAAATATCCAAAAAATGGGCCGCCTCAATTTTCCTCCATCGCCCTATGAGAATTATCTAAAAACCGAGTTCTAGCCATATCATCTCCGATTCGGCTCTGAATGACCCCAAATAAATGTGTATTCAATTTTATAAATCTATAGGGACAAATTATGAAAAAAAATCCGTAAAACGGGCCATCTCAATTTTCCTCCACAACCCGTATACTTACTCTATGATAATTTTTACAAATCGAGTTCCATCCGTATCAGCTCCGGCTCGGCTCCGGATGACCACAAATAAACGCGTATTCAATTTTAGAAATCCATAGGGATAAATTGTGAAAAAATATCCAAAAAATAGGCCGCCTCAATTTTCCTCCATCCCCTGTGAGAATTATCTAAAAATCGTGTTCTAGCCGTATCCGCTCCAATTCGGCACCGGATGTCCCCAAAATAATGCGGATCACTTTTATAAATTCATAGGGACAACTTATGAAAAAATATTCAAAAATGGGCCGCCTCAATTTTCCTCGATAACTGAGTCCTAGCCGTATCAGCTTCGATTTGGCTTTAGATGACCCCAAATAAATGCTGATTTTTATAAATCCATAGGGATAAATTATTAAAAAATATCCAAAAACGGGCCACCTTGATTTTCCTCCATAACTCGTGTACTATCCCCCTACGAGAATTATCCGAAAACCGAGTTCCATCCGTATCAGCTCCGATTAAGGTCCTTATGAATCTAAATAAACGCGTATTCAATTTTATAAATCCATAAGGACAAATTATGAAAAAAATATCAAAAAATAACCCGTTTACTACCCCTATGACAATTATCTAAAAACCGAGTTCTGATCGTATCAGCTCCAATTCGACTCCAGATGACCCCAAATAAACGTGTATTCAATCTTATAAATCCATAGGGATAAATTGTGAAAATTATCCAAAAAATGGGCCGCCTCAATTTTCCTCCATAACCCGTGTACTACCCCATGTGAGAATTATCTAAAAACCGTGTTCTAGCCGTATGAGCTCCAATTCGACTTTGGATGTCCCCAAAAAAACGCGGATGCAATTTTATAAATCCATTGGGACAAATTATGAAAAATATCCAGAAAACGGGCCGCCTAAATTTTCCTCCATAATTTGTTTACAACCACATATTAAAATTATTTAGAATCCGAGTCCATGCCGTATCAGCTTCGATTTGGCTTTAGATGATCCCAAATAAATGCGGATTTTATAAATCCATAGGGATAAATTATGAAAAAATATCTAAAAAATGTGCCGCCTCAATTTTCCTCCATACCTCGTGTACTACCCCCTACGATAATTATCCGAAAACCCAGTTTCATCCGTATGAGCTCCGATTCGGTCCGGATGAACCCAAATAAATGCATATTCAATTTTATAAATCCACAAGGACAAATTATGAAAAAATATCCAAAAAACGGGCTGCATCGATTTTCCTCCATAACCCGTGTCTATGAGAGTTATCTTAAAATCGAGTTCTAGCCGTACCAGCTTCGATTCTGCTCCGGATGACCCCAAATAAATGCGGATTCAATTTTATAAATCCATAAGGATAAATATGAAAAAATATCCAAAAATGGGCGCCTCGATTTTCCTCCATAACACGTATACTACCCTCAATGAGAATTATCCGAAAACCGAGTTTGAGCCGTATAAACACCGATTCGGCTCCGGATGACCTCAAAAAACACGTATTCAATCTTATAATCCATAAGGACAAATTATGAAAAAATATCCAAAAAAACGGGCCGCCTCAATTTTCCTCCATCGCCCTATGAGAATTATCTAAAAACCGAGTTCTAGCCATATCATCTCCGATTCGGCTCTGAATGACCCCAAATAAATGTGTATTCAATTTTATAAATCCATAGGGACAAATTATGAAAAAATATCCGTAAAACGGGCCATCTAAATTTACCTCCACAACTCGTATACTTACTCTATGATAATTTTTTACAAATCGAGTTCCATCTGTATCAGCTCCAGCTCGGCTCCGGATGACCCCAAATAAACGCGCATTTAATTTTAGAAATCCATAGGGATAAATTGTGAAAAAGTATCCAAAAAATGGGCCGCCTCAATTTTCCTCCATCCCCTGTGAGAATTATCTAAAAATCGTGTTCTAGCCGTATCAGCTCCAATTTGGCACCGGATGTCCCCAAAATAATGCGGATTCACTTTTATAAATTCATAGGGACAAATTATGAAAAAAATATTCAAAAATTGGCCGCCTCAATTTTCCTCCATAACTTGTGTACTACCCTATATGAAAATTATCTAAAAACCGAGTTCTAGCCATATCAGCTTCGATTTGGCTTTAGATGACCCCAAATAAATGCGGATTCAATTTTATAAATCCATAGGGATAAATTATGAAAAATTATCCAAAAATGGCCCACCTAGATTTTCTTCCATAACTCGTGTACTAGCCCCTACGAGAATTATCTAAAAACCGAGTTCCATCCGTATTAGCTCCAATTCGGGTCCGGATGAATCTAAATAAACGCGTATTCAATTTTATAAATCGACAAGGACAAATTATGAAAATAAATATCCAAAAATAACCCGTTTACTACCCCCTATGACAATTATCTAAAAATCGAGTTCTAACCGTATCAGCTCCAATTCGGCTCCGGATGACCCCAAATAAACGCGTATTCAATCTTATAAATCCATAGGGATAAGATGTGAAAAAATATCCAAAAAATGGGCCGCCTCAATTTTCCTCCATAACCCGTGTACTACCCCCTATGAGAATTATCTAAAAACCGTGTTCTAGCCATATGAGCTCCAATTCGGCTCTGGATGTCCCCAAAAAACGCGGATTCAATTTTATAAATCCAGAGGGGCCAATATGAAAAAAATATCCAAAAAATGGGCCGCCTCAATTTTCCTCCATAACCCGTGTACTACCCCCTATGAGAATTATCTAAAAACCGTGTTCTAGCCATATGAGCTCCAATTCGGCTCTGGATGTCCCCAAAAAACGCGGATTCAATTTTATAAATCCAGAGGGGCCAATATGAAAAAAATATCCAAAAAATGGGCCGCCTCAATTTTCCTCCATAACTTGAGTTCTACCCGTATCAGCTACAATTGGCTTTAGAGGACCCCAAATAAATGCTGATTTAATTTTATAAATCCATATGGATAAATTATGAAAAATATCTAAAAATGGGCCACCTCGATTTTCCTCCATAACTCGTGTACTACCCCCTACGAGAATTATCCAAAAACCGAGTTCCATCCGTATGAGCTCCGATTTGGGTCCGGATGAACCCAAATAAATGCGTATTCAATTTTATAAATCCACAAGGACAAATTATGAAAAAATATCCAAAAAACGGGCTGCATCTATTTTCCTCGATAACCCGTGTCTATGAGAGTATCTTAAAATCGAGTTCAAGCCGTATCAGCTTCGATTCGGCTCCGGATGATCCCAAATATACACGTATTCAATTTTATAAATCCCTAGGGACAAATATGAAAAAATATTCAAAAATGGGCGCCTCGATTTTCCTCCATAACACGTATACTACCCTCTATGAGAATTATCCGAAACTGAGTTTGAGCCGTATCAGCTCCGATTCGGTTCCGGATGGCCTCAAATAAAAACATATTCAATCTTATAAATCCATAAGGACAAATTATGAAAAAATATTCAAAAAACGGGGCGCCTCAATTTTCCTCCATCGCCATATGAGAATTATCTAAAAACCGAGTTCTAGCCATATCATCTCCGATTCCGCTCTGAATGACCCCAAATAAACGTGTATTCAATTTTATAAATCCATAGGGATAAATTATGAAAAATATCCGAAAAACGGGCCATCTCAATTTTCCTCCACAGCCCATGTACTTACTATATGATAATTTTTTACAAATCGAGTTCCATCCGTATCAGCTCCAGCTCGGCTCCGGATGACCCCAAATAAATGCGTATTCAATTTTAGAAATCCATAGGGATAAATTGTGAAAAAATATCCAAAAAATGGGCCACCTAAATTTTCCTCCACCACCCATGTACTACCCCTTGTGAGAATTATCTAAAAACCATGTTCTAGCCGTATCAGCTCCAATTCGGCTCCGGATGTCCCCAAAATAATGCGGATTTACTTTTATAAATTCATAGGGACAAATTATGAAAAAAATATTCAAAAATGGGTCGCCTCAATTTTCCTCCATAACTTGTGTACTACCCCATATGAAAATTATCCAAAAATCGAGTTCTAGTCGTATCAGCTTCGATTTGGCTTTAGATGATCCCAAATAAATGCGGATTCAATTTTATAAATCCATAGGGATTAATTATGAAAAATTATCCAAAAATGGGCCACCTCGATATTCCACCATAACTCGTGTATACCCCCCTACGAGAATTATCTAAAAACCGAGTTCCATATGTATCAGCTCCGATTCGGGTCCGGATGAATCTAATTAAACGCGTATTCAATTTTATAAATCCACAAGGACAAATTATGGAAAAAATATCCAAAAATAACCCGTTTACTACACTCTATGACAATTATCTAAAAACCGAGTTCTAACCGTATCACCTCCAATTCGGCTCCGGATTACCCCAAATAAACGCGTATCAATCTTATAAATCCATAGGGATAAATTGTGAAAAAATATCCAAAAAATGGTCCGCCTCAATTTTCCTCCATAACCCGTGTACTACCCCCTATGAGAATTATCTAAAAACCGTGTTCTAGCCATATGAGCTCCAATTCGGCTCTGGATGTCCCCAAAAAACGCGGATTCAATTTTATAAATCCAGAGGGGCCAATATGAAAAAAATATCGAAAAAATGGGCCGCCTCCCTTCCTCCATAACTTGTGTACTACCACATATGAAAATTATCTAAAAATGGAGTTCTACCCGTATTAGCTTCAATTGGCTTTAGATGACCCCAAATAAATGCTGATTTAATTTTATAAATCCATATGGATAAATTATGAAAAATATCCAAAAATGGGCCACCTCGATTTTCCTCCACAACTCGTGTACTACCCCCTACGAGAATTATCCAAAAACCGAGTTCCATCCGTATGAGCTCCGATTCGGGTCCGGATGAACCCAAATAAATGCGTATTCAATTTTATAAATCCACAAGGACAAATTGTGGAAAAATATCCAAAAATAACCCGTTTACTACCCTCTATGACAATTATCTAAAAACCGAGTTCTAACCGTATCACCTCCAATTAGGCTCCGGATGACCCCAAATAAACGCGTATTCAATCTTATAAATCCATAGGGATAAATTGTGAAAAAATATCCAAAAATGGGCCGCCTCAATTTTCCTCCATAACCCGTGTACTACCCCATATGAGAATTATCTAAAAACCGTGTTCTAGCCGTATGAGCTCCAATTCGGCTCTGGATGTCCCATAAAAAAGGCGGATTCAATTTTATAAATCCATAATGACAAATATGAAAAAAAATATCCAAAAAATGGGCCGCCTCAATTTTCCTCCATAACTTGTGTACTACCACATATGAAGATTATCTAAAAATGGAGTTCTAGCCGTATCAGCTTCAATTGGCTTTAGATGACCCCAAATAAATGCTGATTCAATTTTATAAATCCATATGGATAAATTATGAAAAATATCCAAAAATGGGCCAACTCGATTTTCCTCCATAACTCGTGTACTACCCCCTACGAGAATTATCCAAAAACCGAGTTCCATCCGTATGAGCTCCGATTCGGGTCCGGATGAACCCAAATATATGCGTATTCAATTTTATAAATCCACAAGGACAAATTATGAAAAAATATCCAAAAAACGGGCCGCATCGATTTTCCTCCATAACCCGTGTCTATGAGAGTTATCTTAAAATCGAGTTCTAGCCGTATCAGCTTCGATTCGGCTCCGGATGATCCCAAATATACACGTATTCAATTTTATAAATCCATAGGGCCAAATTATGAAAAAATATCCAAAAATGGGTGCCTCGATTTTCCTCCACAACACGTATATTACCCTCTGTGAGAATTATCCGAAAACTGAGTTCGAGCCGTATCAGCTCCGATTCGGCTCCAATGACGTCAAATAAACACGTATTCAATCTTGTAAATCCTTAAGGACAAATTATGAAAAAATATCCAAAAAATGGGCCGCCTCAATTTTCCTCCATCGCCCTATGAGAATTATCTAAAAACCGAGTTCTAGCCGTATCAGCTCCGATTCGGCTCTGAATGACCCCAAATAAATGTGTATTCAATTTTATAAATCAATAGGGACAAATTATGAAAAAATATCCGAAAAACGGGCCATCTCAATTTTTCTCCACAACCTGTGTACCTCTATAAGAATTTTTTACAAACCGAGTTCCATCTGTATCAGCTCCGGCTCGACTCCGGATGACCTCAAATAAATGCGTATTCAATATTATAAATCCATAGGGATAAATTGTGAAAAAAATATCCAAAAAAATGGGCCGCCTCAATTTTCCTCCATAACCCGTGTACTACACCCTGTGAGAATTATTTAAAAACCGTGTTCTAGCCGTATCAGCTCCAATTCAGCTCCGGATGTCCCCAAAAAATGTGGATTCACTTTTATAAATCCATAGGGACAAATTATGAAAAAAAAATATCCAAAAATGGGCCACCTCAATTTTCCTCCATAACTTGTGTACTGCTCCATATGAAAAATATCTAAAAACCGAGTTCTAGCCGTATCAACTTCGATTTGGTTTTAGATAACCCCAAATAAATGTGGATTCCCTTTTATAAATCTATAGGGACAAATTATGAAAAATTATCCAAAAATGGGCCACGTCGATTTTCCTCCATAACCCGTGTACTACCCCCTTGTGAGAATTATCTAAAAATCGTGTTCTAGCCGTATGAGCTCCAATTCGGCTCTGGATATCCCCAAAAAAATGTGTATTCAATTTTATAAATCCATAGGGACAAATTATGAAATAAATTCAAAAAATGGGCCGCCTCAATTTTCCTCCATAACTTGTGTACTACCACATATGAAAATTATCTAAAAATCGAGTTCTAGCCGAATAAATGTGGATTCAATTTTATAAATCCATAGGGATAAATTATGAAAAACTATCCAAAATGGGCCACCTCAATTTTCCTCCATAACCCGTGTACTACCCCCTGCGAGAATTATCCGAAAACTAAGCTCCATCCGTATGAGCTCCGATTCGGGTCCGGATACACCCAAATAAATGCGTATTCAATTTTAGAAATCCACAAGGACAAATTTTGAAAAAATATCCAAAAACGGGCTGCATCGATTTTCCTCCATAACCCGTGTCTATGAGAGTTATCTTAAAATCGAGTTCTAGCCGTATCAGCTTTGATTCGGCTCCGGATGATCCCAAATGTACACGTATTCAATTTTATAAATCCATAGGGACAAATTATGAAAAAATATCCAAAAATGGGCGCCTCGATTTTCCTCCATAACACGTATATTACCCTCGATGAGAACTATCCGAAAACTGAGTTCGAGCCGTATCAGCTCCGATTCGGCTCCAGATGACGTCAAATAAACACGTATTCAATCTTATAAATCCATAAGGACAAATTATGAAAAAATATCCAAAAAATGGGCCCCCTCAATTTTCCTCCATCGCCCTATGAGAATTATCTAAAAACCGAGTTCTAGCCGTATCAGCTCCGATTCGGCTCTGAATGACCCCAAATAAATGTGTATTCAATTTTGTAAATCCATAGCGACAAATTACAAAAAAATATCCGAAAAACGGGCCATCTCAATTTTCCTCCACAACCCGTGTACTACCTCTATAAGAATTTTTTACAAACCGAGTTCCATCCGTATCAGCTCCCGCTCGACTCCGGATGACCTCAAATAAACGCGTATTTAATTTTATAAATCTATAGGGATAAATTGTGAAAAAATATCCAAAAAAATGGGCCGCCTCAATTTTCCTCCATAACCCGTGTACTACACCCTGTGAGAATTATTTAAAAACCATGCTCTAGCCGTATCAGCTCCAATTCAGCTCCGGATGTCCCCAAAAAATGCGGATTCACTTTTATAAATCCACAGGGACAAATTATGAAAAAAATATCCAAAAATGGGCCACCTCAATTTTCCTCCATAACTTGTGTACTGTTCCATATGAAAATTATCTAAAAACCGAGTTCTAGCCGTATCAGCTTCGATTTGGGTTTTGATGATCCCAAATAAATGTGGATTCCCTTTTATAAATCCATAGGGATAAATTATGAAAAATTATCCAAAAATGGGCCACCTCAATTTTCGTCCATAACCCGCGTACTACCCCATGTGAGAATTATCTAAAAACCGTGTTCTAGCTGTATGAGCTCCAATTCGGCTCTGGATGTCCCCAAAAAAATGCGGATTCAATTTGATAAATCCATAGGGACAAATTATGAAAAAAATTCAAAAAACGGGCCGCCTCAATTTTCCTCCATAACTTGTGTACAACCACATATGAAAATTATCTAAAAATCGAGTTCTAGCCTTATCAGCTTCGATTGGCTTTAGATGACCCCAAATAAATGCGAATTCAATTTTATACATCCATAGGGATAAATTATGAAAAAATATCCAAAATGGGCCACCTCAATTTTCCTCCATAACTCGTGTACTACCCCCTGCGAGAATTATCCGAAAACTGAGCTCCATCCGATGAGCTCCGATTCGGGTCCGGATACACCCAAATAAATGCGTATTCAATTTTATAAATCCACAAGGACAAATTGTGAAAAATATCCAAAAAACGTGCCGCATCGATTTTCCTCCATAACCCATGTCTACGAGAGTTATCTTACAATCGAGTTCTAGCCGTATCAGCTTCGGTTCAGTTCCGGATAATCCCAAATATACACGTATTCAATTTTATAAATCCATAGGGACAAATTATGAAAAATATCCAAAAATGGGCGCCTCGATTTTCCTCAATAACACGTATATTACCCTCTATGAGAATTATCCGAAAACTAAGTTCGAGCCGTATCAGCTCCGATTCGGCTCCGGATGACGTCAAATAAACCCGTATTCAATCTTACAAATCCATAAGGACAAATTATGAAAAAATATCCAAAAAATGGGCCGCCTCAATTTTCCTCCATCGCCCTATGAGAATTATCTAAAAACCGAGTTCTAGCCATATCAGCTCCGATTCGGCTCTGAATGACCCCAAATAAATGTGTATTCAATTTTTTAAATCCATAGGGACAAATTATGAAAAAAATATCCGAATAACGGGCCATCTCAATTTTCCTCCACAACCCGTGTACTACCTCTATAAGAATTTTTTACAAATCGAGCAGCTGAAGAAAATCCAGTTGCACCTGCCCATGTGGAGAGTGAAGATAGTGACAATCTTCCCATAACCAGAATTTTCAGGAAAGGAAAGTCACCTGAAAAGGAAGATTTCGGACAAGTTTCATCACCTTAATCTTCCAAGAGACAGAGAGGACTGGTAGATTACTCCTCTGAGTCTTCAGACAAAAATATACCTGAAGGTCGATCGTACCTTACGGCCATAATCGGCATAGCTTACGGCCGTAACCAAACTCCCAGGGGCCACTGACTGAAATCTGCCGAGTCACTACGGCCGTAACCAGCCAGCGCTTAGCGGCCGTAACAAAGCCTTACGGACGTAACCTGATGGACCTTATGGCCGTAACCAAGTCCTCCCAGGCCAGGGTGTGTGGACGCCTTACGGCCATAATCGGCCAGGCCTTACGGCCGTAATCGGCCCAGCTAGCCCTCCGACTGCCTGGCTCGATACTCGATGATGTCTCGATCACGCGAATGCACCGGCTATGATCCAAAACAATAACAAACAGGCTATGAAACTCAACGTACCACAGTACAAGCATGTGATTCCAAAGATGCAGATGACAACAGTCTGTTCGATCAAAGAAAATTCAACAAAACTGGAATGAAGATCTCGGGTATTACAAGACTATGTTATATTAAATCCCAAAAATTTAACGTAGGTCACTATTTGTGGAACTTGTGCTCATTTTACTTACCCATGTCCGGAGTATTCCGGTGTAGATACTTCCGTGACCCTTGGTTGCGACCATGGGAGTTTATGTGTTGATATACATCGTCGGAAGAGAGCCAGACGGCCGTCCTGTATTTGGCTGGGAGTTGGGTATGCCGAACTCCTGGTGATGGATTCGGATTCCGTCGTCTCGTGGTTGGGGCCAGAATGCCCCGATCGCCATGACGGATCGCTTCCCAAGCGGCTGAAGATGGAACCGTCCCGCCTTGCGAGAGCCTTTCCTCGCGAATCGGGGCTTTCGGACAATCGCTCGACCAATAACCCCTTGAACTTCCGTTTGCCCGCGCGGCGGATGGCCAAGGGAGTTATAGCGGGCGTCGCGTATGCTCTCCGTCGCTCCCTTAGGATGGACATAACCCCCTCGATCTGTTCCGTGGTTTGGAACCGGTCGAGCGAAAGGCTGGGGCCGTCCCTCGGGTGCTGGATCGAGAGTCTCGCGTTGCCGCGGCTACCCTCTGCCGTCGGCTGGGGCTCGGATCGAGCCGGAATATGATGTCCGGCAGTTCGGAGAGTGGCCCTGTACGATGAGGTGGGAGACGTCATGAATATGAAGGTTTTTCTCTGAAGAACAGTGAGTGTTTCTTCAGGTATATGCTCCGGAGAACAGTGAGTGTTCTTCGAAACGGTCGGAATAAAAATGAAGGTAGGTCCCCTTCTTCTAGCGCCAATTGTTGCTACCCAAAATATTATCCGAAGATAGATATTGCTGGAATGGATGAGTAGCAAACAAAGTGCGAGAGCATGTCCGTGGGGAAAGTAAATAACACAAGATTTGTCGGGGTTGTTAGTCCTGAGCTTGAATTCTCTCGCGAGATATTATTAATACAAATACTTTGGAGTACAAATTTTAACATTAGAGTACAATTACAATGAGTGTAAAGACCCTAGTTATCTTAGCTATTGAGCGTGTAGATTGCCGGAAGAACCAGATATGATGCTCTGTGAGTTCTTGTAACAACTGTTGGAATGCTGTAACGACTGTGAGAAATCGACGGTCTCTCACAGTGTGTATTACCTGAATGACTAAGCTCCTGGACTTGCGAGTCTCTTCGAATCTTTACTGTATGGAGTTCTTGCCTCTACCGATCATCTTTTGGTTGAGAGGTGCTGAGAGAGAAATCCTAAGATAGATTCAAGAGAGGAAGCCAAGAGTCTGAGAGTGTGTATGTATTCTGAATGTGGTTGCCAACTGAGAGGAACTTAGAGGAACCTTTTCCCAGTTGCTGGAGGTTCTCTATTTATAGCACTGGGAGTTGCTGGGCGATCGCCTCTGCTGTATTATAATAAGCGGGCGATCGTCTTTAGCACATGGGTTGGTCTCCTTAAAGTCTGCTGCTGCTGCTGGCAGCCAGATGTGCAGACCAATGAGAATTCTGCACGCGTCTTGAGTCGCTGTCCCGGGAGGTCCCACCTTGTACCTTTCGGCGGGTCTGTCGGTAGGTGAGAAGGTGGTGACAGGCTGTGGTCAACGATCCATGTTCTGCGGTGCCTTTCGCGGATCTACACATGGGCGCTTTCTTTGAGATCCAATCCTGGTAGACTTTAACGGACGAAGGTCTTGTTCGTGGCACAGGACGATCGTCCCAGGTCGGGCACCAAAGTCGATCGCTAGGTGCCAAAAGGCGATCACCTTGAGGTTCGATCGCTAGATGCTCGAAGGTGGATTGTTACCTTTGTTCTGACAAGTTCGCCGTAGCTCATTTGGTCAGGGACTCGGTCGATCGGCCTTTATTCCGATCGCCGCTGAGGCATATAAATCTCCGCACAACATACCAGTAAATAAAGAAACATCCATTACCTAATATTAGTCATTTACATAATAACAAGTACAATGCCCTCACTCAACATCCTCTGAGTGGCATTCGAGGGTATACTCCCAACAATCTCCCACTTGCACGCAATGCCACACACTATGGTATCTAATACCCATGTTCTCCAGATTATGCTCCAAGCTAATATGAGAATGTGGCTTGGTCAGTGGATCAGCGACGTAGTCGGCTGACTCTACTCTATGCAGCACAATGTATCTCTTTGTGAACAAATACTCTTACGAGATGATACTCTCTCAATATGTTTGGTACTGTTGTGAAACCTCGGCTCCTAGGCATATGCTACCACTCTGGCAGCACATCACAAGGTGTAACGAGAAGTTTACCTAGTAACTTCTTAACCCTTCCTTTGGAGGCCTCCTAGGCCTCTTTATACTCAGCCTAACAGGTAGAACCAACAGTCGCGCTATACTTGGCACTACGCCAAGATACTGCTCCTCCATTAAGAGTAAATGTATCCAGAAGTAGACATAGAATCGCCTTTCTGTCCTTGGAAGTCCAATACAGTGAATCCCATCACATTCAGTTCTCCACCGCCATATATAAGAACCAGATCTCTAGTCCTTCTAAAGTACTTGAGAAAGTTCTTTACGGCGGTCTAATATTCCTGAACTGGGTTAGCCCGAAACCTACTTACCATGCTCCCAGCATGCGCAATGTCAGGTCTCGTACACAATAAAGTATATATAAGGCTACCCAAATTCCGAAGCATATGGTATATTACTCATTTACTTTCGTTGTTCCTCACCCAGAGGACACATCTTCGAGGAGAGTTGTATTCCATGTCGCATCGGTAGGAGCCTTCTTTTAGAGTATTCCATCTTAAATTGCTTTAAGATTTTATCTATATAGAGGGCTTTGGAAAAACTTATCATTCTCTTCGATCTATCCCAGTAGAGTCGAATCACAAGAATATAGGTTTCTTCTCCCAAGTCTTTCATGGAGAAATTACTCGAAAGCCAAGTTTTCATAGAACTGAGCATTCCCACATCATTTCCTATCAGTAGAATGTCATCTACATATAGTACACGAAGACTCCTACAGTCCATTTCATGGAGTCTACATCCACCATTGCTAGGTCATTGGTCGCGGGTCGGTCTCTTGTTTATCACCTAGAACCTTGTGGAAACCCAGTTCCTCCAAGTGCATAAAAGTATACCTCTCAGGTAATTGAGACACCCTACTAGACCTACGAGGTGGTTGTACTTGTGTTACAGAAGGTTCGGTTCCAATTTCTTGCACAGGTGTCTCCTGAGGAGTTTCATTGTATTCTTCCAAAGAAATATTTCTACCTGCTCCGCCTTCATGAATGAACTCATCTTCCAGGAAGTGTGCATGGAAAGCAAAAACGATCTTTCGATCTTAGGGCATGTAAAATAGATAACCCATCGCCTCAGATGGGAATCCAATGAAATGTCTCCTCACGGACCTCGCTTCCATTTTGTCCACCTTAGTCTCCTTGACATAGGCGGGACATCCCCAAATCCTAATGTGATTAAGACTTGGTTTCCTGCCCTCCCACATCTCATGTGGAGTTTTAGGAACGGATTTGGAAGGACATCTGTTCAAGATATATGCAGCAGTCAGGAGTGTATACCCCCACAGGTAAATCGGTAAGTCAGTATAGCCTAGCATGGAACGGACCATGTCCAACAAGGTCTAGTTCCTTCTTTCTGACACACCATTTAACTGAGGAGTGCCTGGAGGTGTTAGTTGTGATACTATTCCATGTTTCTTCAGGAACTTGTCAAAATCCGTACTCATATTCTCGCCACCTCGGTCCAACCGAAGTTCTTTGATATGATTTCCAGTTTGTTTCTCGACCAGAGCCTTAAATTCCTGGAATTTCTCAAAGGCCACGTATTTACGTTTCATTAAGTATACATAACCATACCTAGTATGATTATCTGTAAATGTAATGAAATACTGATATCCGTCACGTGCTGCATCCAAAGCACCACAAACGTCGGTATAGATTAATACCAGTTTATCAGTGGCTCTTTCAAAAGTCCCTGTGAAGGGGGACTTAGTCATTTTGCCTTTAAGGCAAGATTCACATGTAGGAAAGAGATCCGATCCCAATGGACCCATAACTCCATCTTTTTCCATTTTGTGAACCTTGGTCTGACCAACATGACCAAGTCTAAGATGCCATTTCAAAACTTGATTGGTTTTATCCCTACCACGCTTCCTAGTCATAGTATTCACAACGACTTTGTTACTGAGGATTAGATGATACAATCCATTTAACAATGTAGCAGTGCCCACGATTTTATTTCTAAAATAAATTTTGCAGGAACCATCACCAATGAAAAATGAAAAGGCCTTTCTGATCCATGACCGGAATGAATATAATGTTTTTATGCCCCTTGGGAAAAACAAGTACATCTTCTAAAAACAAAGCCGGATTCTAAATCCAAAAAGAAGTTATCCTATGTCGGTTGCCTTGACACTATGCCCGCTTCCGACAGTGACCATCACTTCCCCAGCTCCAAGCTTCCTACTTTGTTCCAGATCCTGATTCACGGTACAAATATGAGAACTAGCACCAGAATCCAGTATCCAAGAAGTAGAAAATACAGTAGCGGAACAATTCGTTTCCAAAACTAAAAGTTCTATACCTGAGGCGCCATGAAGAATCGGACAGTCTCTTGCCCAGTGGCCCAGCTCACCACACTTGAGACATGCGTCCTTCTTCTTTTTGTTCTTAGGAACCATCGGGGCCTTGCCCTTACCCTTGAAGTCCTTGACTTGTGGTCCCATCTGCTTCTTGGTCTTTTTCTTCTTGTTCTTAGACCTCAGAGGTCCAGAAGAAATAACAAGGGCAAACTCCTTCATCTGCGGAGTCTTCATCTGAGACTGAGTGGTCACGAGTTTGTTCATTAGCCCAGCTAAGTTACATGTAGTCTCATTGCAGTTGAAGTTCATAACAAACTGTGAGAAGGAATCAGGGACAGACTGTAGGATAAGGTCGGTTTGAAGAGAAGTATCCATCTTAAAATCAAGAGCCTCCAATCTCTCGATCATGGATATCATTTTGAGGATGTGGTCCTCAACCTTCTCATCTTCCTTCATCCTTGCATCGAACAGTTGCTTGGATATCTCATATCTAGCAGTTCGACTGTGCTCACCATAAAGCTCGGTTAAGTGAGATAGAATCTGCCTAGCATAAGTTATTTTCTCATGAGCTCTCTGAAGCTCATTAGACATAGAAGCCATCATGTAATCACGGACTTTTACGTCATCCTTAACCCACTTTTCGTGGTTTTCAATCTCTTCCTGATTGGCTCTTGTCCGCACCGGAGGCACCGGAATATCCATCTCCAAGACATATCCCAGTGCCTCTATACTGAGGACTATCATCAGATTGTGGAGCCAATCCACAAAGTTAGGTCCGTTCAAGGTGTTCTTTTCGAGTAGAATTGCGAGTGGATTCATTGTCATATTGAGAGTTATGTCTGCATTAAGTATGATAGATTAATTAGTGACTCGTTTAATTATGGTCTGAGTATCGAATTAAGGTCTTTTCTATTCTTGTTACCCAGCTCCCACTATTTTTATCGGAATAACACACTCCCATGTGAAATTCGGAAGTATCGTCGCTCTACTTCATAGTGGTGATCGAGTTCTTTATAAATCTTAATAGAGTGCAACCAAACAGGTTTCTAGTCTACTAATTTTCATAGTGGTGTCCAACACCAACCCACCTAATGGATGATTTGATCTTTTTTCCCCCTTGTTCACTCCCCTCAACCTATACGGTTTCTATCGTTCGTGAACAAGTTAAGTTTACACCATCGACGCAAATCAGTTTCACAATTGAATCTTATCCGGTAACCTATCAGGTTTCTAGAGATAAAATTTGCTCCAACCGAAGGCATCCAATGCACTCCCGATAATTTATCCATCCTCCCCGAACGACTACCCCGATAACTCGGAAGCATAGCACATCCAGTTTGGGTTTCAATTTCCCGAAAGCTCGATGGAGGGAAGGAAAACCTTGAAACCTTATAAACTTAATAATTTGTCGTGGGAGAATTTTCACGATTAATGTTACACTTTGCACATTAATTCATTTAAGCGCATTTGTGGCATTCATAAAATATGAAACAACCATTCACAACCTAGTTGCTACCAACATGTGGTTCATGGACCATTCCTAGAAAACAAAAACTCTGTAATCTAATTATAAGTCTTCGTCTTCTCGAAACGGATCTTCCTCCGGTCTTCGTCATTACATATAAATTTTATATTGAAAATTGCATCCTAGATACAAATACTTTTAGTAAAATAAATAGGCTCAAAATGGCCTTTACAACCCAATCGAATAAAACGAACGTTTTAAAAACTAAGTCCACGAACCACATCCCCATTCAAAAGCATTCATCCAATAAATACTATATAAATGGAAAGCGTAGAAATACATTGATCCAATCAACAATACGAATCGATCTAATCGATTCACACAATTGGTAATTTGATAACGTTCAAAATAATTCGGTCGACCATAATTATTCCTATTAATCGAATTTCCCTTATAAAATGAAATACCATAAATCATTTTAATCATATTAAATCTAATTTAACATGCGGGAGATTAATTTTTATGAATACACGGAAAAATCGAGCCGGGGCGAAAATGGCCTGCCATGGTCGAGTCACTGCCGGCATCGTGCCGGCCAGACACGGTCCGTGTCGCCTGACACGGTCGGGTCGTGCCGGCAGTGTCCTAGACATTCCTTCCAGACACGGCCATGTCGCCTGACACGGTCGAGTCATTTCTGGAAGCCTGCCGGTCAGACACGGTCGGGTCTGCCAGGCAGTGGCCTGGCCAGACTGCCGGACACGACCGAGTCACCCAGGACACAGTCGAGTCACTCTCGGCCAGAATGCACCTTTTGACCAAAAAGTCGTCCGACGACGATTCGGGGCTAGATTTTCGACCAGATATCCATTATCAATATTTTCCGACTTTCATATCTCCAATATAAATCATATTTCCCAGAAATTTAAGATTTATATTTAGACATAAACTTACGAAAAATACAATTATTACGAACGAAAAACATATACCACGATTATGACTAAACTGATTCCAAATCATTCACCATCTAACCGAGCATTCCAAATACCAATATCGTATATACGATCGCAAGACCTACGCTCCGATACCACTGTTGGTATTCGGTGCCTAAAACGAAGGCCCAACGGAAGCGGTAAAATGAAAATTAATTCGATCCGAATCCCTACGAGGATCGATCGAGCTACGCATATACGAATATTAAACGAAAACACAAGAGATATAGAAACTCACCCTTGTAGTCCGTTGATTAAATGGATTCCTTCTCTTGAGCTATTCCCCAAGCTTTAGATTGATCTATATGAATCCAATCCACTCCAATCCCTTGGATGATCCAACGCCGAAAGTACCGCGTCTCTACTTACCACGCGCCGGAGAAATGACTGGAATGACTAAATCTCGTTATCCTCCAAGGATACGACTAGAACAAGATTATAGGAGCTTGAATATAAAGATTATTACACTTTAAGTGTTTAATCTTTTTCTCTCTATTTTTCTCTCAATATTTCTCTAAGAAAATTGAAGAAAAGAATGAAGAAGATGAAGATGAAGTTGAAGACCATGAAATGAACTCTAAGTTCTTTTTCTCTCTCTCCTTTCTCTATATCACGTTCAGGATGAATTGAATTATGGTGAGAGTGAAAGTCTTTTTATCTTATTCTACTTTCCACTCACATGTACATCTCATGCACATGAGATTCCTTACAAGTAATTTTCATCCATTATAAAATAGACACAAAAGAACAAGATGGGAAGGTGGATGGAAAGTGAGGGGGGCGGCCAATCTAGAAGGAGTCGGATGAATTCTGTTGGTTTCGGACTCTCGAGAGTCCAAACAGATAAAGTCCAATTCCGTTCTAATGTATTTATATCGATTAATTAATCCAATTAATTTATCATATCAAATATATAATGACACAATTAATTTCTCCAAGAAATAATTATATTCATGAATTAAATTAATCACCAGTAATATATTTAATTCATTTGGCCGTAAATCAATTTATCCAATAAATCGATTCAGACATCCAATGTCCCAAATTAGATATCCAATATCTGATATTCATAATGAGAGAATAAGCTCGATTCATTCCGTCGTCAATCCTATTGTGCGACTCGGTAGGTTCGTCTCAGTCAGCAATGTGAGAAACCAAAGAGTAGTAGCACCACCTAGCCAGCCTGGCAGCCTACACCGTACCCCAATTGAGAACGAATGATTGGGATCATTCAAGAACCATTGTGTCATGAATACCGGTATACGTATAAACCCTTCTTTCAAATGTCCCGATCAAGTTATAGGGTCATGGTCAGTCAAACCCTATCTGTACTTGACGCTATGCATGCGTTAATGCAAATCGAGATCATTGAGCTCTCGTGTATCCAGTACAACTAGCTCCAATGCTTTGGCCAAAGACTTATGATCTCATCTGCCAATAACTGCATAGGAAATATTACCCGCTCACTAACGGGAGAAAGAATTCTCTCTTGGTATTCAGTAGGACCTGCTACTTGCCTATCAAGATGCACGTCGAGGTTGACCCCCACCTCCCGGTTTATAGGGTCGAACTACTCTAATGAAAATCTTGACGTCACAATCACATCCCTACTAAATCCTCAAGTTGAAGGTTCACGAATACCTATCACAACCTTTCGATTCCATCATTGACTGTCCCGGAGTGAAATCCGTGTGACGAATCGAGGGTGAGTCGGTTCGAGTATACTAATCTAATTAGCATACTTATAACGTGTGCTCCCACTAACCATTAGTGTTCGACAGGCACTCTCCTTATCATAGAACACGTCATACAAGTCTTCACATAAACTTAACGACCAGTCAAGTTTCATCGACTTGCGAACGATTAAGTATTTGAGCTATAAACCTTTCCAGTGCCGACCCCCTTATCCAATAAGGAGTGGAACGTTTTGCTCTCAAATACACGGACTAGTTTCTACATGTATATTTACGAGGTAGGAATGCCAATAACTACCAGTAAATAAAGAAACATCCATTGCCTAATATTAGTGATTTACATAATAACAAGTACAATGCCCTCACTCAACATCCTCTGAGTGGCATTCGAGGGCATACTCCCAACAATTATATCTTCTCTTGTGTTTGGTCAAGTGTGAGGGCTATCACAAGACACTATTATATAGCCCTCTACATGGATAAGGGTTCACCAACCCCTTCACCAACCATAATCAACCGAAACAAAATAGCTGCTCTGCTCGTTTAAGTGTGACCTTGTAGGTTCCAATTAATACGACAATGAGTATAAAACAAATTTACGACTCATAAATCATAAGCAGCCTCTAGATAGACATTATGACTACCCGCATTAAAAGAATTAATTCGACGGCACGAACGAAATCCCGTTACTGTATAATATTTAATCTCCTCATCGCGCGATATCCTAATTAAGCATAAGGCATGGATAAGTCGAACTTATGGAGCTTAATTAATATTCTTGATCTCAAGTTACAATTGTCCAATTCAAATATTTATCAATAACTCTTTAATGATCAATTTGAGCATGACCATGCATTTAAACAATTTAACTTATAAAGGGCCCGTGTATATCTTCTCCGTTTTATAGTAGGGACAAGTCCCCTCTGGACAAACCACTTCCCTCTGCATAAATCATACCATATCCAATCACAAACTGTATGGTCCCTTGTTAAAGAAGACGCTGGTATTGTGTTAAAATACGATACTCATTATGTAGGAAACTGTAGTGTCTTTAGGTAATAAGGATTTAAATAATACATAACAATCAGAGGAATTATAATGACTTAATCCATATATAATTCTCTTTGTTAGGTCATATCCAATACGGTTTCTCTACATGTATCTATGATGTGATATAACATCTCATGTTCATGACCAGTAAAACATAGCCATCGTATCATCTATCATACTAGTAATCATATTACTAGGGATATCTAGAATAAATATTCTTTAATGCTTTAACGAGCTTTACTATCAAGTCACATACTTGATGATCGTAAGCAGAATATTAATTCAACAATATAATCAATATTATATAAATATTAAATAATAATAAATGTCTCCAAATTATTATTAAACAGTAGACTTAGAGCATAATACTAACAATCTCCCACTTTCTCTTAGTCCCCTACAGACATAAATTGAAGACCCATAGCTTTTATATGACCATCATTCTTCGCTTGAGAAAGCGGCTTTGTTAAAGGATCCACTATGTTATTATCCGTGTGAACTTTGCTTATCCTCACATCGCCACGAGTGACAATCTCTCGAATGAGGTGAAACTTTCTAAGTACGTGTTTGGATGCTTGTTGTGATCTTAGTTCTTTAGCTTGTGCAATAGCTCTATTGTTATCACAGTGCAAATTTACTGGATCAACAATGCTAGGAACCACATCCAGTTCACCAATGAACTTCCTCATCCAAACAGCTTCTTTAGCTGCTTCCGAAGCGGCTATGTACTCAGCTTCCGTTATAGAATTAGCTGTGGTTGGTTGTTTGGAACTCTTCCAGCTAACAGAACCACCATTCAAGCAAAATATATATCCAGACTGTGATTTTAAATCATCTTGGTGTAATATCCGGGGATAATTTTTTTTTTTTCGTGTTACTGCTGAGTTGTACGTATTCATTTGGAATTGTACAAGTGTTATTGTTTTGGACTGATACAATGTATATTGTATTGGAATATTTTGGGATCGAAATATTATACTTGTCGTCGGGTTGGTTTCGTCGTTTGAATGTTGGTTGGAGAGTTTGGATTTTTGGCTAAGTTCATAGCCTTAGCGTACGCTACGGATATAGCATTACGTACGCTAGCGTGTTGCTATTACGTACGTTATGCCTGTAAGGTTACGTACGTAATGCTTGGTAGGTGGCAGGAACCTTCCTCGTAGTCACTTTCGGCCGGTGGGTCCCGAGCATCTTCCGATCGGATCTCACTATTGCAGTCAACGGACACTTACGTACGTTAAGAGGTGAACTCTACCTACGTAATGCTTGTATTGTTAACGTACATAATATGTTTTTGTTTATGTACGTTAAGGCCTTCGTATTTTAGTCCAGTTAGTTCTGGATTTACATTACGTACGTTAAAGTCTTAGCATAGCGTTCGTAATGCCTCTTACGTACGTTAACCATAATGTATAACGTACATAATGAATTGGTCAGTCTATTTATCTTGGTTTCGTCTTTCATTTCCTCACGAACCAAAACATAATTTCTCTCCCTAGAATCATCCGTTTGGACTTGTTATTGATGTTTAGCACCTTCCAACTCGATCTTGATCATCCTATCTTGGATTGAAGCTTGAAGTTGGAAGCTTGTTGGTGCTCCTTTGGTGTTTGGAGGCTTCTTCTTGTTCTTCTTTGGTAAGTTCCCTCAATCTCTTGTTCTTCAAGTGATTTTCAAGTTTTTGTTGTTGTTTTCTTCGGGTATTGTTTGATTAATGGAGTATATCATGATTCTTGATGGTTTTGATAAACTTTTGATGAAGAACATGATAATATTACTTGAGTTGGATTATGTTCTTGATGTTTTAGATTGTTTGGAGGTTTTTAATCATGTCTAGGAAGGATTATGTTAAGATTGTTATATGATTAACATAGCCTTGAGATGATTATTGTTGTTGGTGGTGTTCTTGAAAGATTTTAACCATTTTAGTAAGGATTTATGATGATTTAGGAGGTGATTATCATAATTTGAAAATGGTTGAGTGAATCTTGTTGTTTAATCCGAATTCATGATGTATTGATGAAGGATTTTTGTTTCAGACATCATGATTATTGAGATGTTGATGTTCTTGGGGTGATAATGATAATATTGATAATATTATCATTGTAGGAGGATCAATTTGATGATATTGGTGATATTATCATTTTGAGATGTTCGTTTTGATGATTGTTCTTAAGTGAATCTTGTTGAATGGATTTCACAAGTGTTAAGAATGTAATGATCATGTTAATTGATCATCGAGGTGTTGGAGGATGTTAGAATTCATAGTTGAGAACTATGATATTCGTTAGTGCGGTGTGATCGATTCGTGTTTGAATCAGGCTTTGTCCTTGTCGTTGTTTTCGATTGATTTTGTGTTTTTGAATGAATCGTTTTCATTCAAGGTTGTTCGAGTGTTTGTGATCGTCGGGAGGCGTCGTTCGTCGTTTCGTACCAGGACGTTGATCGTGGAAGGACTTTCTCGCCTTCGGTTTGAGGCAAGTTTTATACTTGTACTGGTCAATGAGATTAATGTTATCATATATGTGTATGAATGTATTGTATCATTTCGAGACTTAGTCTCTCCGTGATTTGTTGATATTCGGGAATTGTTTGATGCAATACCCTTCGGCAATTATGCTAGATGTTATTGTTATTCGTTAATAGCCGGTTTAAGGCATTGAGATTCTTGTTGATACTGATGTTGTCGACAGCCGGTTCGCGGTATTGATGTATCGATTATTATTGTTGACGTTAATGTCGTTCTGAGGCATCGTTGAATCGTTATTATTGAATTGGAACTGTCGCTATGATGTTGCATTAGCCGATTGAAGGCGTTTGATATATTCGTTTATTATATCTGTTTCGGTGGTCAGTTTAAGACGCCGGGACATCCACTCTACCGTATCATTGTGTATCGATTGACCGTTCTGAGGTAATCGATGTATTTAATTGGGATTATCGAAGATAATTCCCATCCATTGTATCATTGTGTATCGATTGACCGTTCTAAGGTAATCGATGTATTTAATTGGGATTATCGAAGATAATTCCCATCCGTTGTATCATTGGTTATCGATTAACCGTTCTAAGGTAATTGATGTATTTAATTGGGATTATCGAAGATAATTACCATCCGTTGTATCATTGTGTATCGATTGACCATTCTAAGGTAATCGATGTATTTAATTAGGATTATCGAAGATAATTCCCATCCGTTGTGTCATCGTTATCGATTGACCGTTCTAAGGTAATCGATGTATTGAACTGGGACTGTCAAGGATAGTTTCCATCCGTTGAGTTGTTCTGATCGATTGGCCATTCCAAGGCAGTCGAGGTATTTGAATTGGGACCGCCATAGACGGAGCCCATCCGTGAGTTATTGTTGTCGTGTTGGCCGAATCAAGGCAGCACGCTATTATTCTTGTAAATTTGATAATCTTGGGATCGTTACTGTTGTGATTAATTGGCTTTTAGAGGCTAATCTCGACTAGTGCTCGATGGGTAAGTCTGGGGCTTGAACCTTCGCGGTTGGTTTCCCAGCACCTGCAATTCAGCAGGTCACGGTCATTGGATGACCTCATTGTGATACGGCTTCGTGCCGTGGCTTCGGCCCTCATTGTGATACGGCTTCGTGCCGTGGCTTCGGCCCTCATTGTGATACGGCTTCGTGCCGTGGCTTCGGCCCTCATTGATACAGCTTCGGGCTGTTTTGGCTTTGGGCCATTGTGGTGATTGACAGCTTCGGCTGAGTGACATTCAGGGTATTATGATGATAAACAGCTTCGGGCTGTTCGGATATCAGGCCATTGTGATGTATCAGTATTCCTGTTGGAGCCTTCGGGCATTGTGATTCGTATCTATTTAAGTGTTTGGCTTGGTTTACCTTCGGGTGATGTATTGTTGTGTTCTGTATTGATGATTCGCCGTTGGGCACTTGTGTTCTAACCTGTTGAGCAGGTATTGATCGTATGCCGTGGGCATAGTATTCCACGAATGCTCGATTCTTACTTTGGTTTGTGAGCATCTCGTATTACCATTACTATATTATTCATTCTGCCCTTTGAATGCATATCATGTTGTACATGTTTTTGATAATCATTATCTGGATGACTGACCCCGTGGGGGCGGAACACGTTTTCATGTTTTATGTGTTTGCGAGGACAGAGTTGAGACACAGGGGCATGACGGTGGTGACGAGGCATTCAAGCGATACTAGTCTGAGATGTTTTGGTGTTCATGTCAGTCAGACAGTTGGAGTACTCCAATTTTGTTCAGTCTTTATCATTTTGTATTATCCGAGCAAGGCTCGTGGATGTTGTTGTATCTTATTTTGGCCATGTAGGCCCACTGTTGTCATTGAAATTCCATATCGGAATATTATGTTGGATGTCAGTGTAGGGATTGTGGTTCCCTTTTAGGTCAGTTAATTGTATTTTTGGTCGTGTTAGCCTGGTGGATCTCCTGGTGTGGGGTCCACGGCACTGTAATGACCCAATGGGATTTGGGGGTGTTACAGAAGATGGTATCAGAGAATTGGGTTGTGAGATACCCTGATATGTGAGTTATGTGGTTGTACCGACGCGGTAGTAGTGGACTGTCAGGTTATGACAATCTGGACAGTCGGTCTTTGTGAGTCGTGGTAGTTGAACGACTGTATGAGTCATTCTTTCATCGAGTCGTCGTTAGTGAAGACTAGTATCGCAAGACCTCGAAGCTTCGTATGACCTGTGTAAGGACTCAATTCTCTTGTATGTTCATACATTCATTATGCCGTTGATTATACATGTTTTGTTGAAATCTGTATGTAACATTGTGTTACGACCCATTCATGATTAATTGCTTTGGAGCGTGTCGGCTCAGTATTGGCTATAATTAGCATGTTTGAAGTGATTGTTTATTTGTGAGTATGTATACTCCTGTTTGGCTATTGACTTAGCATTGTCGGTTGGCCGTTGAGGCATATTTGAGCTTTGTTTATGATCGAGCGTTATTCTTTCAGTATGGAAAGAGGAAACCGAGGACGTGGCAGAGGGGGTAAAGGCTGCAGAGTAGGCCGAAACCCAGAACCTCGTGTTTATGCGCGTGCGGATGCCGATATGGATCAGAATTCGGCCGGAGATGTGACTTATGCGACCGGTTCCCCTTCGGAACGTCATACTCGAGGAGTCGATCAGACTGACATCGACCCTTTCTTGCCTATGAGGGGCATGATGACCCAGATGACTCAGATGATGCAGATAATGGAAACCATGCAGACCTCGATGGTTCTTGGTACACAGCAGCAGGGACTCCAGGTGCCGTTTTATGGATAGGCCGGGAGAGTGAGTCATATTATCAGCGACATCTCTCGTCAGAGGCCGCCTATCTTTGAGGGTTCTTCAGAACCAGCTGATATTGTTCACTGGCTTGAACATTTTGATAAACTCTTCGACATGGTTCAGTGTCCGGAAGAGAGTTGGCTGTAGCGGCTTACTATTTGAGCAAAGGCGCTTATTCTTGGTGGCTTTCTGTGAAACCCACCGATCGTGATTGTGCTTGGAGTGAGTTTAAGACTCTCATGTTAGAGAGGTATTATCCAGCTCCACTTCGTGAAGCCAAGTTGTCAGAGGTTTTGAACCCCGAATCCATCGAGGACGAGGGTGTTATTGTTATCGCTGAGAAGTTTCAAGGACTTCTTCAGTTTGCTTCTTCTGTTATCCGTACTGAAGCGGATAAGATCAAGTATTTTAGCAAGAGGCTGAACCCACAGTTGAGGATGCAGTTGTTCAATCATAATTGTAACTCACTTGGCGAACTCATCGAGAAGGCTCTTGGAGTAGAGCTTTTGATCAAGGAGCTTGCTCGGAAGAACCCTTCAGTTTCTTCCGGTGAGAGGACTAGGATGCCGGTTCATTCAGAGGGACATCGGGCTCCAACGTCTAGGAGGTCGTTTTCTAGTCGTCCTCGTGCTGGGAAAGCATCTTCTTCTCAGGCGACGAGTTCGACTGTTGTTTGCTTTAATTGTGATTCAACGGGGCACGTTAGCACCCGTTGTACTGTGCCAGCTATTGCTTGTTTTCTGTGTGGGAGGCAGGGACACCTTCAGAAATACTGCAGGAGTTTTAGTACCAGTAGGTCTCGATAGAGCTCACGGGCCTCGAGAGATTTCGTTACTTCAGTCCGTACTTCATCCAAGGGGTCCTATCGGGCATCGGGAGCCAGAGGTAAGGACAGTCGAGGAGGAGCAGCGAGTTCGGATTTGGGTCTTCCTCGAGTCGATGGAATCGAGGAGCTCGATGATCTGGAAGATGTTGATTTCAGGTACATTTGAGATGTAGCCTTGATTTGTATTTTTCTTGTTTTTCGGATTGATGATTGACTCAGTCTGTATTGTAGTATTCTAGTTGCAAACCATCTGTTGTTGATCTATCTTGTAACGCTTGTATCCGAGGATCTTGAGACTTGAGTCATTTGATGCGTTATTCTTTTCCTTTCGGTATTGTACCCGAGATTTTTGTGGTGATCTGGGTAAACGTTCATTGTGATTCGAGACGTCAAGTTGCGAGGACTTGAGTGTGCATTTGATATGGTCCCGAGGACTATATTTGTGCGTTGTTATTCTCTTTTGTGACGTAAGTCACTGATAGCATAGACGTTCGATGCTAATCAGAACAAGGGAAGTGTACACCGATGGTTGTAGGCATGTACAATGGGCGACTCCCGCGGGATGTGTACGCCGGTGCTACTAGTCATGCGGTTGGTACGACTTCCTGGCTGGTCTCTAGTGGGAGAGTTATGATTCGGCTAATCTCGCACTTGGTTTTGTGTTTTTATCTCTTGGTTTTCGCCGTGCCCGGGCAAAAGAGACGCGGGGACCCGTGGGTTTGGCCCGTTTACTCAGGCGAAGTGATTCGCAGTGAGAAGTATTCCTGGAGATGTTGTTTTCAGATCCTGATGGATAGTTCTTACCCCATGCTGTGTACCCTTAGTTTCGGGGACGAAACTCTTTTTAAGGGGGGGAGTATGTAATATCCGGGGATAATTTTTTTTTTCGTGTTACTGCTGAGTTGTACGTATTCATTTGGAATTGTACAAGTGTTGTTGTTTTGGATTGATACAATGTATATTATATTGGAATATTTCGGGATTGAAATATTATACTTGTCGTCGGGTTGGTTTCGTCGTTTGAATGTTGGTTGGAGAGTTTGAATTTTTGGCTAAGTTCATAGCCTTAACGTACGCTACGGATGTAGCATTACGTACGCTAGCGTGTTGCTATTACGTTCGTTATGCCTGTAAGGTTACGTACGTAATGCTTAGTAGGTGGCAGGAACCTTCCTCGTAGTCACTTTCGGCCGGTGGGTCCCGAGCATCTTCCGATCGGATCTCACTATTGCAGTCAACAGACCCTTACGTACGTTAAGAGGTGAACTCTACATACGTAATGCAGGTATTGTTAATGTACGTAATATATTTTTGTTTACGTACGTTAAGGCCTTCGTATTTTAGTCCAGTTAGTTCTGGATTTACATTACGTACGTTAAAGTCTTAGCATAGCGTACGTAATGCCTCTTACGTATGTTAACCATAATGTATAACGTACGTAATGAATTGGTCAGTCTATTTATCTTGGTTTCGTCTTTCATTTCCTCACGAACCAAAACACAATTTCTCTCCCTAGAATCATCCGTTTGGACTTGTTATTGATGTTTAGCACCTTCCAACTCGATCTTGATCATCCTAGCTTGGATTGAAGCTTGAAGTTGGAAGCTTGTTGGTGCTCCTTTGGTGTTTGGAGGCTTCTTCTTGTTCTTCTTTGGTAAGTTCCCTCAATCTCTTGTTCTTCAAGTGATTTTCAAGTTTTTGTTGTTGTTTTCTTCGGGTATTGTTTGATTAATGGAGTATATCATGATTCTTCGTGGTTTTGATAAACTTTTGATGAAGAACATGATAATATTACTTGAGTTGGATTATGTTCTTGATATTTTAGATTGTTTGGAGGTTTTTAATCATGTCTAGGAAGGATTATGTTAAGATTGTTATATGATTAACATAGCCTTGAGATGATTATTGTTGTTGGTGGTGTTCTTGAAAGATTTTAACCATTTTAGTAAGGATTTATGATGATTTAGGAGGTGATTATCATAATTTGAAAATGGTTGAGTGAATCTTGTTGTTTAATCCGAATTCATGATGTATTGATGAAGGATTTTTGTTTCAGACATCATGATTATTGATCTGTTGATGTTCTTGGGGTGATAATGATAATATTGATAATATTATCATTGTAGGAGGATCAATTTGATGATATTGGTGATATTATCATTTTGAGATGTTCGTTTTGATGATTGTTCTTAAGTGAATCTTGTTGAATGGATTTCACAAGTGTTAAGAACGTAATGATCATGTTAATTGATCATCGAGGTGTTGGAGGATGTTAGAATTCATAGTTGAGAACTATGATATTCGTTCGTGCGGTGTGATCGAATCGTGTTTGAATCAGGCTTTGTCCTTGTCTTTGTTTTCTTTTGATTTTGTTTTTTTGAATGAATCGTTTTCATTCAAGGTTGTTCGAGTGTTTGTGATCATCGGGAGGCGCCATTCATCGTTTCGTGCCAGGACGTTGATCGTGGAAGGACTTTCTCGCCTTCGGTTTGAGGCAAGTTTTATACTTGTACTGGTCAATGAGATTAATGTTATCATATATGTGTATGAATGTATTGTATCATTTCGAGACTTAGTCTCTCCGTGATTTGTTGATATTCGTGAATTGTTTGATGCAATACCCTTCGGCAATTATGCTAGATGTTATTGTTATTCGTTAACAACCGGTTTAAGGCATTGAGATTCTTGTTGATACTGATGTTGTCGACAGCCGGTTCGCGGTATCGATGTATCGATTATTATTGTTGACGTTAATGTCGTTCTAAGGCATCGTTGAATCATTATTATTGAAGTGGAACTGTCGCTATGATGTTGCATAGGCCGATTGAAGGCGTTTGATATATTCGTTTATTATATCTATTTCGGTGGTCAGTTTAAGACGCCGGGACATCCACTCTACCGTATCATTGTGTATCGATTGACCGTTCTGAGGTAATCGATGTATTTAATTGGGACTATCGAAGATAATTCCCATCCGTTGTATCATTGTGTATCGATTGACCGTTCTAAGGTAATCGATGTATTTAATTGGGATTATCGAAGATAATTCCCATCCATTGTATCATTGGTTATCGATTAACCGTTCTAAGGTAATTGATGTATTTAATTGGGATTATCGAAGATAATTCCCATCCGTTGTATCATTGTGTATCGATTGACCGTTCTAAGGTAATCGATGTATTTAATTGGGATTATCGAAGATAATTCCCATCCGTTGTGTCATCGTTATCGATTGACCGTTCTAAGGTAATTGATGTATTGAATTGGGACTGTCAAGGATAGTTTCCATCCGTTGAGTTGTTGTGATCGATTGGCCATTCCAAGGCAGTCGAGGTATTTGAATTGGGACCGCCATAGACGGAGCCCATCCGTGAGTTATTGTTGTGGTGTTGGCCGAATCAAGGCAGCACGCTATTGTTCTTGTGAATTTGATAATCTTGGGATCGTTACTGTTGTGATTAATTGGGTTTTAGAGGCTAGTCTCGACTAGTGCTCGATGGGTAAGTCTGGGGCTTGAACCTTCGCGGTTAGTTTCCCAGCACCTGCAATTCAGCAGGTCACGGTCATTGGATGACCTCATTGTGATACGGCTTCGTGCCGTGGCTTCGGCCCTCATTGTGATACGGCTTCATGCCGTGGCTTCGGCCCTCATTGATACAGCTTCGGGCTGTTTTGGCTTCGGGCTATTGTGGTGATTGACTGAGTGACATTCAGGGTATTATGATGATAAACAGCTTCGGTACATTGTGTCGAGCCATTGTGATGTATCGGTATTCCTGTTGGAGCCTTTGGGCATTGTGATTCGTATCTATTTCAGTGTTTGGCTTGGTTTACCTTCGGGTGATGTATTGTTGTGTTCTGTATTGATGGTTCGCCGTTGGGCACTTGTGTTCTAACCTGTTGAGCAGGTATTGATCATATGCCGTGGGCATAGTATTCCATGAATGCTCGATTCTTACTTTGGTTTGTGAGCATCTCGTATTACCATTACTATACTATTCATTCTGCCCTTTGGATGCATATCATGTTGTACATGTTTTTGGTAATCATTATCTGGATGATCGACCAGTGGGAACATGTTTTCATGTTTTAGGTGTTTGCGAGGACAGAGTTGAGACACATGGGCATGACGGTGGCGACGAGGCATTCGAGCGATACTAGTCCGAGATGTTTTGGTGTTCATGTCAGTCAGACAGTTGGAGTACTCCAGTTTTGTTCAGTCTTTATCATTTTGTATTATCCGAGCAAGGCTCGTGGATGTTGTTGTATCTTATTTTGGCCATGTAGGCCCACTGTTGTCATTGAAATTCCATATCGGAATATTATGTTGGATGTCAGTGTAGGGATTGTGGTTCCCTTTTTGTTCAGTTAATTGTATTTTTGGTCGTGTTAGCCTGGTGGATCTCCTGGTGTGGGGTCCACGGCGCTGTAATGACCCAATGGGATTTGGGGGTGTTACACTTGGTCTATCTCAAAACTGGCATCGACATAGCAATTAAGGACCAAATCACTATCTTGACCACCATATATCAAGAACATATCTTTAGTCCTTCTCAAGTACTTAAGTATGCTTTTGACTACGGTCCAGTGAGCCTCACCCGGGTCAGACTGATATCTGATAGTTGCACTCAATGCAAATGATACATCCGGTCTAGTACATATCATGGCATACATGATAGATCCTATAGCCGAAGCATAAGGTATCAAGCTCATTTTATCTCTCTCTCTTCCTTCGAACAAGGACAATGAGTTTTACTGAGTTTTATGCCATGTGGCATAGGTAAGAACCTTTTCTTACTATTAAGCATACTGAACCGTTTCAGTACCTTATTAACATATGTACTTTAACTTAGGGCAAGAAGCCTTTTAGATCTATCTCTATAAATCCTTATACCTAGTATATAGGCAGCTTCCCCTAAGTCCTTCATTGTAAAACATTTACTTTGCCAAAGCTTAACACTTTGAAAAGTAGGGATATCATTTCCAATGATTAGGATATCATCCACATAGAGTACTAGAAAAACAATTGCCCTCCCACTAATCTTCTTGTACACACAAGGTTCGTCTTGATTTCTAATGAAACCAAACTCTTTGATTTTTTCATCAAAACAAAGATTCCAACTCCGGGATGCCTACTTCAAACAATAAATGGCTCTTAGAAGCTTACATACTTTATTAGTATTACTAGGATCGACAAAACCTTCGCGCTATATCATATACATATCCTCATCTAACTTCCCATTAAGAAAAGCGTTTTTTACATTCATTTTCCATATCTCATAGTCATAATATGTTGCTATGGCAAGTACAAGTCTAATTGATTTCATCATTACGACTGGCGAAAAGGTTTCATCATAGTTAATACATTGAGTCTGTCTGTATCCTTTTGCCATGAGTCATGATTTGTATGTTTGTACAATGTCATCCATGTCTTTTTTCTTTAAAGATCCATTTGCAACCAATTGCTTTAGAACCTTCAGGAAGATCAATCAAAAGTCCATACTTGATTATCATACATGGATTGCATTTCGGATTTCATCCCTTCAAGCTAACTTTCGCATTCAATGCTAGTAGTTGCTTCATTGTAGGTTGTGGGATCATCTAGATCCATGAGTTTCACATTGTTGTCATATGTGATGAGAAATCCATATCCCTCAGGTTCACGATGATTACGTATAGACCTACGCGGAGCTGGTATAGAATAACTGGTCTCAACATCTCTATGTGAGTTTAAATCAGTTTTGTCTAAAGGTTCAGTATCTATTTGTGGCTCTCTCATCTCATGAAGAGTTATTTTACTCCCACTATTTTTCTTGGAAATAAATTCCTTCAAGGAATACTCCAGATCGAGCAACAAACACTTTGTTCTCTCATAGGATGTAAAAGAAATATCCTTTAGTTTTCTTAGGATATCCCAACAAAAAGACATTTATCCTACTTGAGTGATAATTTATCAGTGATAAGCCGCTTCACATAAGCTTCACAATCCCAAATCTTAAGGAAAGACAAAACAGGTTGTTTCCTTGTCCATATCTCATATGGTGTGCTTTGGACTGATTTAGATGGTACTCGATTTAAAATGAACGCAGGAGTCTCTAAGGCGTAACCCCCAAAATAAATTGGAAGAACAGCTTGACCCATCATTGATCTAACCATGTCTAACAACGGTCGATTTCTCCGTTCCAACACACCATTATATTGAGGTGTTCTAGGTGGAGTTAGTTGTGAAACAATTCCACAATCTTTGAGATGATTGTAAAATTCATGGCTCAAATAATCACCACCACGATCTGATCGTAGTGCTTTAAAAGTTTTGCCTAACTGATTTTGTACTTCATTTTGAAATTGCTTGAATTTCGTAAATGACTCAGACTTATGACTCATTAAGTAGATATATCCGAATCTGCTTAAGTCATCTGTGAATGTTATGAAGCATTGGAAACCTCATCTAGCATTTGTATTCATTGGTCCACATACATCAGTATGTATTAAGTCCAATAAATCTGCAGCTCTCTCAGTATGGCCCGTGAAAGGAGCTTTGGTCATTTTGCCTAATAAGCAAGATTCACACGTATCATACGATTCTAAATCAAATGTCTCCAAGATTCCATCTTTACGGAGTTTTGTTATAAGTTTCTCATTTATATAGCCCAAACGACAATGTCAGAAATATATTTGGTTTAAATCATTTCATTTAAGTCTTTTGACTTTTATGTTACAGACAGATTTTGAACTTTCAAGATTTATGAGATATAATCTCCCACTCATCAAGGCATCTCCATAAAAAATACCTTTATTAAATATGGACATTACACTATTCTCAATAGTAAAGTTATAACTTCCAAATCAAGGCAAGAAACTGATATAATGTTTCTACCCACAGCAGGAACACAATAATAATTATTAAGTTCCAATACAAGTCCACTTGGTAGCTTTATATCATAAGTCCCTATGGCAATAGCAGCAACTCTTACTTTATTTCCAACATGTAGGTCCATTTCACCTTTTGCCAGTTGTCTACTCCTCCGCAGCCCTTGCGCATTCACACAAATGTGAGCTTCACTACCGTTATCTAATACCCATGATGAAGAAGTAGATAAATTGACTTCTATAACAAGAATATATGAAGCAGCTGTAACACCCCAATTCCGCTTTGGGTGATTACATGTCGTAGGACCCACCAGGGTCCCACCAGGCTGACGACACACATGCCAAACAACAACTCAATACACAAAACACCACCACGTAACAGTACAATATATGATACTAAACATAAGTTAGGCCTCGGCCGCGGCCAAAATAGAAGAGTTGAACAACATTCACTCTATGCAAACATCACACGACATAGTACAACAAAACCGACAACAATACTAAACATAAAAACCGACTCTGACATTACAAAAACAACAACTGACTCGAGCTCTTTAACAATACTAAATTTACGTTCGTTATGCCTGTAAGGTTACGTACGTAATGCTTGGTAGGTGGCAGGAACCTTCCTCGTAGTCACTTTCGGCCGGTGGGTCCCGAGCATCTTCTGATCGGATCTCACTATTGCAGTCAACGGACCCTTACGTACGTTAAGAGGTGAACTCTACGTACGTAATGCAGGTATTGTTAACGTACGTAATATGTTTTTGTTTAACTACGTTAAGGCCTTCGTATTTTAGTCTAGTTTGTTCTGGATTTACATTACGTACGTTAAAGTCCTAGCATAGCGTACGTAATGCCTCTTACGTACGTTAACCATAATGTATAACGTACATAATGAATTGGTCAGTCTATTTATCTTGGTTTCGTCTTTCATTTCCTCACGAACCAAAACACAATTTCTCTCCCTAGAATCATCCGTTTGGACTTGTTATTGATGTTTAGCACCTTCCAACTCGATCTTGATCATCCTAGCTTGGATTGAAGCTTGAAGTTGGAAGCTTGTTGGTGCTCCTTTGGTATTTGGAGGCTTCTTCTTGTTCTTCTTTGGTAAGTTCCCTCAATCTCTTGTTCTTCAAGTGATTTTCAAGTTTTTGTTGTTGTTTTCTTCGGGTATTGTTTGATTAATGGAGTATATCATGATTCTTCATGGTTTTGATAAACTTTTGATGAAGAACATGATAATATTACTTGAGTTGGATTATGTTCTTGATATTTTAGATTGTTTGGAGGTTTTTAATCATGTCTAGGAAGGATTATGTTAAGATTGTTATATGATTAACATAGCCTTGAGATGATTATTGTTGTTGGTGGTGTTCTTGAAAGATTTTAACCATTTTAGTAAGGATTTATGATGATTTAGGAGGTGATTATCATAATTTGAAAATGGTTGAGTGAATCTTGTTGTTTAATCCGAATTCATGATGTATTGATGAAGGATTTTTGTTTCAGACATCATGATTATTGAGCTGTTGATGTTCTTGGGGTGATAATGATAATATTGATAATATTATCATTGTAGGAGGATCAATTTGATGATATTGGTGATATTATCATTTTGAGATGTTCGTTTTGATGATTGTTCTTAAGTGAATCTTGTTGAATGGATTTCACAAGTGTTAAGAACGTAATGATCATGTTAATTGATCATCGAGGTGTTGGAGGATGTTAGAATTCATAGTTGAGAACTATGATATTCGTTCGTGCGGTGTGATCGATTCGTGTTTGAATCAGGCTTTGTCCTTGTCGTTGTTTTCTATTGATTTTGTGTTTTTGAATGAATCATTTTCATTCAAGGTTGTTCGAGTGTTTGTGATCGTCGGGAGGCGCCGTTCATCGTTTCGTGCCAGGACGTTGATCGTGGAAGGACTTTCTCGCCTTCGGTTTGAGGCAAGTTTCATACTTGTACTGGTCAATGAGATTAATGTTATCATATATGTGTATGAATGTATTGTATCATTTCGAGACTTAGTCTCTCCGTGATTTGTTGATATTCGGGAATTGTTTGATGCAATACCCTTCGGAAATTATGCTAGATGTTATTGTTATTCGTTAACAGCCGGTTTAAGGCATTGAGATTCTTGTTGATACTGATGTTGTCGACAGCCGGTTCGCGGTATCGATGTATCGATTATTATTGTTGACGTTAATGTCGTTCTAAGGCATCGTTGAATCATTATTATTGAATTGGAACTATCGCTATGATGTTGCATTGGCCGATTGAAGGCGTTTGATATATTCGTTTATTATATCTGTTTCGGTGGTCAGTTTAAGACGCCGGGACATCCACTCTACCGTATCATTGTGTATCGATTGACCGTTCCGAGGTAATTGATGTATTTAATTGGGATTATCGAAGATAATTCCCATCCGTTGTATCATTGTGTATCGATTGACCGTTCTAAGGTAATCGATGTATTTAATTGGGATTATCGAAGATAATTCCCATCCATTGTATCATTGGTTATCGATTAACCGTTCTAAGGTAATTGATGTATTTAATTGGGATTATCGAAGATAATACCCATCCGTTGTATCATTGTGTATCGATTGACCGTTCTAAGGTAATCGATGTATTTAATTGGGATTATCGAAGATAATTCCCATCCGTTGTGTCATCGTTATCGATTGACCGTTCTAAGGTAATTGATGTATTGAATTGGGACTGTCAAGGATAGTTTCCATCCGTTGAGTTGTTGTGATCGATTGGCCATTCCAAGGCAGTCGAGGTATTTGAATTGGGACTGCCATAGACGGAGCCCATCCGTGAGTTATTGTTGTCGTGTTGTCCGACGCAAGGCAGCACGCTATTATTCTTGTGAATTTGATAATCTTGGGATTGTTACTCTTGTGATTAATTGGGTTTTAGAGGCTAGTCTCGACTAGTGCTCGATGGGTAAGTCTGGGGCTTGAACCTTCGCGGTTAGTTTCCCAGCACCTGCAATTCAGCAGGTCACGGTCATTGGATTACCTCATTGTGATACGGCTTCGTGCCGTGGCTTCGGCCCTCATTGTGATATGGCTTCGTGCCGTGGCTTCGGCCCTCATTGTGATACGGCTTCATGCCGTGGCTTCGGCCCTCATTGATACAGCTTCGGGCTGTTTTGGCTTCGGGCCATTGTGGTGATTGACAGCTTCGGCTGAGTGACATTCAGGGTATTATGATGATAAACAGCTTCGGGCTGTTCGGCTGTCAGGCCATTGTGATGTATCGGTATTCCTGTTGGAGCCTTCGGGCATTGTGATTCGTATCTATTTCAGTGTTTGGCTTGGTTTACCTTCGGGTGATGTATTGTTGTGTTCTGTATTGATGATTCGCCGTTGGGCACTTGTGTTCTAACCTGTTGAGCAGGTATTGATCATATGCCGTGGGCATAGTATTCCACGAATGCTCGATTCTTACTTTGGTTTGTGAGCATCTCGTATTACCATTACTATACTATTCATTCTGCCCTTTGGATGCATATCATGTTGTACATGTTTTTGGTAATCATTATCTGGATGACTGACCCCGTGGGGCGGAACATGTTTTCATGTTTTAGGTGTTTGCGAGGACAGAGTTGAGACACATGGGCATGACGGTGGCGACGAGGCATTCGAGCGATACTAGTCCGAGATGTTTTGGTGTTCATGTCAGTCAGACAGTTGGAGTACTCCAGTTTTGTTCAGTCTTTATCATTTTGTATTATCCGAGCAAGGCTCGTGGATGTTGTTGTATCTTATTTTGGCCATGTAGGCCCACTGTTGTCATTGAAATTCCATATCGGAATATTATGTTGGATGTCAGTGTAGGGATTGTGGTTCCCTTTTTGGTCAGTTAATTGTATTTTTGGTCGTGTTAGCCTGGTGGATCTCCTGGTGTGGGGTCCACAGCGCTGTAATGACCCAATGGGATTTGGGGGTGTTACACTTGGTCTGTCTCAAAACTGGCATCGACATAGCAATTAAGGACCAAATCACTATCTTGACCACCATATATCAAGAACATATCTTTAGTCCTTCTCAAGTACTTAAGTATGCTTTTGACTACGGTCCAGTGAGCCTCACCAGGGTCAGACTGATATCTGATAGTTGCACTTAATGCAAATGATACATCCGGTCTACTACATATCATGGCATACATGATAGATCCTATAGCCGAAGCATAAGGTATCAAGCTCATTTTATCTCTCTCTCTCTTCCTTCGAACAAGGACAATGAGTTTTACTGAGTTTTATGCCATGTGGCATAGGTAAGAACCTTTTCTTACTATTAAGCATACTGAACCGTTTCAGTACCTTGTTAACATATGTACTTTAACTTAGGGCAAGAAGCCTTTTAGATCTATCTCTATAAATCCTTATACCTAGTATATAGACAGCTTCCCCTAAGTCCTTCATTGTAAAACATTTACTTTGCTAAATCTTAACACTTTGAAAAGTAGGGATATCATTTCCAATGATTAGGATATCATCCACATAGAGTACTAGAAAAACAATTGCCCTCCCACTAATCTTCTTGTACACACAAGGTTCGTCTTGATTTCTAATGAAACCAAACTCTTTGATTTTTTCATCAAAACAAAGATTCCAACTCCGGGATGCCTGCTTCAAACAATAAATGGCTCTTAGAAGCTTACATACTTTATTAGTATTATTAGGATCGACAAAACCTTCGCGCTATATCATATACATATCCTCATCTAACTTCCCATTAAGAAAAGCGTTTTTTACATCCATTTTCCATATCTCATAGTCATAATATGTTGCTATGGCAAGTACAAGTCTAATTGATTTCATCATTACGACTGGCGAAAAGGTTTCATCATAGTTAATACATTGAGTCTGTGTGTATCCTTTCGCCATGAGTCATGATTTGTATGTTTGTACAATGTCATCCATGTCCTTTTTCTTTAAAGATCCATTTGCAACCAATTGCTTTAGAACCTTCAGGAAGATCAATCAAAAGTCCATACTTGATTATCATACATGGATTACATTTTGGATTTCATCCCTTCAAGCTAACTTTCGCATTCAATGCTAGTAGTTGCTTCATTGTAGGTTGTGGGATCATCTAGATCCATGAGTTCCACATTGTTGTCATCTGTGATGAGAAATCCATATCCCTCAGGTTCACGATGATTACGTGTAGACCTACGCGGAGCTGGTATAGAATAACTGGTCTCAACATCTCTATGTGAGTTTAAATCAGTTTTGTCTAAAGGTTCAGTATCTATTTGTGGCTCTCTCATCTCATGAAGAGTTATTTTACTCCCACTATTTTTCTTGGAAATAAATTCCTTCAAGGAATACTCCAGATCGAGCAACAAACACTTTGTTCTCTCATAGGATGTAAAAGAAATATCCTTTAGTTTTCTTAGGATATCCCACAAAAAGACATTTATCCTACTTGGGTTATAATTTATCAGCGATAAGCCGCTTCACATAAGCTTCACAATCCCAAATCTTAAGGAAAGACAAAACAGGTTGTTTCCTTGTCCATATCTCATATGGTGTGCTTTGGACTGATTTAGATGGTACTCGATTTAAAATGAACGCAGGAGTCTCTAAGGCGTAACCCCCAAAAGAAATTGGAAGAACAACTTGACCCATCATTGATCTAACCATGTCTAACAACGGTCGATTTCTCCGTTCCAACACACCATTATATTGAGGTGTTCTTGGTGGAGTTAGTTGTGAAACAATTCCACAATCTTTGAGATGATTGTAAAATTCATGGCTCAAATAATCACCACCACGATCTGATCGTAGTGCTTTAATAGTTTTGCCTAACTGATTTTGTACTTCATTTTGAAATTGCTTGAATTTCGTAAACGACTCAGACTTATGACTCATTAAGTAGATATATCCGAATCTGCTTAAGTCATCTGTGAACGTTATGAAGCATTGGAAACCTCATCTAGCATTTGTATTCATTGGTCCACATACATCAGTATATATTAAGTCCAATAAATCTGCAGCTCTCTCAGTATGGCCCGTGAAAGGAGCTTTGGTCATTTTGCCTAATAAGCAAGATTCACACGTATCATATGATTCTAAATCAAATGTCTCCAAGATTCCATCTTTACGGAGTTTTGTTATAAGTTTCTCATTTATATAGCCCAAACAACAATGTCAGAAATATATTTGGTTTAAATCATTTCATTTAAGTCTTTTGACTTTTATGATACAGACAGATTTTGAACTTTCAAGATTTATGGGATATAATCTCCCACTCATCAAGGCATCTCCATAAAAAATACCTTTATTAAATATGGACATTACGCTACTCTCAATAGTAAAGTTATAACTTCCAAATCAAGGCAAGAAACTGATATAATGTTTCTACCCACAGCAGGAACGCAATAACAATTATTAAGTTCCAATACAAGTCCACTTGGTAGCTTTATATCATAAGTCCCTATGGCAATAGCAGCAACTCTTACTTTATTTCCAACATGTAGGTCCATTTCACCTTTTGCCAGTTGTTTACTCCTCCGCAGCCCTTGCGCATTCACACAAATGTGAGCTTCACTACCGTTATCTAATACCCATGATGAAGAAGTAGATAAATTGACTTCTATAACAAGAATATATGAAGCAGCTGTAACACCCCAATTCCGCTTTGGGTGATTACATGTCGTAGGACCCACCAGGGTCCCAACAGGCTGACGACACACATGCCAAACAACAACTCAATACACAAAACACCACCACATAACAGTACAATATATGATACTAAACATAAGTTAGGCCTCGGACGCGGCCAAAATAGAAGAGTTGAACAACATTCACTCTATGCAAACATCACACGACATAGTAGAACAAAACCGACAACAATACTAAATATAAAAACCGACTCTGACATTACAAAAACAACAACTGACTCGAGCTCTTTAACATCCATTCTGCCCGTTAGTTCCATGTGTACCACGTGTAGGCTCCTGAATCTCGAGAGTACCTGAAATGTACAAAACATTCCACCCCAACGAGGGGTTAGCAACTACTGCTAGTGCAAGTACAATATTACAACAAATTTAATACACAAGCATTTCTAATTTCTTCCAAAACTCAAAACAGTTCATTGATCACGATATTCCGGAATATCAGACATCAACCATCAGTAAAACATTCCGGCAATTCTCGCGACCCGGTCCGGCCGCAAGCCACCAAGTCCCTGTGTGCCCCGTCGAGCAACCCCAGGTGAGAATGCCCCACTCACTACCAATATCGGGGATTAAGCCGACGACTTTAAGTCATCGACTAAAGGTCAATTTCGTCGGCTAATCCCCTCAGTCGTCGGCTAAAAAACCATCGGCCGATATTCGTCGGCCAAGATTTAGCCGACGACTTTTTCAATAGTCGTCGGCTAAAGCTCAAAGTTTAGCCGACGACTTTATCACATCGGCTAAAGTTTAGCCGACAACACTTAAGTTTTGTCGGCTAAACCTCTATGTTTTAGCCGACCATTAGCCGACCACTATGAAAAAATGTCGTCGGCTAAAGTCTTTTAAAAAAAAAACAAATATTTACACTTTAGCCGACGACTTTTTAAATGTCGTCGGCTAAACCGTTTTTTAAAAAAAAAAGACATTTTAGCCGACGAATTTTAAAAAGTTCGTCGGCTAAAACTTTTTATAAAAAAAATAGTATACTTTAGCTGATGACTTTTCCCAAGGTCGTCGGCTAAAACCTATTATAAAAACAAATTAATTCAGATTTTGGGATCCCAAAACCTGTATTTTCTGCACCTACTCCCACTATCAACAACAATCAACGCACAACATATTCAACTAATACCATCAATAATATGCCCAACATTATATGCAACACAACGCACAACATATTCAAGAACATAAATTTCATCAACATACTAGTAGCGTCAACAAAATCACTTAAACAATTCTAACACAAATATAAATATACAAGAGTACTACAACAACACAACTACAATCTACTACCAAAATCATCTAAATGTTGAAATGTAGAAGTAGAAGGATTACCACCATCCCCTAGATTCTCATCACGAGGCTGTGAAGATGGGGTCTGACCGAAGATAGAAGGCGGTGGAGCAGGTGCCTGCAGTCCAGCCTGAGTAATGGTCTGAGTCAGCGTCATCATATAGTCCATCATGACCTGCTGCTGTCTCTGGAAACTCTCTAACCGCGACTCAGTCCTCTGCTCGCTCTCATGTAACTGCGTCTGAGTCCTCATTTCATTCTCAGCTCGGAGCTCCCTCTCCGCCCTCAACTGCTCCTCGAGATAGGCAGTCCGTGCATCCCGTCCGCGAGGGCGCTGGAAGCCGGGGGTATCTTTCAAGAGACTGTGACCCTCGACTCGCATCATCTTAGTGCGGTACCGACTACCTCTAGGAGGGTAGACAGTACCCTACACCCTAGCGCGAACATGAGGATCGGCCTGATCGATCTGTCCAATGGCGGAATCGAGGTTGGTATCCTCTAAGTCCGGATACTGCTCCCGAGCAATCTCAGCAAGCATTCTCTAAGACTCCTCCCGCACACACTCCTAAGTTAATATGAAAATAAATATTTCAATATCAATAAAAGTATGATACAAAGGCATTTAGTTTATTACCAAAATAAAATAAAAAAAGACTTACATGCTCCTCGGGACGGTTCGGATATTCTTTCTGAGTCACGTAGGCAAATGCGTCCAACGAATCAGAAGAAGTGGCCTCGTGCGCAACTCTGGCTAACGACCGGGAACCCAGACTTTGATGGTCAGTCAGACCAGCACGATTGGTCGTGTTGGTCAAGCTAGTCGCCTTCAAAAAAATATTACAAGATTTTACAGACAATTAAAAAATGACATATATTGAGTTAACTATATTTTTGGTCCTTGTGGTTTGCCGTTAGTTATATTCCAGAATTTAAAAAAAATACCTGAAGTTCCGATTTTTTTCTAATTTAAAAAAATCAGAACTTCAAGTATTTTTTAAATTCTGAAACATTAATTTAAAAAAATCGAGTTTATAATCAGAATTAAAAAAAAACTGAAATATTATTAATTTTTATTAAATACTAGCAGATTTTTTTAATAAATAAAATAAAATAATTTAGATTTTATTTTATGGAAAATAATATTCTAGTTTTTATTTTTTATTAATACAATTTAAAATAAGATCCAGAGTTTTTTAATTTTTTATTCTGATTTTTAAATAAAAAATACTTAACTTTAATAATAATATGAATAATAATAATAATAATAGAAAAAGAAAGAATGAAATGAGGGTATTTTAGTCATACCATGAACTCCGGGTCGCGAAAATGGGCGCGTAGCCACTTCCACTCGTACTCCCAGAACTTGAATTCTTCCGGGGTAGCCTCTCAGGTATCACCCTAGGCTGTCCAGAACATGTGCATCTCATTTTTCCAAGATCTGTACCTACAACACACGTTGCACAACATATATTATTCGTAAGAAGAAAAATTATGCAAACAATGTAGATACAAAATAAATTAAAATGACTTACTTGGTAGACTGCACCTCGTCACACCAAGTACGTAGTAGAGAGTCGGGAATGACAAACCACACCTATGAACAACATAAATAAACAATAATTTAAAAACATCACATATTGCATTTTGAAGAACTAGGTGTTGATTGAAAAACACTTATTAAATATTTATTAACTTACCGAAAGAGCATTGTTCAAAGCATCCTTCACGCACTGCGGCACGTCCCCCCAATCGAGCCACAAAACGGGGACTCTGTCCCGAATGACAAAGCCAACATTACGGCTATATGACGCCGTAGCATCAGAAGACATCACCGGCCGTCCATGTCTGTCTAGAGGAATCTCGTAACGGCCATGCTTACTTACGTATGAGTCGAGCGCCAGACCCTTTGCTGGGCCACGAGTCTTCTTCTTTTTCTTCCCCTCCTCGACTACATTTTTCCCCTTCTCCTTCTCCCTCTCTATCTCCTCGTACAATTTCTTCTTCGAAACCCGACAACTCCGCAAACGCATGTTGTCTAGACAAGACTCGTAGACGTACGCCTCGTCAGGGCTAATCAATCGAACGGGAACTCGGACTCCCATCTCATCGACCTCTGGAATAGTCGGAACCATCGGAGGTATGAATAGACTCGGCGGCGAACCGTGGGGCACCGCTGACGAGGAACTCCGTACATCTCCTAATATATGAGGGCTAGACGTCGCTCGGTGTATGGGAGGCATACGAGTCTCCGTCTGCAAGGGGGTCGATCGTGGTGTCTGAAAGGATAAACACCGCGCTAGTGCAGCGTTCATGCCGGTAGCTTCTTGTATCTGGCGGGCAAGAACGCTACTCTGAGATATATATAGTGTATCATCATCTGCCTTACTAGAGGCTGCCGAACTCCCTCCCGAATCGGGAGTGGTCGACTTTGTCGACTTCTTTCCCAACGCTTTATTTATTCTATCCATCTTCAAATAATGCGCATATAACAAAATTACAGAAACATACAGATATTCAGAAATTCGACAGAGTTTCCACAGTAAATTAACAATGACACAACAATAATTATCTAGTCGCCTTCAAACTAGTGCAGCGTTCATGCCGGTAGCTTCTTGTATCTGGCGGGCACGAACGCTACTCTGAGATATATATAGTGTATCGTTATCTGCCTTACTAGAGGCTGCCGAACTCCCTCCCGAATCGGGAGTGGTCAACTTTGTCGACTTCTTCCCCAATGCTTTCTTTATTCTATCCATCTTCAAATAATGCGCATACAACAAAATTACAGAAACATACAGATATTCAGAAATTCGACAGAGTTTCCACACTAAATTAACAATGACACAACAATAATTATCAATGCCATACCACGTTAATCTTTCGATTAATGCCGGCTATACAATCCATTCTCAAACAAATTCATCAAATATTTCATCACAACTCATTAAACAATTTACCTAATTCATCACATAATCTAAATAAATTCATCAAATTCACAACTCAACACAACAGTTATTATCAATGCCGTACCACGTTAATCTTTCGATTAACGCCGGCTATACAATCCCTTCCTCCTCAAACAAATTCATCAAATATTTCATCACAACTCATTAAACAATTTACCTAATTCATCACATAATCTAAACAAATTCATCAAATTCACAACCCATTAAACACAAAATATTGAAAATACTAAATTAATCAAATAATCTAAACAAATTCATCAAACAAATACAATAAATTCATCAAACAAAATAAAAAAGGAAAAGGGTTACCTATCGGGATGTGGTTGGACGGCAGGCGGAGGGCATCGGTGGGCGGCGGGATGGGGTCTGTCGGACGGGCGAGCAACGGTTGGGTGACGGGGGTTGGAGGCTGGGTGACGGGCGGCGGGCTGGGGGCTGGGTGACGGGCGGCGGGACGGCGGCTGTCGGACGGGCGACGGGAAGGCGGGCGATCGGTTGGGCAGGCGGCGGTTGGGTGACGGGGGTTGGGGGCTGGAGGCTGGGGGCTAGGGGCTGGGTGACGGGGGAAGGAGAAAATAAGAAAAGAAAGAATAACAAAATGTATAAGTTATTATAGGTTTAACCGACGACAATATCTAAGTCGTCAGCTAAAGTTTTTAAGAAAAAAAAATAATATACTTTAGCCGACAACTTTGATCTAAGTCGTCGGCTAAACCCCGGATCGCGGTCCGGAATCCAAACCGCGTGACAGCGCCCCCCCAAATCATCCGCACCGCGGTCCCAGCCCTCCGGATCGCGGTCCAATATTTAAATGTTTAGCCGACGACTTTCGTGTAAGTCGTCGGCTAACCCCCAATTTTTTTTATTTCGAAAGGGGTTTAGCCGACGACTTACACGAAAGTCGTCGGCTAAACCCCCTAATTTTTTTTAATAATAATTATTATTATTAATATTATGTTAATATTTGTTTATTATTATTATATATAACGTATGAAAATAAACATCTAATAAATTTATGGCTCATAGTCTGAGTCATCACTACAGTCTGTCTCATTATCTGAGTTGATATCCACCAACATATGCCTCAAGTCGTCCACATTATCGTCATCAGAATTTTCAAGTAATTTGTCTGTATCAACGTCAACGTACCCGCGAGCATCACCACAGAGTCGGACGACTTGGCCTTCAGAAACATTATTCATCGTAATTGTCGTTGATGGTGGAATATTTGCTACATTTGGCTCTTGATAAGCATCATCGTCATCAGTACCTGTTGTTTCTCCCAGTGTAGCAGCACTATAAATATTCCTTGTTGTCGCAACGTTCACTATCTTCCATCTGCCTTTCTTCACCAAGTCGTCCAAATAATAAACCGACTTTGCTGATGTTGCAAATACAAAAGGATCACTTTCATACTATGTAGTGGAAGTGTCAACGGATAACAGCCCATAGTCGTCTTGCATATTGGTTACAAGACTGGTGTCGTACCATCGACACTTTAACAAGTAAATTGTCATGCCTTCCCCGTAAATTAGTTCTACCACTTCCATAAGAGCACCGTAATATCCACCATCTATCATAACCCCAAAATTTTGACATCTTCTTTTTTGGTCTCTCTCAAGGCATACGAATGTGACACCGTTGACTTTGGCCATCGAATAAATTCTTGACATAACCGGCTTCATAAAAAGAAGCATAAGTTCACGCGACCAGTTAGGGTGTCCGTCATCTTGTATATGGGTCATCTGTCGTAAATAAACATTTTATGTAAAAAAAATATAAGTCCAAAATCAATAGCAACTGAATGTATACATACCTATTCTCCAAAATAGTCGGCAAAAGTGTCATTGTGGAATCTAGTGTCACCTCGCACCATATCGCATGACAAGTGGATGTGCAATTGAGCAATATCCACCAATGTGCAATTCGTGACTCGTACGGGTCTAATTGTCTTCCTGGCAACCTCCCATAGACGTCAACGTCAGTGGAGATGATAGAAAGATTGAATTGTCTTTCATCTACTGGAATAGAGCGGGAAGGGGGCTCAAAGGCGCCCAAATAACACTTGATATACATAAGACACTCCGACGCAAGGTAAGATTCTGCAATGCATCCTTCTGGTGCAGACTTATTGGCCACAGAGTCTTTGTAATCACCGAGTTGCCTGTATATTGTCATTGTGTTAGAAATCATATTTAATTTGACAATATATACAATTTGACAAAATTATGTTACCTTTCAACCGGGTACATACACGTGTAGTGCACTGGACTAGTGAGTAATAACTGTCCGGGAAGGTGGATCATGAGGTGAGGCATTAGGTCAAAAAAGTTTGGAGGAAATATTCGCTCAAACTTGCACAAGATATAGATGATCTCATCTTGCATTTGACGCAAATCATATCTCTTCACTTCTCTCGTACATAGTTTCTGTAAAAATCTTGACAATGCAACACATGGCTCGACCACCTGTTTTGGTAAGTACGGTCGAATAAATACCGGAAATAGGCGTTGGAGTAGGATATGACAATCATGACTCTTCAAACCAGTTAACTTGTTCTCCCTGAAATTAACGCATCTTCCAATATTTCCAGCATACCCGGTAGGATACCTAGCAGTCTTTATACACCAAAATATCTCAGTGTTCTGCGCGGCAGTGACGGTGTAAGCTGCCTTAGGTATTTTTTGTTTTCCCTTGACAGTCTTCAACCACAAATGTTTTCTTATGCTAATTTCTTCCAAACCTTTGCGTGCTTTCGGCCCGTCTTTGGTCTTTCCCTCCCAACCTAAGATTGTCCGAACCACACTTTCGCAAACATTCTTTTCAATGTGCATGACATCCAAGAAGTTCCTTATCAGTAACTTGGACCAGTAAGGCAATTCCCAAAATATACTTTTGTGCGACCAATACTTATACCTGTCGAGCCTTTCAGGGGTTGTTGCAATCACATCTGGATGGTTGCTAAGCTGACCAAAATCGTACTCATTAAGAATCGATATTATTTCATCACATGTCCACTGTTGTGGTGGCTCGCCCATTTCTACAGTGCCATCAAATGCTGCAACATCCATACGCCACTCATGTTCCCTCTCAAGCTATATCCGATGACGCATTCGGATAACTTTCCTATAGTGGTACCTAGCACAATCTGCATTCAAACACACCGGACAACCTCTATATCCGCTAATAACTGATCCAGACAACATTCCATATGCAGGAAAATCACTAACAGTGCCGATACACATGGCGTACAAGTAGAACGTATCGGACGAATAACTGTCATATGTGGGATGACCTTGCTCCCACAACAATTTAAGCTCCTCTATCAAAGGTCTCATATACACATCGATACACTTTCCCGGATATCCCTGCCCCGGGTGTAATATCCGCAATTTCGATTTCCAGTAATTTTCTTTTTCAGCGAAAGTCCATTTTGACAACTCGCTCATGACCGTTTCGTCATTCCGAGAATATTTATTTATGCCCTTTTTGTCATCCGAGTTCTTTCGGTATCGTTTTGCTGAGTTCCGTGTTCTTAAGCGACTTTTCCACACTTGAGTTCGATTCGTGGGAATCTCGTCTGAAACGGTTGTTTCAAGTTTCTCATAAGTTCATTTAATGTTATTATTCATGTTGCGAGCTTTGACTTGGTGTTTCGATTGTGTATCATGTATTTCGGATGTTTTGGGCCGTTTTCGTAATTTCCCAAAGTTTGGGGTAATTACTTTCCGTTGTCGAATTTCGAGCCTTCGGATGGTCGAAATCGTGTGTTCTCTTAGTGCTCGGATTCGTTTTTGCGAGTACTTCGTATCCATATCTTCAATTCGTATTCAGGTTTCAGGTTTCGGGGTCGTCCGGGCCATCGGAGTTGGCTCCGGCTGAGTCATGGTCGGGCATTTTGGGGCCAGGCCACCCCTGGCCGAGTTACGACCGTAAGGGTCCGGCAGTTACGGCCGTAAGGCTGGTTACGTGCGTAAGCCTTGGCCGGTTACGTGCATAAGCCTTGGCCGGTTACGTGCGTAAGCCTTGGCCGGTTACGTGCGTAAGCCTTGGCCGGTTACGTATGCCGGCATTTTTGGGCAGAAGACTCGGCCATGGCCGGTTACGGCCGTAAGCTATGGCTGATGACGTACGTAAGGCGGCCGACAGGCTGCCTATATAAGGCCCAACAGACGGTTTTTTCACGCATTTTCTCACTCATTTCCTTCCCTTCCACGGCTGGAGATTTCATAAACATGGAGGCATGTTGTTAGGCAATGAATCCATGAGATTCCTGAGTCCATATCATCGATTAATTCTTCCATAACATGCTCCGATCGATCGAATCAGGGTAAGTTGTCTTAAAATCTAATTTTGGGGATTTTGTTCGATTTGTACGTTTAATCCGTATAAACTCAGAATAGTTAAGCTTTATTATTTCGAATTCCTTGTTGTTCCACAGTTGGATTGCCAAGGATTCGTCGTTTTATTGAGTTTCTTATTGACGCCTTGACGGTGTTCGATAAAATGTCACAAAGGGAATTTGGGCATTCTGCGATTATTCTTCCTCGTTCAACCATTAATTTATTGATGGTATGATGTTAGGGTCAGGTTCCTTGCGAAGAACTCGAGTCGGAACTCTTTTGTTCATCGTTTTCTTCAAGATTTCCGATCGGGGGTGTATTCATTGTCTTTGCCGGAGAATTGTAGGTGTTCGAGGTTTCCCGGTTGAGCCATGTTCTTCGGTGTGTCCGATATCAATTGTCGAGGCAAGTATCTTGCCCATACATTACGTGTTTTGTGAATATAATAGTTGCTAATCGTCGATATGTGTTAAATAAATATTTATAACAATTTTTTTTAAAAGAATCGGTATATTTACCATAATGGTTTTCTTGAAGACGAATCGTGTGTTCCGAGAATTAATATGTTTAATTGAATATGTGTATTAATGTTGAGTATATGATCGCATTACTTTCGTATGATGCCATTATGAGTGATTACGTCGTCGGTAAGTTTTGAAGTTTAATCCTTTTGTTTAAGCTGTATGTGGAGACATGTAGTTATCGACGAATATGTGAATTTATGTGATACTGGTTGTGCCGTTCGGTGCTGTTGAAATACTGTGCTTCCTTGTTGATAGTATTAGTTCTGGGTCGTGAGCATATGTTGGATAATTTGGCCATTCTAGCAAGGTACCTCGATTATATATTTTGTGTGTTTGACCCTTGAGAGTTGTGATTTTGCTTACTATGAATTGTGAACACTAGTGTGCGGGTGTTGTCGTTCTTCCACCCGGGGATGGCATGTTTGGCCTCTGGGGACCGATACTAATGGGTACGGCCATGGAAGTGGACTTGGGTGCGTGTGTCGTTGTTCTTCCACCCGGGGATGGTTCGACGGGACCTCTGGGGGCCGATACTAATGGGTACGGCCGCGGAAGTGGTTTCCCACCTGGGGACGGTCCGACGGGGCCTCTGGGGGCCGATACTAATGGGTACGGCCACGGGTTACCAAGTGTGGTTTCTGTGATATTGGTGTTGATGTTTTTGTTAATTGTGATATTGTCCGGAGTATCACAATGCTTTGTGCTCGGGGTCTAGAGACATTATATATCGAGTCTTGGTGCTTGGATAGAATGGCATAAATAATGTATTATGTGTAATGTGCCCTTGTAAGTGAATTGAAGTGGATGATCGGGTCGTCGACCCTGTGTTTTGTGACCGGAAAGGTTGGGTCGTGGACCCCGTGTTTTGTTAACGGATTTGCATTTTTGGAAAATTAACCTTGGGACTGTGACCCTAAGTGGATTTCGAGGAATTAAGAACTTTTTAATTTCAAATGTTTTCAAAACTCCCGAGATTTGGAAGTGTTTTCAAAGTGCTTACTTGTTTCGTTTCTACTTTCAAGACTTGAACTATTTTAACTAAATGAAATCTCTCGGGAAGTCTTTCATTGTATTCTCGGAATGTGTTGTGTATGGCTCGTATTTGCACTTTATACTTGTACTAGCGAAACAGTGGAATTTTGCTAACCCCGAGTAATCGGGGGGTGGATATCTGTATTGTGTCCAGGTACATATAGGTTTTTGGGAGCAAATCACAGGATCTGTGCGAAGGATGATGGAAGCTAATGATACTAGTCACATGAATACCAGTTTTGGGTGCAGTCAGTCAAAGTTCATTGTGGTCTTTTCCCCTGTTGTACTTTTGTTTATCAGTGTATTTTACCCTTGCATGGGTATGAGTCTGGATAGGATTATGTATTTTTGATTTGTAAGTCAGTGATGAAAGACCAAATCGGTCTAATGATTCGTGATTTTGCCACGTCGGCATGTAATGTATTATGTTGATTCAGTGTATAGCCTGGTAGATCTTCATGGAGGAGGTCTGCGGCGTGTAGTATTCCCGGTTTGATTATGGGGGTGTTACCTTTATGGTATCAAAGCTTAGGTTGTGGAAACCTAGGCTGTCGGGTCAGGTCATATATTGTCAAGTCTTGTCTTGTCGGATGGTGTCCGACTGAGTTGGGTCGCGACGCATCGTTTGAGATGTCGGTCGTGATTAGTATCGTGGGGCGATCATCATCTTCGTGCGACATGTGGATGTAAGTCTCCCTTCTTTGTGATTGTGCCTCGTCTGATGCGAGTTATGTGTATGATTATTCGTTAGGTGATGGAATCCTTCTGTGGATTTTGATTTCGTGATATGTGGGTATTCGATTCTCATATTTTATTTATATGAGAAGAAGTGTCGCTGCTAATGTATTTTCGGACTGTATTTTATCCGCTGCGTGAGTTCTTTCAAATGACTTTCAGTATTTTGCATACTGAGTTTTATTTCGCAAAACTGTTTCCCTAAATCGAGTTTTGGCATTTTGGCCTTGAATGTTCTATGACGGTTGATAAAGGATTTTGTGAGTTTCGGGCATTCTGGCCTATTAAATTTTTGAAAAACCTTGAGTATCTTAGAAAATAAATTTCGAACGTACATTGTTTTTAAAATGAATTATTTTCTCGTGGTACTTTCAAGGTGCCACAGTCATGGTTCTAAAAAACGCTAGGCGCTAGGCGTTCGGATTGCTAACGCCTAGCGCCCAGAGGATTATTCGGAGATTAATCGGGGATTAATCGGACTAGGCGGATTTATGTTTTATTATTATTTTAATTATTTTATATATGTAAAATTATATATATATGTAAAATAATTAAAAATAATTAAAATTTAATTATTTAAACAGATATATAATCAATTATATATTAAATTTGAAATATTTATATAGATATCAAGGAGTCCATAATATCCATAATATCTCAATTTAGGAATTTATAGTACTATTAGAACAAAATAAAAAAACCAAAAAGTATAACCGTCTAGGCATCCACCTAGTCGCCCACGTAGTTGGGAAATTTGAAACATTGATATAGGTATAAAGTAGTCTATAGTATCCATAGTATCTTAACTTGCCTTCATAGGCACCCGCCATCCAGCCTAGACGACCGATTAATCACCCAAACGCCTAGTACAAACGCCTAGGCTATAATCGGAACGGCAGAGGACCTTCTAGGGATTAATCGGAGGATTAATCGGCCTAGGCGGGGATTTTTAGAACACTGGCCACAGTACGATTTAAATTATTCCTGTCGAGGACCAAAATATTTTGAGACATTTTCAATTATTTAGAAATGCCTTGCTTAGGCCCGAGGGTCGAATATTTCTGAAAGACTTTCACTAAAAGAAAAGTGTCCTCATTTTTATCAAACGCTAGATGGTTTTCGATGTCTCGATAACAATGTTTCATGTTTGTATTGTAACACCCCAAATCACAAATGGGACATTACATGCCGTAGGACCCTCATGAGGCCTACCAGGCAAAGACATGACACACAATCCGAATATGAAAACCCAAAAGACACAATTATCATAGTAGAATAGGGCCGTGGCCTCGGCCAAAACATTTTAATTAAGTATCGAAAAGTGTAAAACCACATATATCCATTGCCCACGCAGGGGACTTAAACCAATTTATAGAATACTCAATCCAACTCCAACAACAAGATAAAGACAATAGTAACATATAAAACACAACTCGAGCCTCATCATCATGCCGGTCCGTCTTTCACATGCGGATCCCGTGCCAGCTCCTCAGCTCGCCCAGTACCTGAAATGCATAAGACGCATTTTCCCCATTTAAGGGGTTAGCATTCGAATAGCTAGTGCAAGTACACAATTACACTACATCATATATATATCCAATTTGACACAAGCAAAAACGTATAAGAAAAACATTTGAAATCAATATTCCGGAATATCACAATTTACACCAAAACAGTATGTCTTCAATATTTCCACATCATAACAATCACAATTGGTAACCCGCGGCCGTACCCATTAGTATCAACCCCCAGAGGCCCCGTCGGACCGTCCCCGGGTGAGAAACCTAAAGAGATAAATTTACCACTAGAAGGGGGTTGAATAGTGGTAATACGGAATAACGAAAAATCTTGCGAATAAATGAAAAATAGTGCGAAAATAAAGACTCAAAGATTTATAGAGGTTCGGCAACTTGCCTACGTCCTCTCTCCAACTTCCTTTTCTATTGGCTCAAGAACAACCACAAATTTGACTCGTCTTCGATCGGTCCGAGTTCACAACCGTTACAACCGCTTGTCTTCTATCGGTCCAAGCTCAACCTCTCTCTCAATATAAACTTTTGTTTATCTAGTGTTCTATAGGAACTAGATAATCCTCACTATACGAATATGGGAGTATAATCCTAACAATGCCGGATCAAAGATCCTAATAACACCGGATTAGTGACTCTTGATTCGTTTCTCTTACGCTCAAGTGTAAGTGATGCAACACTTACAATCAAATGAAAGAATACAAAGTATAATAGATATTACAAAGAAAATCACTCTTGTATCTTTCCTTCTCACAACTTATAATATAGTAATCAGTAGCAATTTGAGCTCAAGAATGCTTGTATACTTGTATGCTTGTATGCTTGAAGTTGTGTGTTTTTGATACCCAAGTCCCATGGGTATTTATAGGTGAGAGCCATTCTCCAAATACTGAAAATCGTATGATTAGCGTGTGCTAATAATGTCTTCTAGCGTGCGTTGTCGATTCTGACTTGGCTTTTCTGAATGGTCACAAGACTGTTCCAACGGTAAAATTGTATGGCTAGCTTGCGCTAGTCATGTACTCGTAGCGTGCGTTATCGGTTGGTCAACAGGTCTTCAATCTTGACTTTGAACGTGTTAGTTTGTCTCCCCAACGTCTCTTTATCCAACAACTAAATTTGAACTTAGCGTGCACTAGTAAGCATGCATAGCGTGCGCTAGTATTAATTAATTCCAACTTTCCAGATTTCACGGATCTTCATTGACTCTTGCCTTCTAATGGTAGAAATTCCAACGGTAGGCTGTTTAACTGATTTAGCGTGCGCTAATGTTTATGTCGTAGCGTGCGCTAAATGTTTTCTTTGGTAACGTACGTTACCCTATGTAGCGTACGTAAAGCTCTTCTCAACTCGAGTCCAGTAGCTACTGGACTACTGACCATGATATCCTGTAGCGCGCGCACAAGTAATTAAGAATAACGTGCGCTAAGTCCTTGTATTAGCGTACGTAAATATTTGTTCATAGCGTGCGCAAGACCATTTCCATTTTATTTCCAGACCTTTCTGTCCTCTGACTGAATGATGCGATAGCATGCATTAATATTGATTCTATAGCGTGCGCTAACTGTAGTAACTTAGCGTGCGCAAATGTTGAAAGACTTGCGTGCGCTATCCATCAGGTAACTTCACTGGACTGCAGCTGACTGACTAGGCTGATACATACAATCCTGGATAGCGTGCGCTACGCTGGTATAGGTAACATGCGCTAACATCGTTTTGCTCCTTCAATATAACAACGATCTGAGATTGATTTAATTAAATGTTTTGAATGAAATTATCATCAAAATCCTTTTTGAGTCAACAATCTCCCCCTTTTTGATGATGTCAAAACATTTAATCTATACCTGCAAAAACATTTTAAATGATTCAAATCAAGGTAACTTGTTCGATATATTAGTGTGTTTTGGTTTTTGGAGTATTCTCCCCCTTTTTGACATAAACAAAAAGGAACTCCCCCTGAATTGTTGCCTTCTTAACAAATATCATGAACCAAAACGAAATCACATAGACAATAATTCAGCAAATACCAAATGAAGCGAAATGCAAATATCATTAAAACAAAGTTCAATGCAATACATAAAATTTCAAGACATGTAACATAAAGACCATTCGAATGTTAAGCTTCTACAATCAAACATCAAGTTCCTAGATTCTGAGGTGCTTCATCGGAAGAGGAGGATGGGAATGGGAACAACGGATGTGTGTAATGAATGAAATCGGAGATCAGCCCACGAACTTCCCCGACTTCTGAACGAAGAGACCCGACTTCCGTGCGTAGAGACCGAACATCCTCTCGAATTTCAAGCTGAGAGGTCTCGATGCTCCGCATCCCAGCGCAAAGGTCACTTTCTTCGTCCTCCGTGACGATGTCTTTCATCAGGCGCTTGCCTTTGGAAGTGGGCTTCCTCACGAACTCCCCAGTTTGCATCTCCCGAAGGGTATGTGGTCCTCGATGAGTGATTCTCTCCTCTGGTGTAGGCATGCACGACCCTTTTTCCATTTGGTCGTCGTCGCGAAGATATGGGAATAGAATCTAGCCTCGGTTGGTCATCCAAACATAATGCATGGCTTTTAACGAGTAGTCCGAAATCTCATGGCCGAGAGAAATGGGGACATCCTGGTCTTTCAACAAATCCACGTGATGGAATCTGAATATTGCCGTGAGAATGGAACCATAAGGCATGCCAGCCTTGCGGGAGCGAGACGCATAGTTCTTTGACCGAAAAAGGTCGCCCTTCACTTTCATCCAACTAGTGACGATATCGGCAAAATTCACTTTATCATCATTAAGCACGCGGTACACAACATGTTTGTCGACTCCCACTAATTTATGTTGAGTGTTCACCTTCAGCATTATACACTTTGTGAGAGCCACTAAAAGTAGTCGGATGTTGATCCCAAAGTCATTGTTCTCGAAGAATTCGTCGGTTATGTCAATTACAACTTTTGAACTGAGGAACTCTTTAACATCAATTTCCCTTACTCCAGTATCTTCTGCAATCATTTTTCCAGTACACAGAAACCCGTCAGATGGTAAACCAAAAATTTGCGTTAAAATTTCCGAGGAAACTTTCACTCGCGTTCCTCCAACTAAACTTCCTAAGACTAAGGATGATGACCCTTCACTTTCAGCCACATGAAGATTGGCGTAAAATTCGTGGACAAGTTCAGGAAAAATAGGGTCTTTACATTCAACGAATCGGGCAATTCCAATGGAAGAAAAGAAATCAGTGATAGCAACATTTACCCATTCCAGACTCGGAAAGTTGAAGAAATAGCAGTCCGTAATATGCTCTTGTGGAAGGATTTCAAAAAATACCTTAGATGCGGTGGATGACATGAATCGAGTTGCATCGTATTATGCATTGAGAGGGCGTTTTAGGTTTTTGTATGATTTTTCCATGGTTTTTCGATCCTTGCTTGACATCAATCTGAGAGAATTTGAAGATTTGAGGGAGAAATCGGAAGATAAGGGTTCGGATTTTACGGCTAGGGTTTTGCTTGAAGATGTTTCTTGTGATTGCGTATGTTAAGAAAAGGGTGAGAGTGTTTCTGAGTCGTACAGAGTATATATAGTCAACTGGGTTTTTAATTAGCGTACGCTAGGAACATAAGGTTAGCGTACGTTAGATAATAATGGGAAGCTTACTGGACTGCCCAGTAGCTAATTTGGAATACGAAGGGTTTTAGTTAGCGTACGCAAGACAGATATGGTTAGCGTACGCTATCGAAAGCAGTAATTAGCGCGTGTTAAGGAAGTGAAGCTAGCGCGCGCTAGCGAATGAAACGAATCAAGGATATTGATATCTTGAGTAGAAAGCTTATTTCAAAAATTGTCTATATGTCCCATACCAAGTTGTAAACGAATAGAATTAAACGATTCTTCGGGAAGAAGTTTTGTAAAGATATCAGCAAGTTGATCCTTCGTCCCGACAAAAATTAAACATATATCCTTTTTCTGAACATGATCGCGTAGAAAATGATGTCTAATGTCTATATGTTTAGTTCTACTATGCAACACAGGATTTTTACTCAGATTTATTGCACTGGTATTATCACATAGAATAGGGGTATTTTCAAAATATATGCCGTAGTCGCGGAGTTGATTTTTAATCCATAACACCTGAGCATAGGCGCTCCCTGCAACGACATATTCGGACTCAGCTGTAGACAATGCTACACTGGTTTGCTTTTTACTTCCCCAAGATATTAAGCATGATCCAATAAAATGACAAGTACCACTAGTACTCTTTTTGTCAATTTTACATCCGCCGAAATCGGCGTCACTATATGCAATTAAATTAAAATCTAAGCAAGAAGGATACCATAGACCTAGTCTAATAGTTCAAGTAACAAAAAATGCGTTTGCAAGCAGTTAAATGTGATTCCTTGGTATTAGCTTGGAATCGAGCACATAAACATGTAGCAAAATTTATGTCTGGCCTAGATGCAGTCAAATATAACAAAGATCGGATCATACCTTGATATAATTTTTGATCTACGGATTTGCCATTTTCATCTTTTTCGAGCTTTAATGATGAAGACATTGGAGTAGATATCACCTTGCTACTTTCCATTTTGAATTTCTTAAGGAGGTCGTTTAAGTACTTCGTTTGATGGATAAAGATTCCATCTTCACATTGCTTGATTTGAAGCCCGAGGAAGAATGTTAATTCTCCCATCATACTCATCTCGAACTCTCCTTTCATAAGATTAGAGAAATCTTGGCACAAAGATTCATTAGTAGCTCCAAATACAATGTCATCAACGTAGATTTGGCAAACAAGTATATCATCATTCAATATTTTCACAAACAAGGTATTATCGACTTTGCCTCTTTTATAATCATTTGCAATTAAAAATTGACTTAAACGATCATACCATGCTCAGGGTGATTGCTTCAACCCGTAGAGTGCCTTGTTGAGCTTGTAGACGTGATCCGGAAATTGATGATCTTCAAAGCCGGGAGGTTGCTTGACGTAGACTTCTTCTTGAATGTAACCATTCAAGAATGCACTTTTCACATCCATTTGAAATAGTTTGATCTTTTTATGGGCGGCAAATGCACATAACAAGCGGATGGCTTCGAGTCGAGCCACGGGAGCAAAACTTTCTTCATAATCAAGACCTTCCTCTTGATTATACCCTTGAGCGACCAAACGAGATTTATTTCGAATTGGATAACCGTCTTCGTCACTCTTGATTTTATGCACCCATTTAGTTCCGATAATTGTTTTATCTTTAGGAGCGGGAACTAAATTCCATACATTATTGTGCATGAATTGCACAAGCTCCTCTTGCATTGCCATCACCCAACTTTCATCATCGAGAGCTTCAGATATATTCTTGGGAACTATTTCGGATACAAAATCACAATGAGCCATAAATTCGGTGGTTCTCCTTCGGATTTGAACACCGTCTTCAATGTTTCCAATCACGAGATCCTTTGGATGGTCTTTGATGTGCCTCCAATCTTTCGGTAAATCAACGATTGTGTTCGTTTTGATTTCCGAAATTTTCTTCACTTCGGGTGAGGGATCCGGAAAAGTACCTGCATCATCAAAATATTCTACCTTTCTCGGGGGTGAGATCATGTCATTGAATTTAACATGTATAGACTCTTCAACTTTATTCATTCTAATATTATAAACACGATATGCTTTGCTATTAGTGCAATAACCAAGAAATATTCCGGAGTCGGATTTAGCATCAAACTTGCCCAAGTTATCCTTACCATTGTTTAAAATAAATACGTTGCAACCGAAAGGATGAATATAAGCTATGTTGGGCTTTTTTCCCTTCCATAATTCATATGGGGTTTTAAGATGGGTTCTACGAACATGAACCCGGTTAATCACATAGCATGCTGTAAAGATTGCTTCGGCCCAAAAATATCGTGGAAGAGAGTATTCAATAAGCATAGTTCTCGACATTTCTTCCAAAGATCGGTTTTCCTTTCAACAACTCCATTTTGTTGAGGCGTTATAAGGGCCGAAAAGTTATGATTAATCCCGTATTTATCACATAGGAGTTCAAACGGAGTGCAATCAAATTCACCTCCGTGATCGGTGCGAATAGAAATTATGGAGAGATTTTTCTCATTTGATACCAAACAACACCATTTAGAAAACTCGGAAAATGCATCATCCTTATGCGCTAAAAATCTAACCCAAGTAAATCGAGAGAAATCATCAACAATAACCAAAGTGTAAAGTTTTCCATTTAAACTAGCATGTCTAGATGGTCCAATTAAATCCATATGCACAAGTTCAAGAACTCGACTAGTGGAAACCTCGAATTTTGGTTTAAAAGATTCTCGAGTGTGTTTCCTTTTTATGCATGATTCACACAAATGCTTTCTATCAAACTTGAGTTTGGGCAATCCACAAACAAGGTCGTGTCTAGATAAAATAGAAATGATAGGTAGAGAAGTATGCCCCAATTTTCGATGCCATAAATATGCATTATCATCCAAAGTAATAAGACATTTTTCATTGAATGAACTTTTATCATTAAGATCAACAATATAGATGTTTTTACATCTCAAACCAATGAAAGCAATTTTATTATTTCTAAATGCCGTGCAATGCGTTTGCTCAAATAGAATTTTAAACCCTTCATCGCAAAGTTGCGAAACGCTAAGAAGATTATGATGCAAACCTTCAACAAACAATACTTTGTTGATAGAGGGAGAAGGTTACTTACCGACTTTGCCGATGCCTTTGATTTTACCCTTTTGATTATCCCCAAAGGTCACATGTCCTTGTTCTTGATATTCGAGGTCTTCAAATAAGTCCTCAGAGCCGCACATGTGCCTTGAGCATGCGCTATCAATGTACCACTTGCTTTTCATTGGTGCCAGTACCTACAAAGATAGAGTTTCTTGGTTGTTTCGGTACCCAAGCCCGTTTGGGTCCTCCAAAGTTAACTATGCTTATAGCATTTGGAACAATTGTCCCTTTAGGAACACATATTTGCTTAACTTTGATGGTTCTCAACTTTGAACGAACATTAACATCATGAACTCGTTTGGAAGAATCTTTTGAGTTCTCAGTTTCGGTTTTCTTTATTTTGTCAAGGTTGATAAGGGATTGTTCCCATTTAAAAGGATCGAAACCAAGACCGTGTTTTAGCAAAGGCGATTTTTGAATTGATAGAAGCCTTTCGAATTTCTCGTTTCCGAGAGTAAATTTGTTCAAAATATATTTCAGCTCCTTTTGAGTTTTCGTCAATTCGATTTTCAAAACATTTTCCTTTTCAAGGCATAAGGTATGGTCGATCTCAATAGTTTTGCCTTTGTTTTGAAGAGAGGAATTTTCGAGTTCTAGAGATTTTATTTTTCTCTTTAAAGATATGTTTAATTTAACCATCTCTTCATACTCCGTATTCAAGGATTCAAACGCACTTAATAACTCATCATCATGATGAACTTCTTGTGAATCACAAAAATCAAAAGAGTCATATTCGTCATCATTGAGTTTAGAACTTACCTCGATATTACTTCCGGAGTCGAGTGCCATGAATGCGAGATTTGCATCTAGAGATCTTTCAATCTCCTCCTCGTCATCACTCCAAGAAGCAATTATGACCTCCTTCTTTTTGAATTTTTCCATTTGAGGCTTTGAAGAGGATCCTCGACATTCTTTGGCATAGTGACCGGCTTGACCACATTTCCGACAATTATTGTCGAACTTCTTTATGGGAGTATAGCCACTTTTCTTTTGCTCTGGTTTGCCATCCCGACCAAGAAAACTTCGCCTCTTTTGTATTAGGCTTTTATACCTTCTAAAGTTCTTGGCATAGAGAGCAAGTTCCTCGTCGTCTTCATCTTCAGGAACATCTTCCTCAACGTCGCTATCAACATTGAATGCGACTACTCTTTCCCGAGGCTTTGGTTTGGTGCCTCTAGACTTGAGAACGATCTCATAATTGATAAGTGACCCGACGAGGGCACTAAACTAGAGTTTGTTGAGATCTTTGGATTCCATAATCGCGGTAACCGTAGCATCCCATTCTCGTGGCAATGAGCGAAGAATTTTCTTTGCTTTATCGCTGGTCAATATAGGCCTTCCGAAAGATGCAAGACCATTGGTTATAGCCGAAAATCGATCCAACATGTTTGTGATCATTTCCTCGTCTTTCATGGAGAAGAGTTCGTAGTCATGAAGTAGCATGTTGATTTTGGTTTCCTTGACTTGGGTGGTTCCCTCATGAGTGACTTCGAGAATTTCCCAAATTTCCTTTGCGCTTTCATAGGACGATATCCTATTGAGTTCTTCGGGATTAAGAGCACAATAGAGAAGTTGAGTAGCTCGTGAGTTGACGTGTATGTTCCTCCAATCCTCATCATTGAATTCGTCGATCTTTTTCCATGATCCATCCTCTTTCTTAGCAAGTTTCGGACCAAGAGCGATAACTTTCCAAATTTGAATATCGTAGGCTTGAACGAAGATAGCCATTTTCTTTTTCCATGTCATGAAATTGGAACCGTCGAAGAAAGGAGGACGGTTGAGAGCATTTCCTTCGATTTGGCCAAGAAGTGCCATTTGCGGATCTTTTTCTCTTATGTGGTTAAACCTTTAAAAAGAGACCCGCTCCGATACCAACTGAAGAGATAAATTTACCACTAGAAGGGGGGTTGAATAGTGGTAATGCGGAATAACGAAAATTCTTGCGAATAAATGAAAAATAATGCGAAAATAAAGACTCAAAGATTTATAGAGGTTCGGCAACTTGCCTACGTCCTCTCTCCGACTTCCTTTTCTATTAGCTCAAGAACAACCACAAATTTGACTCGTCTTCGATCGGTCCGAGTTCACAACCGTTACAACCGCTTGTCTTCTATCGGTCCAAGCTCAACCTCTCTCTCAATATAAACTTTTGTTTATCTAGTGTTCTATAGGAACAAGATAATCCTCACTATACGAATATGGGAGTATAATCCTAATAATGCCAGATCAAAGATCCTAATAACACCGGATTAGTGACTCTTGATTCGTTTCTCTTACGCTCAAGTGTAAGTGATGCAACACTTACAATCAAATGAAAGAATACAAAGTATAATAGATATTACAAAGAAAATCACTCTTGTATCTTTCCTTCTCACAACTTATAATATAGTAATCAGTAGCAATTTGAGCTCAAGAATGCTTGTATGCTTGTATGCTTGTATGCTTGTATGCTTGTATGCTTGAAGTTATGTGTTTTTGATACCCAAGTCCCATGGGTATTTATAGGTGAGAGCCATTCTTCAAATACTGAAAATCGTATTATTAGCGTGCGCTAATAATGTCTTCTAGCGTGCGCTGTCGATTCTGACTTGGCTTTCCTGAACGGTCACAAGACTGTTCCAACGGTAAAATTGTATGGCTAGCGTGCGCTAGTCATGTACTCATAGCGTGTGTTATCGGTTGGTCAACAGGTCTTCAATCTTGACTTTGAACGTGTTGGTTTGTCTCCCCAACGTCTCTTTATCCAATGGCTAAATTTGAACTTAGCGTGCGCTAGTAAGCATGCATAGCGTGCGCTAGTATTAATTAATTCCAACTTTTCCAGATTTCACGGATCTTCATTGGCTATTGCCTTCTAACGGTAGAAATTCCGACGGTAGGCTGTTTGACTGATTTAGCATGCGCTAATGTTTATATCGTAGCGTGCGCTAAATGTTTTCTTTGGTAACGTACGTTACCCTATGTAGCGTACGTAAAGCTCTTCTCAACTTGAGTCCAGTAGCTACTGGACTACTGACCATGATATCCTATAGCGTGCGCAAGTAATTAAGAATAACGTGCGCTAAGTCCTTGTATTAGCGTACGTAAATATTTGTTCATAGCATGCGCAAGACCGTTTCCATTTTCTTTCCAGACCTTTCTGTCCTCTGACTGAATGATACGATAGCGTGCGTTAATATTGATTCTATAGCATGTGCTAACTGTAGTAACTTAGCGTGCGCAAATGTTGAAAGACTTACGTGAGCTATCCATCAGGTAACTTCACTGGACTGCAGCTGACTGACTAGGCTGATACATACAATCCTCGACAGCGTGCGCTACGCTGGTATAGGTAGCGTGCGCTAACATCGTTTTGCTCCTTCAATATAACAATGATCTGAGATTGATTTAATTAAATGTTTTGAATGAAATTATCATAAAAATCCATTTTGAGTCAACAAAACCATTTCCGCGGCCGTACCCATTAGTATCGGCCCCTAGATGTCCCGTCGAACCGTCCCAGGGTGGAAGAGCAACAACACACGCACCCAAGTCCACTCCCGTGGCCGTACCCATTAGTATCGACCCCAAGAGGCCCCGTATGCCATCCCTGGGTGGAAGAACAACAATCACATTCATTCGATAGCATAATTACATAATTTTCATCAAAATCATACACACACAATGAAATGTAATACATGTACTTGCCTTGAATAAGACGAAGCGAAGGAAACGACGAAAGAATAGGTTTCGGTCCGAACAATCCTCCCAAATCTCTTCCTAACACAATAAAGGTATACTAACAAGTTTCAATATTGCGGAAAGGTAAGAATTAATCCTAATTCTACCCGTTGGAACAATTTGTCGGTCACTACGAAGTCCTAGATGGTCTTAATCTTACAATGGCTAAACTACGAGGCTAAATTCGTTAGACTATAATGGAAACAAGGGATTACGACAACACATTCGTAATCTAACAATTCGATGGAGCTAAATCGGATTAAAAGGAAGAATTATGTCAAAAATACCGAAATCCCCAAAAACTAGGGTTCAACGATGTATACCTCGATTAGGACATAGAATGATGATTATGACGATGATTAACCTCCCTTGGTACACAATAATCAATCTTCAGAGGAACTCTACGGATTGCTCTGGACAAATCGCTCCAAATCGCTCAAGGAAACTCACGTCGCGCACAAAGGAATGAGAAGAAACGAAATAACGCGGCTGAGGTTAAGTCAGGATTTAAAACGCCTGACAGTGTGTTACGTACGTTAACACGAGTTGTTAACGTATGTTATGATGTTTACGTGCGTAACCTCTCATAGGTTAACGTACGTAACAAACAATCTGTACTCTATTGTGAAAACCATAACGTACGTTACTAGTAAGGTATAACGTACGTTATGATACCTCTATAACGTACGTAAAGGATCATGCATAATGTACGTTATGCATGCAGCAGTCCCATGCTGCTAAACACTTAAGTCTGCACAGTCGATACAAGGACGAAACGCAACACAAGGATAGAATCAAAAGTGTAAACACGAGGTATCCATAACAACGAAGCCGATTGTTGAAAGAAAATACACTTCCAACTACCGAGGAATCCAAAATACGACAAGGAGGATAAAAGAACCCTAAACTTCTAGGAAATTACAAAATGGCCTAAACATCCAAAAATTAATGATACGACGTCGGATTAACAATCCGAAACTCACAACATGAGCAACTTATCCAAACGAACTCATAGAAATAGAGGAATAATGAAATTGAATGAGTTTTACGAGAATCGATCATACATACAATAAAATATAATTCAAGATGAAAATACGTCAAAATATCTTCGAAACTCGTCCGGATGGAAAAACTCCAAGAATAAAATAGATTCATAATTCCAAACTAGTAATAAGGGAGTCGTCTGAAACGAACATACACCAAAAATAGAAATTACCAAAATAGAAAGTACGGATATTACATTCTCTCCCCCTAAAAATAAGTTTCGTCCCGAAACTTACAACGCGAATAACTCGGGGTATCTCGACTTCATACTCTCTTCCGTCTCCCACGTGGCTTCCTCGGATCCATGCCTCGACCATTGAACTTTAACCAAAGGGATGGTTTTGTGCCTAAGTTGCTTCACTCGATGCTCTAAAATCTGAATCGGACTCTCCTTGATGGTAATGTCGGGTCCCAACTCAATCTCTCCAAAATCAATAATATGGTTAGGGTTCGGTACGTACTTCCTAATCTGGGAAACATGAAATACATTATGCACGTGACTCAAGGACGGCGACAAGCCTAACCGATATGCAAGCTCTCCAACTCTCTCTAAAATCTCGAACGGTCTAATATATCTCGGACTAAGTTTACCCTTCCGGCCGAAGCGGTAAACTCCCCGTGTCGGCAACACCTTAAACAAGACATGGTCCCCCACCTCAAACTCCAACGGCCGGCGACGCGTATCAGCATAAGACTTATGCCGACTCTGGGCCGTCAACAACCTATCGCGAATCAGAGCAATCTTCTCTCTCGTCTCAACTACCATATCTAGTTCGGTACCAACTAACTCGGATGCATCATCCCAACACAATGGTGATCTGCACCTCCTCCCATATAATGCCTCAAATGGTGCCATTTTGATCGAGGCGTGCCAACTATTGTTGTACGTGAACTCGATCAATGGCAGGTGTGACTCCCAATCATCCTTCCAATCTAAAGCACAAGCTCTCAACATATCCTACAACGTCTGTATCGTCCGCTCTGACTGTCCGTCTGTCTGAGGGTGGTAGGATCTACTGAGTCTCAACTCAGTCCCCAAAGCTCGATGAACAACCTGCCAAAAATGTGATACAAACCGGCCATCTCGATCCGAAACAATACTCCTAGGAGTCCCATGTAACCTCACGATCTATGCAATAAACACTCGTGCCAGCCTCTCCGGCCCCCAAGTGTCCTTAATACACAGGAAATGAGCTGATTTGGTTAGTCGATCGACAATAACCCAAATCATGTTCATTCCAGTCCGAGTCCTAGGCATCTCGGTAATGAAATCCATAGAGATGTCTTCCCACTTACATTCCGGAATGGGAAGTGGTCGTAGCAACCCCGCGGGCCGCTGATGCTTAACCTGCTGACAGGTCAAACATTTCGCCACAAACTCGCTAACATCCGTCTTCAAATTGCTCCACCCGTAGTTACTCCTCACATCCGTGTATATTTTGCTCGTACCAGGATGTATGGAGTAAGGTGTGGTGTGAGCTTCACTCAAGATCTTCTGTCTCAACTCAATATCACTCGGTACACATAATCTGCCGCGAAATCTCAAAACTCCATCATCCTGAATCACAAATCTAGGGACTTTCCCCTTCCTCACATCCTCCCTCAACTGGACCAAAAACGGATCATCATACTGGTTCGCCTTGATATCATCAGTCAAGGATGAAGTGATCTCCAATGCACATAACTGACCCTAAACTCTCTGAACCCAAACCTCGATATTCTGACAAATAAAATCCAGCTGGATTATGCTCTGTGATGTAAGTACCTCTAACATCTGTAATGCCATCGGCTTCCGGCTCAACGCATCAGCCACTACGTTAGCCTTACCCGGATGATAAAGTATCTCGAGGTCATAATCTTTAATTAGCTCCAACCACCTACGCTGTCTCATATTCAACTCTTTCTGACTGAAGATATACTTCAAACTCTTGTGATCCGTAAAAATCTTACACGACGACCCATAGAGATAATGCCTCCAGATCTTTAAGGCGAAAACGACCGCAGCTAACTCCAAATCATGCGTGGGGTAATTTACCTCATAAGGTTTCAACTGGCGGGATGCATAAGCAATAACCCTATCTCTCTGCATCAAAACACATCCGAGCCCAAGGCCCGAAGCATTACTGTAGACCACAAAATCCTCGTTCCCCTGAGGCAATGCTAAAATGGGTGCAGTAGTCAATCATCTCTTCAACTCGTCGAAACTATCCTATCTGTCTGCGGTCCACTCGAACTTCTGAGTTTTCTAGAGTAACTGAGTGAGCGGTCTAGCGATCTTAGAAAATCCCTCAACGAATCTACGATAATAGCCTGAAAGTCCCATAAAACTCCTCATTTCCTTCACATTCTTGGGCGGTTCCCATGCCATCACCGCCTCTATCTTCTGTGGATCTACCCGAACTCCATCCGCTGAAATCACGTGCCCGAGGAACATCACTTCCTTGAGCCAAAGCTCACACTTAGAGAACTTCACGTACAACTGCTCAGTTCTCAAAGTGTCCAACACAATCCGGAAATGTAAAGCATGCTCCTCCCGACTCCAGGAATAGATAAGGATGTCGTCGATAAAGACGACTACGAATTTATCCAGATACTCGATAAAAACTTTGTTAATTAACTGCATGAACACTTCCGGGGCATTGGTTAGCCCGAAAGGCATAACCACAAACTCGTAATGGCCATATCTCGTCCGAAAGGCAGCTTTCGGTATATCGCTGTCCCGAATCCTCAACTGGTAGTAGCCCGATCGTAAATTAATCTGCAAAAAGATTGTCACTCCCTAAAGCTGATCAAACAAGTCGTCGATCATGGGCAAAGGGTACCTGTTTTTGATGGTCAACTTGTTTAATTCTCGGTAGTCGATGCATAAACGAAGCGATCCATCCTTCTTCTTAACAAAAAGTACAGGCGCACCCCAAGGCGATGCGCTCGGTTGAATATACCCTTTATCTAACAATTCCCCCAACCGTTTCTTCAATTCTAATATCTCCGACGGTGACATACGGTATGGCGCTCGAGAAACGGGAGCTGCATTCGGCTCAATATGAATAGGAAACTCAACCTCTCGCTGTGGTGGTAATCCCGGCAAGTCATCTTGTTGCTACCTAAAATATTATCCGGAGATAGATATTGCTGGAATGGATGGGCAGCAAACAAAATTCGAGAGCACGTCCATGAGGAAGAAAATAACACAAGATTTGCTGGGTTTGTTAGGCCCAGGCTTGAATGCTCTCGCGAGATGTTATTAGTACGAATACATTTGGAGTACAAATATTAATGTAAGGGTGCGATTACAATGAGTGTAAAAGACCCTAGTTATCTAGCTCTTGAGTGCTGCTCTGTGAGTTCTTGTTCTCGTTTCTGCCGACCGTCTTTGGGTTAAGAGGTTCGGAGAGTGAGAGATAGAAAGATGTCCGAAGTGTATAGCGTAGCGAAGAGAGAGAAAGTAGCCAGAAAAGCAGACCTCTTTCCAAGTGCAGGAAGCCTTCTATTTATAGGAGTTGGGATGCCTTTAATCCTGACGGGCGATCGTCTTTCTTGTAATATAATAAGGGGGCGACCATCTTTTAGCACATGGACTGGTTGCCTTAAAGTCTGCGGTTGCTGCTAGCAGCCAGCTGTGTGGACCAATGAGAAGTCTGCATGCATCCCGAGTCGCTATCCTGGGAGGTCCCACCTTGTACCTTTCGGCGGGCGCTGTCGGTAGGTGAGAAGATGGTGACAAGATGTGGTCAACGATCTATGTTCTGCGGTGCCATTCACGGATTTGCACATGGGTCATTGCTTCACGTTTCGGCCTTCACAGACTAGATGGGTGTTGGCTTTGCGTGCGACATGAGACGGTCGTCCTTGGCCGGTCACCAGAGTCGATTGCCAGGTGCCAAGAGATGATCGCCTTAGATGTCGATCGCTCGGCACTTGGGTTTGATCTGGGATCTCCGTTCTGTAGGCAAGTCTGCCTTGGTCTACTCGACTCTGGCTCGGTCGCCCGACATTTGTGCCGATCGCCTGTCGAGGTGTATAAATCTCGAAACAACAATTGCCCCCCAGCTTGCTCCGATGTTGAAGACATGGGGTGAGGTGGTTCCACTGGCGACCGTTTAGGATAAAGACGGGCGATCCGTTGAGCGGACTTTGGTCTCGGACTTGGGCGGCCTGATCGTTTGGCGAGCTATCTTCGGTAATGTTCCTTTGATCTTTAATTTTGCAGATCCCTCGTGGACTGCCGATTGTTTCGACCTTGAGGAACCGTGCACAGTCGCGGAGTTCGATGGACCGACCTCCATGACCGTGTCTTGTGCGCGAGGGACATTCCACCTGTAGGTTTGTCTCGTGACTCACTTTATTGTGAGGGTCCTCCATTAGGCTGTGCCAGCCTCGTATTTAAACGAAGGGCATGCGGTCTTGGTCTGGAGGAGTCCTTGTGCGGGGCGTCGACGGATTAATCGACTCCATATCCACGGCTTGTTAGCACTTTTCTACCTCGGATCGTCATGTTAGTTGGCAATCCTCGTCGGTATACGTTGTGATGGGGGTAGGGACACGTCGCACTGTCCGGGTCCACCAAGTTAGATGCTGAACCTTTGAGGGCTGGCGAGCGTGTCCACAGATTTGTTTGGAGGGTCCTTCGACTACGCCCGCCTCGTGTTTAAACAAATGGCGAGCGATTGCAGCCCAAAGGAACCTTGCATGGATGAAGCAGTCGGTTCCATCGACTTCCAGGACCATGGCTGCACTCTTCTACCTCGTATCGTCAAGTTAGATGGCGATCCTCGATGGTATATGTTGTGCTGGGGGAGGCGATCTCGTGCCTTGGTCCATCATGTCAGATGATGAACTGTAGATGGCGAGCGAGTCCTTCATTTTTTGGAGATGTTGCTTGATAATGGCGATCGGGTTGGAAGACTGGTGATCGTCGTTCTGATGCCGATCGCGGCATTTGATTCTTTCTGCCCGGGGCCCGGCTAAGTTATTAGTCTGTCCAGTTTGCCCTCCTCGAACAATCTCCAGAGTTGTCTAAGGAGGTCGCGACATTGACCGGTGTTGTGGCCGGGACTCTTGTGGTAATCACATAATCTGTTGCGGTCCAGATGACCATGGTCCCTTACCGCCTTCGGCTTGCTTAGCCGTTCGCGCCCCTGGATGGCGTAGAAAATTTGAGCCGGAGATAGGCAGAGGTTGTGGTAGAGATGGGCTTCCACATCCTCGAAGGTCCTGAAATCTCCGGGTGTCTTGGCGACAAAGAAATCATCAACAGCGGAGCCAGAGGGTCAGTACTTGATCGCCTCGGCTCCCGCTCCGAGCGCCTAGCCACGAGCATCCAGACCGCGGCGATGTCCGCTATGCAACGCCAGCTCGACGAGATGAAAGCGCTCTTGGATACTGGGGCAAGCACCAGTAGAAAGATCATCGGACCGACTGAGCCACTCGCGGTCCACATCGAGCTTGCCCCCTTGCAACCAAGGATCACTCCTCCCAAAACACCTCTGTACGAAGGGAGATCGGACCCCGAGACCCACCTAAGCAAGTTACGGATTTACATGACCGGGTGTGGGGCATCAGACGTGACCAAGTACCGAATCTTCCCGTTAACACTGGGCGAGCTGGCCTATAGGTGGTACGTCTCATTACCACCGCGATCGATCATCTCCTTTGAGAAACTGGCGAGTGACTTCACACCATACTTCGCCACCAAGGTCGCCAGACCAGAAGGCCCCCATCGCATGATGAAAATCAGGCAGGGGGAAGACGAATCCGATGCAGATTACATCGACCGGATGGATGAAATAGTCCTCACCGGCGAGCCCATCAGCGACGAGCTCGCTCTCTACTCGGTCTCAGGGGGATTCTACGGTCATTCGCCCATGTTTAGGCATCTCACGAAGGACATTCCACCAACCTACTCGATCTACCGCGCTAAGGCTGCCGACTTTCTGGCCAAGCATAGGCTGCTCACCCTCCCCCTAGGCGAGGGAACGCCACCTCCTGTCCGAAAGAGGGCGATCGCCAAAACTAAAAAGGCGGTCGCTAAGCCACCCGGCGATCTTAAGGCCTTCGAGGATGTGGAAGCCCATCTCCTCCACAAGTTCAACCGAACTCCGGCCCACATTTTTTACGCCATCAAGGGCCGCGAACCGCTAAACAAGCCAAAGGCAATAAGGGACCACGGTCATCTGGACCACAATCAATATTGTGCTTACCACAAGAGTCCCGGTCACAACACCAACCAATGCTGCGACCTCCTCAGACAACTCTGGAGATTGTTCGAAGAGGGCAAGTTGGACAGTTTACTGGCTTAGCCGGAGCCCCTTGGATCTCCTAACACGGTCGCCCGAGTCGAACACGAACAGTCTGGAAAGTTCCTACGAGCCGACCCCTCGATCAACCTCGGCGACCGTATCTACATGCTTCAATCAAGAGGAGGCAACTTCGGAAGTCTCTCCCCGATTCTCGCCTTATCAAACCAAAGGCTACTGCCTGAGGAAACGCTTCGAAAAAGAGAATGACTCGCTCGCCCTCTAAAGTTCGTCATCAACATGATGGACCTAGGCAGTGATCGCCTCCCCTAGCACAACGTATACCGTCGAGGGTCGTCATCTGACATGGTGGTCCGAGGTAGAAAAGTGCCGCCATGGTCGTGAAAATCGATTAAACGCGACGATCCGTACATGCAAGGTTCCTTTGGGCTTTGATCGCTCACCCTTCATTTAAATATGAGGCGGGCGTAGCCGAAGGACTCTACAAAACAAATCAGAGGATTACTCGCTCGCCCTCTAAAGTTCGTCATCAATATGAAGAACCTAGGCAGGCGATCTCCTCCCCTTACACAACGTATACCGTCGAGGATCGTCATCTGACTTGATGGTCCGAGGTAGAAGAGTGTTGACATGGTTGTGGAGGACGATGGAACCGTTCTATGTGCCCGTGCAAGGTCCCTTTGGGCCACGATCGCTCGCCCTTCGTTTAAATACGAGGTGGGCGTAGTCTGAGGGCCCTCCAAAACAGATCCGTGGACATGTTCGCCCGCCCTCGAAGGTACATCACTTAACATGGTGGATCCTTCACGGACAATGCGACGCGTCCCTCCCCCCGTCACAACGTATACCGTCGAGAGTCGCCATCTTAATGGCGGTCCGAGGTAGAAAAGTGCTTACAAGCCGCGATCGTGGAGTCGATTAATCCAACGACGCCCCGCGCAAGGAATCCTCCAGACCAAGACCGCATGCCCTTCATTTAAATATGAGGCGAGGCGCAGCCTACGGAGGACCCTAACAATTACGTGAGTCGCGAGAACATAGCCATCAGACGGAACGTCGCTCGCGCACAAGACACAGTCATGGAGGTCGGTCCATCGAACTACGCGATCATGCACGGTTCCTCAAGACCGAGATGGACGACCTTCCTCGAGGAATTTGCAAAATTGAAGACCGCTCACTCAACGATTTATTTTCGTCCCCTTACTTTCACTAAGTGAACAAAAACAAGGGGGAAGGGCGGAGCTGTGTATACGACGATCGTCCCTATCCAATTACATATGGAGATCGGCATTTTTCAAATGTATGTGCAGCGATCGAATTTGTTGTAAGAGTTATCTATATGAGTTTATCAATTCACTTGGAGCTATACGCGCAACAATCTCTCCTCACACATTTGTACAAAGTCATGCAAAGAATCAGAAAAGCAATCATTCAAGTAATAAATCTAAGAAGCAATCATTCATTTCATTACTTGGGATTTCAAAGTACATACACGGTCGCCCGAAGGCCTAAGTACTACAAGGAAATCTAAAAAATTACAAGGCAAAAGCAAAAACAAAATAAGGACGTAGAGCCTCAGGCCCCTGCCTGGCCTTCGCCTTCAACCACTCGAGCGGCCCGCGACCCTTCACCAGCCTCCGGAGCCGCCTCCCCGTCCTCCAGAGCATTTAGATGAACAAGGTTTGCTGGAGTCGAGTACCAGCTCAGGTCTACGCCGATTTCCGCGAGATCCAAGATCGGCACGGAGAAAGCAGGATGGAGAGGATGCTCCAACGCATATGCCTTGGAGTTTTCAGCAAGGGGGCCGACCTCCAGCCCTCCTTTCTTAGCAGCACGGAGCGAGTCAGCGAACGCCATGTAATAGGCAAATTCGCTGACGAACTCCACATTGAGAAAGGGATCGGCCATGGTTGCCTCTAGCTTCCCTTTCAACTCCGAAACCGCTTGTTAGGCACCCTGGAGCTCGGACTCTTTTGCGGCTGTCTCTCCCCTCGACGATGCCAGCTCGTTAGTCAGCCGAGCAACAGTCACCTTCAGCCGATCGGCCTCCTCGTGAGCAGCCACGTACGACCGACGAGCATCTGTCATATGGTCTCGAAAATGGTCGACCGTCGCCCGGGCTCGCTCGAAATCCTGTCTCGCCAGCTCAAGTTCCTGGTTCGCCCACTTAGCTGCATGTAAGGAGTCCTTCTCCATAGCCACGATCGTGTCAGCAAACTCGACGTTCTGTTTCCGAGCTGCCTCGAGGTCCGCCTGAAGACGGGAAGTAGAAGGACGCCCTTCGAACTCCTTCACAGCCTAGGCAGCCATCGTCGTCAGCTGGATAGAGAGCGAAAGCAACCTGCATTGTATTCCCGGATCGCTGGCGAGCGATCGCATCTAAATCGGTCATCCAGGCCTTCGGCAAAGCAGAAATGGCCCGGTTGACGTATAGCGGGACATCACAGGCCTGGCGAGGAGATCGGCTTGCCAGGAAATCCAATACCAGCGGCGGGCAAGCTGGGTTAGTGCTACGGATCCTGCATCCAACAATAAAAAGTTAGCACATCTCCCACGTAAGTAACGAAACTCAACAACAAGCAAAGTCTACCTCTCGGCCTTCTAAGGGTCACGACCAAAGTATGGTTTCCCGCGAGGGGTCTCGGCCTCGGCGATCACCATTTCTCGCAAGAAAGCCGCAGAAGGCGTAGGCTCATCCACCGGGGGGACCGCGGTGAGCAGAGGCGCAGCGATCGACACCTCACCAGCAGGGGCAGAGACTGGAGATTCCCGCGATCTCTGCCGCTTGCGGTTCGATCGGAGGCCCTCCTCCCGAACCTCCTCCTCCGCTACGACTAGCTCTAAGTTAGGCCTCACCTCCGGAATAAGAGGTAGCGCCACCGGAGGAACTAGAGACGACTTCTTCTGGCGCAGACGACTCAAAACTCTGGGGTTTGACATGGCTATCTCCGGTGGAGGCTCCAAAAAGCGAGGGAAGCGGACCTCTGCAATAAGAAACAATCAAATAATAGTTAGACATATTCCTCAAATAGGACGATCACCAAGCAAAAGGAGATCGTAGAAAGTCATACCTGGGACCGAGAGATGTCTCGGGAAATAGAATAACCGAGCAGAGAACCAACAAATCTCTTTGTTAATCCGGCGAGCGTCCAAATCGTGGTTCGGAAGACTTTGTATCCACTCCCAGATGACCAGAAAATCGAACGGTAGCTCGTCAGCCGCCAGAATATGGAAACCTGCAAAAGGAAGACCAAATTAAATCAGTTCAGAACATATCCGAACAAAGGGAGAGTCAGAACCCTTACCCGGATTCCTCTCCCGAAAGCTAGTTGGAATATGCAGCTCGCCCATGGGATTGTCGCTCGCTGATGCCTTCCATGCACCGCCGACCCAGAACCATTTCGCCGGATTGCCCCGCACCTTGTTCAGAACCCCAAGGATCACCCGACCGGAATGACGTTGGATATGATAGCCGCCAATAGACCCCTTCTGAACCATCAGCTTGAACAAGTGATTCATCTCCGATGGCGAGGGATGGCGGTACAGTCGGTGATCGCCGAACAAGGTGAGGGCACAGACGATCTGGATCCAGGCGTTCGGCGTTAGCTGAAGCGGCGCCACGTTCTAAATGGCTAGCAAATGGGAGATGGCAAACGACAAAGGGAACCGCAGCCCAGCCTCTATAATCGCCTCGTTCACAGTGACCATACCCTCTGGGGGTTGGTCGGCTCGCTCGTTCTCCGCCGGCGCGAAAAGATCCATGTCTGAGGGGACATGATACCTCGCCCTCCAGATGGCCAGGTCCTTCCTGGTCGCCGAGCTCCTGATTTGGCCGAGGGACCACGGAGAACGCTGCGCAGCCCGAAACAGCGATCGCTTCGCCGATTGATAGGGGTGGACGATCGAGTACTCCCGGTAATCGAACTTGGGGCACGGACCGGCCAACCTCTCCATGATGTCTGCAAAGGCCAAATAGGCTTGGCCAAAAGCACTATGCTGCTCCCAATACGCCCTCACCACCGAATCTCTTTCCGCCAGCGAACGTTTCCGCTCAGCCGCTGCCTCCTTAGCGACGTCGGCCTCATTAAATAGCGCCTCGACTTCCACGGGATAAATACCGACGCGGATAGCCTCGGCGGCCGTCTCCAAATGGAATTTTGCGGAGGGTCTTTCCCGGACATTAGAAGTCCCAGCGGCGGAGGAGGTGCCCATTCCAAACGATGAAGATACTCCAGACATTTTCAAAAAGAAGAGGAGAAAATGAGTGTTTTCTTACCAAGGATTGAATCGATCGATGATCGGCAGTCAAAACTTCAGAGAATTCTTCGGCCATATTCTTCTTCTCTGATAAAAGCGCATAAGGGTCTTAACACTGTAACCCATCACCTTTTTATAGGAGATGGCATGGACTTCCGTGCAAATATGGAGAATCTCGGGGACTGAAGTGCAACCGTCGCAATTAATGCCTCCCTTGAAACCCACGTACGCGTCATTTCAAGGACACGCTATACGAGGAGTCGTATCTAACCGTCGGTCTCCCACAATAGGAACCCGACACGTGCCTCGGACACTTTTCCTCGACCGCTGTCATTCCCTGCTCATTTTAGCGACCGACCAGGTCGTCCAAATTCAAAACCAATCTGCTCAAATACGATCGCCAGTTCCATAAAATGCTGAGTCACTCGTCAAAGTTCAGTGATCGCCAGTAGAACCACCTCACCCCACATTTCCAACATCTGAGCGAGCTGGGGGGCAATTGTTGTGCGGCGATTTATACACCTCGGCGGCGATCGGAATAAGGGTCGAGCGACCGAGTCCATGACCAAATGAGCTACGGCGAACTTGTCAGAACAAAGGTAACAATCCACCTTCGAGCATCTAGCGATCGACTGTAATACCCAGTTGTAATTCATTCATTTTCATTCAGTAATTATCAGTCTGTAATTGTCACTCAGTGTATTTTCACTCAATTATAATCATTCATCAATCATGTTCATTCACCGTGTTCACCGTTCGGAAAAACTTCGAGTTGTGTATCATTATTGTTCATTGTTTCAACTTCCTCTTATGAGTTCGACTTTGTTAGATCACCATTAATTTTTGGTAACTCCAAAAATTCTAAATCTTTTCAATATTATAGAGCATCGAATTAGCTTTCCAATGGTTCAAACGGTGAGTCAATCGGAGTCCGGACGAGAGAGTTATGATCGTTTTCGTTCACCCGCTCATTTTTCAGCTTTTGGCCGATCACCGCCGGACTCGGTCGTGTGTCGTCCGACACGGCCCGTGCCGTACTCGTCCGGAAATGCCGGGTATTCGCCACAGGACTCGACCGTGTCGTTTGGCACGGCCGAGTCGAACTCTTCCGGATAATCCTGAGCGTCGCCGACACGCCCGACCGTGTTCCGTGACACGGCCGAGTCATGCCGAAGTCGCCGCTTGACGGGTCGCTATCGGAAGGCCCTACGCGCGCGACCGTGTCAAGCGGGACACGGTCGAGTCCTGTCGGCCGGTATGCGACACGACCGTGCCGATCGGCACGGGCCGTGTCCGGCAGGGTAGTCAAACCCTTTAAATTCGTTTTTTGAGCATTTCAGCTCATTTTTTCCCTTTTCTTCACCTACAACCGAGAGAGAGAGCTTGAGGGAGGGTTATTCCTTCACAAATCATTTGAGTGTTTGATTTTCTTCATCCTCCTCCGATCGTGTAGCTCAGATTGTGGATTTAGCACGTGTTCTTCGGATTATAGGGCTTGAATCTTCAAGAGGTAAGAACTCCTTCAACCCTAGTATGATTTTGGGGTGGGTTTGGTGGTGATCTTGTGTTTTAATTCGAATTAACCGATGTTGTTATTAGATTTTGATAGTATTCACGTGACCCATGGTTTTCTTGTTTTTGATTGGGATGAAATCCCGTTGTTATACCATTGACCGATTTCATTTCCTTATGCACTCTTGGTATCCGATGAATTGTCCCAATGGGTAGAATAAGGATTAATTCTTACCTTTCCGCATTATTGAGACTTGTTGTATACCGTTGTTGTGTTAGGAGCGGATTTCGGAGGATTGTTCGGACCAAAACCTATTCCTTCGTTGTTTCCCTTATTTCATCGTGTTCAAGGCAAGTACATGTATTACATTTCGTTATGTATGTTGTGATTTTCGAAATGAATGATGAATTGTGATTTTCGGGTGCGTGAGTTGTGTTTTCCTTCCACCCGGAGTGTCCGACGGGATGTCTGGGGGTCGATACTAAGGGGTACGGCCGCGGAAGTGGACTTGGGTGCGTGCGTGATTGAACTTCCACCCGGAGTGTCCGACGGGATGTCTGGGGGTCGATACTAAGGGGTATGGCCGCGGATGTGGTATCCCACCCGGAGTGTTCGACGGGATGTCTGGGGGTCGATACTAAGGGGTACGGCCACGGGGTACCAGTTGTGATTTTGTGATATCGTGATGACTGAAAATCGTTGTGATTGCCAATGTAGTATTCCGGAATATATATATGTGGCAAATGCCTTATGTTTGAGATGATTGTGTAAAACCGTTTTTGTATATAATGTTGTGTAATTGTGTACTTGCACTACCTATTCGAATGCTAACCCCTTAAATGGGGGAAATGCGTCTTATGCATTTCAGGTACCGAGAGGGCTGAGGGGCAGGTACGGGACACGCACGCGAAGGATGGGCTTGCTTGATGATGTGGCTCGAGTCTGCATTTTTATGTTTTGTCATTGCATTGTCGAGTATTGAAGTTAGACTGTCTCTTTTGAAACTTGGTTTAAGTCCCCTGCGTGGGCAATAAATTTGTATTTAACCTCTGTTCATGTATTACGTTAAAAATGTTTTGGCCGAGGCCACGGCCTTATTTACTTTTGAGTGCATTATTCGGGACTACATTGTGGTTTATTTGTCATGTGTTAGCCTGGTAGACCTCACGAGGGTTCTACGGCGTGTAATATCCCAGTTGTGAATTGGGGTGTTACATTTATGGTATCAGAGCTTAGGTTTTGAATACCTAGGCTGTCGGTGAATTTTGGGTCTGTTAGTTGCGTCATTAGAGTCAGTCATTGAGCCTAATATCATCATGCTACCGTCTTTTCGTGCGAACCGTGGCTGTAAGTCTCCTCGAACTCTTATATCTCTGTAATTCGTTTTCTTGCGCTGTTCGGAATCGTGACTTGTGTTACCAACTTTGTGAATTGTGAATCTTTCTGATCTTGTCCTTTTCTTATTTTCCTTCGATGTTGAGAGGTCGTGGTAGGCGGCTAGGGACGCGGCCGAGGCCGTGGTCGGGTGATGATAATGAGGAGGGCTCACTTTCTCGATCCTCTGCGGACTCGGCCTCTCACTCGGCCGTCGGGTAATAATGCCGACGCCTGGCTACCGCCGTACTTGCCAGATTAGTAGCCCGGCTTGCTCGAATAGCCTGTGGTGGACGCCTTAATCCGCCCCGACACCTGAAGAGGAAGCTAGTAAGTGGCTTGACGGTGTCCAAGATGCACCCTCCTCGTTTCTCCGGATCTTGACTCCCTCGGTTGGGAGAATTGGCTCTTTCGGTTGTCCAGACCTTTGATGCCGTAGCTTGTCCCGAAGACGAAGGGTACATATTGCCCAGTACCTCCTGGATAAAGAAGGCTGCGGAGTGGTGGGAGGCCGTTGCGCCCAGAGATCGTCGGGCCACTTGGGAGGAGTTCAGGGCTGCTATGGAAGCAGAATATTGTCCACCGCCAGTTAAGGAGCGCAGAATTGTGGAATTTTTCACCGCTACACCTCAGGATGTGCCGATTTCTCAGGCCATCATTTCTTACAATCAGCAGTTGGGGTTCGTAAGAGATCAAGTGAGATCGGAGGCTGATAAAATCCGTTACTTCAATATGCGCATGAAGCCGCATATTAGGCAGAGTATGGCACCGCTCATGTGTGCCACTTTGAAGGAATACCAGGATCGCGCCCTAGGGATCGAGATGGTGGTTCCGGAATCAGAGTCGGTTTCGGAAGTTAAGAAGCAGAAGACTACCGGTGGATTCTCGACCGGGAAGGGTGGTCAGTTTTCAAGGTCTCGTTCTGCTCCCATACTGGGGAAGAGGCCATTCTGTCAGGCCGGTGGATCTCAGGGTAACCGTTCAGTTCAGACCGTTGCTTCTGGTGGCAGGGTTTGTTTTAACTGCAACCAATATGAGCATTTGATGAAGGATTGTCCTTTTCCTCCAGTTACTTGCTACACTTGCGGGCAGACCGGACATCGGGCGACTCATTGTGAGAGAGCCACCAGGGCCGCTATAGTTCCGACTACCACTACCGATCAGAGGGATCATAACACTCCAGCTATTCAGGTTCCGCAGGGTTCGGGTCGCGGTAGAGGTCGGGGACAGCCGGATCGCCGCGCAGCCTCGAGCTCGGGTTCAGTCCACCCCCGATTGTACCAGATGAGGCGCTCAGAGAAGGCGGACATTCCGGTGGCGTCAGGTACCACTCAGATCCTTACTCATCCAGTTTCCGTGCTTTTTGATTCGGATGCTACCCATTCCTTTATTGCATCGGATTGTGTGAATCTTATTGGCTTTAACTGCTTGTTTGAATGTGAACCGTTTGTGGTGGGTACGCCTAGCGGGGATCGCATGGTTGGGGACCGGGAAGTTAGGGATTGCCCCGTGAGGATCGGGAGCCGAGACTGGCCCTCGAACCTCATTGTTATCGACCTCAAGGGTGAGGATTTAATCCTCGGGGACGATTGGTTAGAGCGTCACGGTACTATCATGAACTATCGGACTCGTACTATCTCGATCGTGGCCGAGGATGGCACCGAGCATACTCTCGTCGGCTGTAAGCCGGGTAGATCGGGGAGCGTGATTAACGCCTTGAAGGCGATGAAACGTCTGAACCAGGGTTGTGTCGGATACTGGTTTTACGCTCTGAAGGCGGAAGATGGTGGAGTTGACATGTCGTCAATTCCAGTTGTTGGTGAGTATCCCGATGTTTTCCCAGACGACTTGTCGGGGTTACCACCGCAGCGAGAGGTGGAGTTTCCTATCGATCTTGAGCCGAATGCAGCCCCTATTTCTCGAGCACCGTATCGTATGGCACCGTCGGAGATGTTAGAGTTGAAGAACCAGTTGGGAGAATTGTTAGAAAAAGGGTATATTCGACCGAGCGCATCGCCTTGGGGTGCGCCCGTACTTTTCGTTAAGAAGAAAGATGGGTCGCTTCGTTTATGCATCGATTTTCGAGAATTAAACAAGTTGACCATCAAAAATAAATACCCTTTGCCCAGGATTGACGATTTGTTTGATCAGCTTCAGGGGGCGACAGTCTTTTCGAAGATTGATTTGCGATCGGGCTACTACCAGTTGAGAATTCGGGACGTCGATATTCCGAAAGCTGCCTTTCGGACGAGATATGGCCATTACGAGTTTGTGGTTATGCCTTTCGGGCTAACCAATGCCCCAGCAGTGTTCATGCAGTTGATGAACAAAGTTTTCATTGAGTATCTAGACAAATTCGTAGTCGTTTTTATCGACGATATTCTTATCTATTCACGGAATCGGGAGGAGCACGCCTTTCATCTCCGGATTGTATTAGACACTTTGAGGACTGAGCAGTTGTACGCGAAGTTCTCTAAGTGTGAGTTTTGGCTCGAGGAAGTGACGTTCCTCGGGCATGTGATTTCAGCAGAGGGAATTCGAGTAGATCCGCAGAAGATAGAGGCAGTGATGGCTTGGGAGCCGCCTAAGAATGTGAAGGAGGTGAGGAGTTTTCTGGGTCTTGCCGGCTATTACCGCAGATTCGTTGAGGATTTTCTAAGATCGCTAGACCACTCACTCGGTTGCTCCAGAAAACTCGGAAGTTCGAGTGGACTGCAGACAGGCGGGACGGCTTTGACGAGTTAAAGAGACGTCGACTACCGCACCCGTTTTAGCATTGCCTCGGGGAACGAGGACTTCGTAGTGTATAGTGATGCTTCGGGCCTTGGTCTAGGATGTGTTTTGATGCAGAGAGATAGAGTCATTGCTTATGCGTCCCGCCATTGAAACCTTACGAGGTGAATTATCCCACGCACGATTTGGAGTTAGTCATGGGTCGTTTCGCCTTAAAGATCTGGAGGCATTATCTTTATGGGTCGTCTTGTAAGATTTTTACGGATCATAAGAGCTTGAAGTATATCTTGATCGGAAAGAATTGAATATGAGACAGCGTAGGTGGTTGGAACTAATTAAAGATTACGACCTCGAGATACTTTACCATCCGGTAAGGCTAACGTAGTGGCCGATGCGTTGAGCCGGAAGCCGATGGCGTTGCGGATGTTAGAGGTACTTACACCACAGTATGATCCAACGGGATTTTATTTGTCGGGATATCGAGGTTTGGGTTCGGAGAATTCGGTGGTCGATTATGTGCGTTAGAGATCACTTCGTCCTTGATCGATGATATCAAGGCGAAGCAGTATGATGATCCGTTTTGGTCCAGTTGAGGAGGATGTGAGGAAGGGGAAAGCCCGGATTTGTGGTTCACGATGATGGAGTTTTGAGATTTCGCGGCGGACTATGTGTACCGAGTGTTGTTGAGTGAGACAGAAGATCTTGTTTGAAGCTCATACCACAACTTACTCAATACATCCTGATGCGAGTAAAATGTACAAGGATGTGAGGAGCAACTACGGTGGAGTAATTTGAAGGCGGACGTTAGCGTGTTTGTGTCGATGTGTTTGACCTGTCTGCTGGTTAATATCGAGCATCATCGACCAGCGGGGCTTTTACGACCACTTCCTATTCCGGAGTGGAAATGGGAGGACATTTCTATGGATTTCATTACCGGTATGCCTAAGACTCGGACGGGAATGAACATGATTTGGGTCGTTGTTGATCGACTAACCAAATCAGCTCATTTTCTAAGTATTAAGGACACTTGGGGGCCGGAGAGGCTTGCACGAGTGTTTGTTGCGGAAATAGTGAGATTGCATGGGACCCCTAAGAGTAGTGTTTCGGATCGTGATGGCCGGTTCATATCACATTTTTGGCAGGCCGTTCATAGAGCTTTGGGAACCGAGTTGAGACCTAGTACATCCTACCACCCTCGAGCAGACGGACGATGCGAGCGGACGATCTGACGCTAGAGGATATGTTACGAGCCCGTGCTTTAGATTGGAAGGATGATTGGGAGACACACTTGCCGTTGATCGAGTTCACGTACAACAATAGTTGGCATGCCTCGATCAAAATGGCACCATTCAAGCGTTGTATGGGAGGAGGTGCGGATCGCCGTTGTGTTGGGATGATACGTCGAGCTAATCGGCACGAGCCCGACATGATAGTTGAGACGAGGGAGAAGGTTACCCCGATTCGTGGTAGATTGCCGACGGCCCGAGTCGGCGAAGTCTTATGCCGATACACGTCGCCGACCGTTGGAGTTTGAGGTGGGAGATCACGTCTTGCTTAAGGTGTCGCGACACGGGAGTTTACCGCTTCGGTCGGAAGGGTAAACTTAGTCCGAGATATATCGGGCCGTTTGAGATTTTAGATAGAGTTGGAGAGCTTGCGTATCGGTTAGGCTTGCCGCCGTCCCTGAGCCACGTGCATAACGTATTTCATGTTTCCCAGCTTAGGAAGTACGTATCGGACCTTAGCCATATTATTGATTTTGGAGAGATCGAGTTGGGGCCCGACATTACCATCGAGGAGAGGCCGTCTGCATCTTAGAGCGTCGAGTGAAGCAACTCAGGCACAAAACCATTCCTTTGGTCAAAGTGCAGTGGTCGAGGCATGGATCCGAGGAAGCCACGTGGGAAACGGAGGAGAGTATGAGGTCGAGATACCCCGAGTTATTCATGTTGTAAGTTTCGGGACGAAACTTATTTTTAGGGGGAGATAATGTAATACCCGGTTGTAATTCATTCATTTTCATTCAGTAATTATCAGTCTGTAATTGTCACTCAGTGTATTTTCACTCAATTATAATCATTCATCAATCATGTTCATTCACCGTGTTCACCGTTCGGAAAAACTTCGAGTTGTGTATCATTATTGTTCATTGTTTCAACTTCCTCTTATGAGTTCGACTTTGTTAGATCACCATTAATTTTTGGTAACTCCAAAAATTTTAAATCTTTGCAATATTATAGATCATCGAATTAGCTTTCCAATGGTTCAAACGGTGAGTCAATCGGAGTCCGGACGAGAGAGTTATGATCGTTTTCGTTCACCCGCTCATTTTTCAGCTTTTGGCCGATCACTGCCGACCGGACTCGGTCGTGTCGTCCGACACGGCCCGTGCCGTACTCGTCCGGAAATGCCGAAGTATCTGCCCACAGGACTCGACCGTGTCGTTTGGCACGGCCGAGTCGAACTCTTCCGGATAAGCCTGAAGCGACTGCCGACACGCCCGACCGTGTTCCAGGACACGGTCGAGTCATGCCGAGTCGCTGTCGGATGGGTCGCTATCGGAAGGCCCTACGCGCCGCGACCGTGTCAAGCAGGACACGGTCGAGTCCCTGTCGGCCAGCTGTGCGACACGACCGTGCCAATCGGCACGGGCCGTGTCCGGCAGGGTAGTCAAACCCTTTAAATTCGTTTTTTGAGCATTTCAGCTCATTTTTTTCCCTTTTCTTCTCCTACAACTGAGAGAGAGAGCTTGAGGGAGGGTTTTTCCTTCACAAATCATTTGAGTGTTTGATTTTCTTCATCCTCCTTCGATCGTGTAGCTCGAATTGTGGATTTAGCACGTGTTCTTCGGATTATAGGGCTTGAATCTTCAAGAGGTAAGAACTCCTTCAACCCTAGTATGATTTTGGGGTGGGTTTGGTGGTGATCTTGTGTTTTAATTCGAATTAACCGATGTTGTTATTAGATTTTGATAGTATTCACGCGACCCATGGTTTTCTTGTTTTTGATTGGGATGAAATCCCGTTGTTATACCATTGACCGATTTCATTTCCTTATGCACTCTTGGTGTCCGATGAATTGTCCCAACGGGTAGAATAAGGATTAATTCTTACCTTTCCGCATTATTGAGACTTGTTGTATACCGTTGTTGTGTTAGGAGCGGATTTGGGAGGATTGTTCGGACCAAAACCTATTCCTTCGTTGTTTCCCTTATTTCATCGTGTTCAAGGCAAGTACATGTATTACATTTCGTTATGTATGTTGTGATTTTCGAAATGAATGATGAATTGTGATTTTCGGGTGCGTGAGTTGTGTTTTCCTTCCACCCGGAGTGTCCGACGGGATGTCTGGGGGTCGATACTAAGGGGTACGGCCGCGGAAGTGGACTTGGGTGCGTGCGTGATTGAACTTCCACCCGGAGTGTCCGACGGGATGTCTGGGGGTCGATACTAAGGGGTACGGCCGTGGATCTGGTATCCCACCCGGAGTGTTCGACGGGATGTCTGGGGGTCGATACTAAGGGGTACGGCCACGGGATACCAGTTGTGATTTTGTGATATCGTGATGACTGAAAATCGTTGTGATTGCCAATGTAGTATTCCGGAATATATATATATGTGGCAAATGCCTTATGTTTGAGATGATTGTGTAAAACCGTTTTTGTATATAGTGTTGTGTAATTGTGTACTTGCACTAGCTATTCGAATGCTAACCCCTTAAATGGGGGAAATGCGTCTTATGCATTTCAGGTACCGGGAGGGCTGAGTGGCAGGCACGGGACACGCACGCGAAGGATGGGCTGGCTTGATGATGTGGCTCGAGTCTGCATTTTTATGTTTTGTCATTGCATTGTCGAGTATTGAAGTTAGACTGTCTGTTTTGAAACTTGGTTTAAGTCCCCTGCGTGGGCAATAAATTGGTATTTAACCTCTGTTCATGTATTACGTTAAAAATGTTTTGGCCGAGGCCACGGCCTTATTTACTTTTGAGTGCATTATTCGGGACTACATTGTGGTTTATTTGTCATGTGTTAGCCTGGTAGACCTCACGAGGGTTCTACGGCGTGTAATATCCCAGTTGTGAATTGGGGTGTTACATCGATCCTCAAGGCGATCGCCTTTTGGCACCTAGCGATCGACTTTGGTGCCCGACCTAGGACGACCGTCCTGTGCCACGAACAAGACCTTCGTCCGTCAAAGTCTACCAGGACTGGATCTCAAAGCAAGCTCCTATGTGCAGATCCGCGAAAGGCGCCGCAGAACATGGATCGTTGGCCACAGCCTGTCACCACCTTCTCACCTACCGACAGACCCGCCGAAAGGTACAAGGTGGGACCTCCCGGGACAGCGACTCAAGACGCGTGTAGACTTCTCATTGGTCCGCACAGCCGGCTGCCAGCAGCAACCGCAAACTTTAAAGAGACCAACCCATGTGCTAAAGACGATCGCCCGCTTATTATGATACAGCAGAGGCGATCGCCCAACAACTCCCAGTGCTATAAATAGAGAACCTCCAGCAACTGGAAAAAGGTTTCTCTAATTTCCTCTCAGTTGGCAACCACATTCAGAATAAATACACACTCTCAGACTCTTGGCTTCCTCTCTTGAATCTATCTCAGGATTTCTCTCTCAGCACCTCTCAACTAGAAGGCGGTCGACAGAGGCAAGAATTCCATACAGTACAGATTCGAAGAGACTCGCAAGCCTAGGATCTTAGTCATTCAGCTAATACACACTGTGAGAGACCGTCGATTTCTCACAGTCGTCATAGCACTCCAACAGTTGTTACAAGAACTCACAGAGCATCATATCTGGTTCTTCCGGCAATCTACACGCTCAATAGCTAAGATAACTAGGGTCTTTACACTCATTGTAATTGTACTCTAACGTTAATATTTGTACTCCAAAGTATTTGTATTAATAATATCTCGCGAGAGCATTCAAGCCTGGGACTAACAACCCCGACAAATCTTGTGTTATTTACTTTCCCCACGGACGTGCTCTCGCACTTTGTTTGCTACTCATCCATTCCAGCAATATCTATCTCCGGATAATATTTTGGGTAGCAACATGGTAGTTACTGGCATTCCTAACTCGTAAATATACATATAGAAACTAGTCCGTGTATTTGAGAGCAAAACATTCCACTCCTTATTGGATAAGGGGGTCGGCACTGGAAAGGTTTATAGCTCAAATACTTAATCGTTCGCAAGTTGATGAAACTTGACTGGGCATTAAGTTTATGTGAAGACTTGTATGACGTGTTGTTTGACATGGAGAGTGTCTGTCGAATGCTATTGGTTTGTGGGATCACACATTATAGGTATGCTAATCGGATTAGTATACTCGAACTGACTCACCCTTGATTCGTCACACGAATTTCACTCCGGGACAGTCAATGACGTAATCGAAAGGTTGTGATAGGTATTCGTGAACCTTCGACTTGAGGATTTAGTAGGGATGTGCTTGTGACGTCAAGATTTTCATTAGAGTAGTTCGACCCTATAAACCGGGAGGTGGGGGTCAACCTCGACGTGCATCTTGACGGGCAAGTAGCAGGTCCTACTGAATACCAAGAGAGACTTATTTCTCTCGTTAGTGAGTGGGTTATATTTCCTATGCGGTTATTGGCAGATGAGATCATAAGTCTTTGGCCAAAGCATTGGAGCTAGTTGTATTGGATACACGAGAGCTCGATGATCTCGATTTGCATTAACGCATGCATAGCGTCAAGTACATATAGGGTTTGACTGACCGTGACCCTATAACTTGATCGGGACATTTGAAAGAAGGGTTTATACGTATACTGGTATTCACGACAGGATGGTTCTTGAATGATCCCAATCATTCGTTCTCAGTTGGGGTATGGTGTAGGCCGCCAGGCTGGCTAGGTGGTGCTACTACTCTTTGGTTCCTCCCATTGCTGACTGAGACGAACCTACCGAGTCGCGCAATAGGATTGACGACGGAATTAATCGAGATTATTCTTTCATTATGAATATCAGATATTGGATATCTAATTTGGGACATTGGATGTCTGAATCGATTTTTTGGATAAATTGATTTACGGCCAAATGAATTAAATATATTACTGGGTGATTAATTTAATTCATGAATATAATTATTTCTTGGAGAAATTAATCGTGTCATTATGCATTTGGTATGATAAATTAATTGGATTAATTGATCGATATAAATACATTGGAACGGAATTGGACTTTATCTGTTTGGACTCTCGGGAGTCCGAAACGAAAAAAATTCATCCGAATCCTTCTAGATTGGCCTCATTTTCCATCCACCTTCCCATCTTGTTCTTTTGTGTCCATTTTATAATGGATGAAAATGACTTGTAAGGAATCTCATGTGCATGAGATGTACATGTGAGTGGAAAGTAGAATAAGATGAAAAGACTTTCACTCTCACCATAATTCAATTCATCCTCAACGTGAGATAGAGAAAGGAGAGAGAGAAAAAGAACTTAGAGTTCATTTCATGGTCTTCAACTTCATCTTCATCTTCTTCATTATTTTCTTCAATTTTCTTAGAGAAATATTGAGAGAAAAATAGAGAGAAAAAGATTAAACACTTAGAGTGTAATAATCTTTATATTCAAGCTCCTATAATCTTGTTCTAGTCGTATCCTTGGAGGATAATGAGATTTAGTCATTCCGGTCATTTCTCCAGCGCGTGGCAAGTAGAGACGCGGTACTTTCGGTGTTGGATCATCCAAGGGCTTGGAGCGGATTGGATTCGTAGAGATCAATCTAAAGCTTGGGGAATAGCTCAAGAGAAGGAATCCATTTAATCAACGGACTACAAGGGTGAGTTTCTATATCTCTTGTGTTTTCGTTTAATATTCATATATACGTAGATCGATCGATCCTCATAGGGATTCAGATCGAATTAATTTTCGTTTTACCGCTTCCGTTGGGCCTTCGTTTTAGGCACCGAATCCCAACAATAATTTGAGTAGAGAGAATCAAAAATCTGATTTTGATATTTCTCGCTCTAAAAGTCTTGAAGATAACATTCAAGAGTTAAATAATCAAAAGGATCAAGAACATATCTTCATATCTTTGAAGATTCTTTGAACAAGAAAAGTATTTATAATACTCATCTAATCTTCATCTAATCTTGTGAGTTTGATCTTTAATAACATATTGAATAAGATTCATAGTTGTTACTTTAGATCAAAGTTCAAGAACATTTGAATAAAATTCTAGTTGTTCTTGTTCTTACCATAATCAAGAACATACCTATATTAAAATTGATTTAAGTGAAATATTTATTGAATCGGAGCTAGCTATCCGTTAGACGCTCGGGACTTCTTCGTTGTGTGGTTACCGTAGAGGACGCTCACTTCTTGCAACGTCTCTAGAAGGCTCGATCAAAAATACGCTACAAGAGGTAACAATCTTGTTCTTCGTACTTTGTTAATATACTTGGATCCTCGGAGAGTTTTACATATTATATTTATACTTCCACTGCACTATTTCGATACATGATGAGATCATAAATCTTATTAGTTCAATAAAAGCCCAACAGGAGTGCCTTATTTTCGTGTGGTACTATTGTGTGCTACTATATCGCTAGTGGACTTAAAGTTATATCCTTTTCAGCAAGGGGTGTGTGTGGATATGTGTGCTTATTGATGAGTATGTGATGTGTGTATTGTTTGTGACTCCTTTGTAAGGAGGTTATGCCATTCGGTGTTGTTGGGAAAGTTTACCTCCTTGTTGATGTGTGATTGTTGTAAAGTGATGTTCTACCAGGTAGGGTTTGTTGATCCTCCGGGATCCGTCTTTGCTAGTACAGGTCAAGTTTGACCATAGGGTTATCCAAACCGGGTATGTCTCGAGGAGGCTCCGAGGTTCGTGGCTTGCTAGCATGATGCATGGATAACTTATGGTTGTGGTTTGGTTATGTGACGTACGTGTCATGGGATACCCAAACTGGTTATGTCTCGAGGAGGCTCCGAGGTTCGCGGCTTGCTAGCATGATGCCAGGGTAACTATGAACATATGTTATGGTTATGTTGCAGAGCTGTAGTCTCTGAGTTGTTTATGTGACTGTTGTCATGGTGATGTGTGATATTCTGTAGTTTTCCATTGGGTTATTCACCCGGGTATGTTCTGTGGGAGCATCTAAGGTTCGTGGCTTTATACCACGGAACGTGAATAATCCTTGGGAGTAAGTTGATGTGGATGATTGGTTCGTGGACCACTTGTTTTGTGATCGGATTTATATTTTGGAAAATAATCTTTGGACTGTGTCCCTAAGTGGTTTTCGATAAGTTGAGGATTCTTCAATCCTAAATGTTTTCAAAACTCCCGAGATCTTAAAATATATTGCAAGATGTATATTGGTTTCATTCCTACCATTCATGGTTCGAACTGTTTTACTCAAGTAAATTATCTCGGGAAGTCTTTTTTTACGTTTAACTGGTTGGATGTTCATGATTATTATGTTATCGGAGTATGTTGTGTATGGCTCGTATTTTTAATATCCACATTCTTTTTTTCGGTATTTTCATTTTGGTGTATTTCTTGTTTTATTTTTGCGACCCTTGTGTAACCGTATAGATTTTCGAGAGTAATTGTTTCGAGATTTTCGTCGTTCTGTTCTGGCATTCTCAGTTCTTTCGTTGTTTGTTGATCTATTTCTCGTAATTGTTGCTCGGAACCGCCGTACGGGGTTGCCTTAAATCCATCGTATGTTATTATACGTATTTTGTGGTTCCATTTGATGTTTCGATCGTGTTTCGGTGTTGAGGACCGTTTTTATCCTGTGCCTAAGGCGCGCTAATATTATAGTATAGCGCGCGCTAAGCATCCTTCAGTAGCGCATGCTACGATTAATTTGGTAGCGCACGCTAGAGAATCTGTCCAGTACTGGACAGTTCACTTCTGGACTCGGTCAGGTGCCCAGGTAGCGCACGCTATGGCTGATAGCGCGCGCTACAGAGGACGCGTTGCGCACACTACATCGGCGGCGGCGCCGCTAGCGGGGTCGGTGAGTCTTGGGCGATTCATACGGACTCGGATGATGTCCAGGTAGCGCACGCTATGACCGATAGCGTGCGCTACCGAGAGGCTATTAGCGCACGCTATGTTTCGGGTAGCGTACGCTAGCGGTCCAGAACTCTGGGAACTGGACTGGGGTGTTAAATTTCTGGACTGGAGTTTTATCCCGTTAGCGCACTCTAACTTTTGAGGATTAGCGCGCGCTAACGCCCCTTGGCTATATAAACTATGGAGTTGACCCGGAACAAATCATTTTTTCTTCTTTCCTTCTTCCACCGCGAGCTGGGCGATTTCCGGGCGATTTCTTCCTCCAATCATTTCAGGCGTCTTTTACCTTGAGTTTTTGATGTAGATTAACAACACCTACTTGTGTCTTCATCCTCAATACAAGGTAAATCTCTTAGAACACTACTTTTGGGTAATTTGGGGGATTTTGGATTTTTGTCCGATTCGTTCCATTTTGTTGGTTAATTCATGATGAATATGATTAATCATGTTGATATCATTGGTTTTCCTACGGATTCATGGTATATTTTCGTGGTTTTGCGAAATCGAGAGGGTTTGATTGTGGTCCGCCCTCGTTGTTATTTTTATACGAATATACATGAATCGTGGGCGGGTTTTCGGGAGTATTCCATTTCCGTAATTGTTTAGAAGTGGTTGGGATTATGTTCTTCGAATCGTTAGGTTCGGTTTCATCGGTTTCTAGCGTTCGTCGGTGATATTCCTTTCCGTTCGTTGCGTCATAAATTATTCAAGGCAAGTATTTTTGGAAACCTTTATGCTTAACATGAAATGGTAATGTATATTGTGTGTGCTTTGCTCACCTCGGGAGGGTCTGACGGGGCCTTCAGGGAATCTATGACTTCACTCTGGATTCACGAGTTTGGTTCGCTAGCCAGCTTGGGAGGGTCCTTAGAGGCCTCGAGTGGGATTTGTGTTTTCGTCCCGGTCCTAGGCGATGCCTGTGGTTTTACGATTGTGGCCAGCTCGGGAGGGTCCTTAGAGGCCTCGAGTGGGATTTGTGACTTCGTCCCGATCCTAGGCAAATGTGATTTGACCGTTTGTTTCCGGAAAAGACATGTCTGGTTTTTGTTTTTGAAATGAATTTGGTGCATTGTACTATGAAATGTGTAAGCGAATGGTTTGCCTTGATTACTTGTACTAGCGTAATTGCTAACCCCTCTGGGGACCCGTTTTGGGAAAATTCTTGTTATGAATTTCAGGATATGATCAGCCGGACGAGCGGGCGCTGGGACAGTACGAGGATGCTGGCCAAGGTCTTTGACATGTGCATTTGAGTCCTTTTATTTCTGTTGTTCCTTTCGATATGGTTGTTGCCCATTTTCTAAACTAATAGATTGTACTCGCGAGTACTTAGGCTTTTGTCTTTTAATGGTGATTGTTATTTGTTGGAGCATTTATGTTTGCCGGTTGATGTTTTATTCCGCCGGTTGTTTCGGGCATGTTGTTATTGTGTGTATCCTCACTAACCGAGATGGTTAGTCAAGTAACGTTTTCTTGTTTTAGCCTGGTGAGTCCCACGTGGGGGTCCACGGCACTGTAATATACTTCGAATATCTCGGGGTGTTACAGAAAATGGTATCGAAGAACTTGGTTTATGGATACCTAGACTTGTCGGTTATTTGGGTCTAGTTGTGTTTTGTGTTGCACATTGTCACGCCGCTGCCAGCATCTTGGTACTTCCAGTGCTCGTAAGTTTTCCTTACTCAATCCTTTGTTTTCTCGTATTGTATTTCCGTTTCTTGAATCGTGGATGTTTTTCCTCTCTTACTTATCATCGAGTTGCTTTTGCTACCTCTTAACAGCAGTATGGATGCTGGAAGAGGCCGTGGTCGTGGATGCGGCCGGGGACGTGGGGCAGCCGGTGGGGCGGCCACGTCGCATTCTTCGGGAGCCGACAACACCGGTGACCGACATAGCCATGCTTCATCTCAAGATGGCGCTTACCTTGTTGTTGCGGCTGTTATGCAACATATGGTGAACCAAATGGCAGCGATAGCCCAGGCAGTTCAGAATCCGACCCTTGCTGCTCGGGACGGAGCTGACCATTTGCTACAGGATGTCATCACGATGTATCCTCCTCAGTTCATGGGAGCCTCTGACCCGATCGGCTGGGAAGGGTGGATCAAGGAGATATCCAAAGTCTTCGTCTCTACCAACTATCCCGAGGACCGCAAGGTCCCAATTGCCCAGTAATTTCTCATTGGGGACGCTACTGATTGGTGGGAGGCCGTTGGGCCTAAAGATCACGTTGCTTCGTGGGCAGAGTTTAAGGACCTGATGGAGACCGAGTATTGCCCGTGGCCGGTTAGACAGGCTCGAGTCCATGCCTTCTATGATGCTCAACCACGGGATATTCCTGTCTCCCAAGCTATTGCTGAATTCAACAAGGAGTTGGGCTATGTGAAGACCCAAGTTGTCGAGGAGAGCGACAAAATTTTTCACTTTTCCAGATGGATGAAACTATTGATTCGGGACTATATGTCCGGGCTCGTCTGTACTACTTTGAAGGATTATCAGAGTCGAGCTATTGCCTATGATATGTCTGTGACGACCAGTGCGGCGGTCCGAGAGAGAGTAAGAAGCAGAAATCCGCTGGGATCTTTTTGGGTCACAAGGGTGGAGGTCAGCGGAAATCTCAGTCTGCAAATATTCCTGGGGGTGGTTCGGCTCGATTTTCTGGGGGCTATCGAGGTACTGCCAGTGCCTCCGTTCGGGATGCCAAATGCTTTAACTGTGGCAAGCCGGGCCATCGGAACCGGAAGTGTCCTCGTCCGCCTTTGACTTGTCATACTTGTGGCCAGTCAGGCCACAAGGCATTCTTTTGTGAGCGGGTACGACAGATTCTTGGTGCTCAGACTCCTTTTCTAGCACCGAGGGAGCCGAGCGTGAACCAGGGCTCTTTTACTCCATAAGCTCCATCGAGTGCCAGCCGGGGGAGAGGTCGGTGTCAGCCCACTAGAGGGGGAGCTTCCAGTGTTGGCTTTGCCCCTCCACGTATCTATGAGATGAGAAGAGCCGATGATCCAGCGGCTACCGTGGCGACAGGTACCGTTCATATCCATTCCCATCCTGTCAGTGTGCTTTTTGATTCGGGTGCTACCCATTCATTCATTTCTATGGAGTGTGTGCTCCGTTTGAATCTTGACTGTTTATCGCCTTGCGAGCCTTTCATCGTTAAACTTCCTAGCGGTGATAGAATCATTGGCAATCGAGAGGTCCGAGACTGTTCTGTGTTTATTTGTGAGAGGGCTTGGCTCTCTAATCTTATTGTTGTGGGTATTGAGGGTGAGGATTTGATTCTCGGGGATGATTGGCTCGAGCGGCATGGTGAAACCATGAACTACCGCACGAGGGTCATTACCATGCTAGCCGAGGACGGCACCGAGCACTCTTTCACGGGGCGAAAGAGAAACCAGAAGTTCGTTATTGACGCCTTAAAGGCGATGAGACTCCTACGAAAGGGGCGTACTGGTTATTGGTGCTACGCCTTGAAAGTGGAGAGTGGTGGAGTCGAGCTTTCATCGATTCCAGTCATTAGTGAATTTCTGGATGTCTTTCCTGATGAGTTACCGGGGTTGCCACCGGACCGTGAGGTCGAGTTTGCTATAGAGTTAGAGCCGCGTGCGGCTCCGATTTCGAAGGCGCCGTATCGCATGGCACCTTCAGAGATGGATGAGTTGAAGAAGCAGTTGAGTGAGCTTCTTGAGTCGGGGTATATTCGACCGAGTGCTTCGCCTTGGGGCACACCGGTCCTGTTTGTGCGGAAGAAAGATGGTTCACTGCGTTTGTGTATCGACTACCACGAGCTAAACAAGGTGACCATCAAGAATAAGTATCCTCTGCCGAGGATTGATGATTTGTTCGACCAGTTGCAGGGAGCTGTGGTATTCTCGAAGATCGACTTGAGATTGGGGTACTATCATCTTCGGGTGAAGGAGTCCGACATTCCGAGAACAGCTTTTCGGACGAGATACAGACACTATGAGTTTGTAGTTATGCCTTTCGGGTTAACTAATGTACCGGCGGTGTTCATGCAGTTGATGAACAAAGTCTTTATTGAGTATTTGGATAAGTGTGTCGTCGTCTTCATCGACGATATCCTTATTTATTCGAGGAATGAGGAGGAACACGCATATCATTTGCGAGTAGTGTTGGACATTTTGAGGACCGAGCAACTCTATGCAAAGTTCTCGAAATGTGAATTCTGGCTGAAGGAAGTGATGTTTCTAGGTCACGTGATTTCAGCCGAGCGTGTTCGTGTGGACCCGCAGAAGATTGAGGCAGTGTTGGATTGGGCACCGCCTAAGAACGTGAAGGAGGTCCGTAGTATCTTGGGTCTAGCTGGCTACTATCGTAGGTTCGTCGAGGGTTTCTCGAAACTAGCTCGGCCACTTACGTAGTTGCTCCAGAAGTCCGAGAAGTTCGTCTGGAATGACGAGAGGCAGTCGAGTTTTGAGGAGCTGAAGAGACGTTTGACTTCAGCCCCGATTTTGGCGTTGCCGTGTGGCAACGAGGGTTTTTCCATTTATAGCGATGCTTCGGGTCAGGGTCTTGGGTGTGTGTTGATGCAGCACGGCAAGACTATAGCGTTTGCATCGAGACAGTTGAGGCCGTATGAGCTCAACTACCCTACTCACGATTTGGAGTTAGCGGCAGTTGTTATTGCGCTCAAGATTTGGCGTCACTATCTTTTTGGCTCTGCATGTCAGATTTTTACCGAACATAAAAGTCTGAAATACATATTTACTCAGCGGGAGTTGAATATGAGGCAGAGGAGGTGGTTATAGTTAATTAAGGATTATGATCTCGAAATCCTGTATCATCCAGGTAAGGCGAATGTCGTGGCCGACGCCTTGAGTTGGAAACCGGTCTTGTTGTGGACACTTGAGATCCTTACATCTCAATCGGAGCTTCAGCTAGATTTGGTTAGGATGAGTGTTGAGGTTTTGTTGCCGGGAGCCATTGGGCAACTCTGTGCTTTAGAGATTTCGTCATCCCTGATCGACGAAATTAAACAGAAGCAGTTGGAGGATCCGATGATTATACAAATCCGAGAGAATGTTCTTAAGGGAAAATATCCTGGGTTTGTGATTCATGAAGATGGGGTATTGAGATTCCAGAGTCGTCTATGTGTGCCGAACGACTCGGAATTGAGCAGAATATTTTGCGTGAGGCCCATGCTACGCCTTACTCCGTTCATCCTGGGTCGAGTAAGATGTACAAGGGCTTAAGGAGGAATTTCTGGTTGAATAAAATGAAGGAGGAGGTCGCCCGGTTTTTAGCGAGATGTTTGACTTGTCAGCAGGTCAAAATCGAGCATCAGCGCCCGGCTGGTTTATTGCAGTCACTTCCCATTCCGGAATGGAAATGGGAAGATATTTCGATGGATTTCATCACGAGTTTGCCGAGATCGAGATCGGGCATGAATATGGTTTGGGTGATTGTTGATCGTCTGACCAAGACGGCACATTTTCTAGGCATCAAGGATTCTTGGGGCCCGGAGAAGTTGGCTCGTGTGTTTATTGCACATATTGTGAGGCTTCACGGTACTTCGAACTCTACTGTTTCGGATCGGGATGGCCATTTTGTATCGCACTTTTGGCAGGCGGTGCATAAGGCATTGGGCACTCGTTTGCGTTTGAGTACCTCTTTTCATCCTCAATCAGATGGAAAGTCGGAACGCACTATCCATACGTTCGAGGATATGTTGCGTGCTTGTGCTCTCGACTGGAGTAGTGACTGGGAAGAGCATTTGCCGTTGATCGAATTCACGTACAACAATAGTTGGCACGCGTCGATTCAAATGGCACCGTATGAGGCACTTTATGGGCGGCAATGTCGATCGCCGATTTGTTGGAATGAGGCGTCCGATTTGGTCGGGACCGAACCGGATATCGCTTTAGAGATGAGGTGGAAGGTGGAATTGATTCGAGAATGGATTTGACTGCTCAGAGTCGACAGAAATCATATGCCGACGTCCGTCGTCGACCTTTGGAGTTCGAGGTGGGAGACCACATTTTGCTAAAGGTGTTGTCGATGAGGGGAGTTTTCCGCTTCGGGAAGATGCGGAAGTTAAGTCCAAGGTTTATTGGGCCCTTTGAGATTCTGGAGAGAGTCGGTGAGTTAGCATACCGTTTAGCGCTACCTCCGGCCTTGAGTCACGTTCATAGTGTTTTCCACATTTCCCAGCTGAGGAAATATGTTCCGGATCCTAGTCACATCATCGACTATGGTGAGATCGATGTCGCCGAGAATATTACCTTCGAGGAGCGCCCCCTGAAAATTTTGGAGCATCGTGAGAAGCGACTGAGACATAAGACCATCCCCTTGGTCAAGGTGCAGTGGTCGAGACATGGTGTCGAGGAGGCAACTTGGGAAACCGAGGATAGCATGCGTGCTAGGTACCCCGAGTTGTTTGTTTCTTAAGTTTCGGGACGAAACTTATTTTTAGAGGGGAAGAATGTAATAGCCGTATTCTTTTTTTTTTTGGTATTTTCATTTTGGTGTATTTCTCGTTTTATTTTTGCGACTCTCGTATAACCGTATCGATTTTCGAGAGTAATTGTTTCGAGATTTTGGTCGTCCGGTTCTGGCATTCTCGGTTCTTTCGTCGTTTGTTGATCTAATTCTCGTAATTATTGCTCGGAACCGCCGTACTGGGTTGCCGTAATTCCATCATATGTTATTATACGTATTTTGTGGTTCCATTTGATGTTTTGGTTGTGTTTCGGCGTTGAGGACCATTTTTATCATGTGCCTAACGCGCGCTAATATTATGGTATACCGCACGCTAAGCATCCTTCAGTAGCGCACGCTACGATTGATTTGGTAGCACGTGCTAGCGAATTTGTCCAGTACTGGACAGTTCACTTCTGGACTCGGTCAGGTGCCTAGGTAGCGCATGCTATGGCCGATAGCGCTCGCTACCGAGACGCTGTTAACGCATGCTACGTCTATCCGGCAGCGCACGCTAACGGGGTCAGGTGAGTACTGGGCAGTTCACTTCTGGACTCGGCTGATGTCCAGGTAGCGCACGCTATGACTGATAGCGCGCGCTACCGAGAGGCTATTAACGCATGCTACGTTTCGGGTAGCGTACGCTAGCGTTCTAGAACTCAGGGAACTGGACTGGGGTGTTAACTTTCTGGACTGGAGTTTTGTCCAGTTAGCGCACGCTAACGTTTGAGGATTAGCGCGCGCTAATGCCCCCTAGCTATATAAACCAGGGAGTTGACCCGGAACAACTCATTTTTTCTTCTTTCCTTCTTCCACCGCGAGTTGGGCGATTTCTGGGCGATTTCTTCCTCCGATCATTTCAGGCGTCTTTTACCTTGAGTTTTTGAAGTAGATTAACAACACCTACTTGTGTCTTCATCCTCAATCCAAGGTAAATCTCTTAAAACCCTACTTTTGGGTAATTTGGGGGTTTTTGGATTTTCGTCCGATTCGTTCCATTTTGTTGGTTAATTCATGATGAATATGATTAATCTTGTTGATATCATTGGTTTTCCTACGGATTCATGGTATATTTTTGTGGTTTTGCGAAATCGAGAGGGTTTGGTTGTGGTCCGCCCTAGTTGTTATTTTTATACGAATATACATAAATCGTAGGCGGGTTTTCGGGAGTATTCCATTTCCCTAATCGTTTAGAAGTGGTTGTGATTATGTTCTTCGAATCGTTAGGTTTGATTTCATCGGTTTCTAGCGTTCGTCGGTGATTTTCATTTCCGTTCGTTGCGTCGTCAAATATTCAAGGAAAGTATTTTTGGAAACCTTTATGCTTAACGTGAAATGGTAATGTATCTTGTGTGTGCTTTGCTCACCTCGGGAGGGTCCGACGGGGCCTCGAGGGAATCTATGACTTCACTCTGGATTCACGAATTTGTTTCGCTAGCCAGCTCGGGAGGGTCCTTAGAGGCCTCGAGTGGGATTTGTGGCTTCGTACCGGTCCTAGGCGATGCCTGTGCGTGATTTGTTTTACGATTGTGGCCAGCTCGGGAGGGTCCTTAGAGGCCTCGAGTGGGATTTGTGGCTTCGTCCCAGTCCTAGGCAAATGTGATTTGACTGTTTGTTTCCGGAAAAGACATGTCTGGTTTTGGTTTTTGAAATGAATTTGGTGCATTGTACTATGAAATGTGTAAGCGAATGGTTTGCCTTGACTACTTGTACTAGCATAATTGCTAACCCCTATGGGGACCCGTTTTGGGGAAATTCTTGTTATGAATTTCAGGATATGATTAGCCGGACGAGCGAGCGTTGGAACAGTATGAGGATGCTGGCCAAGGTCGTTGACATGTGCATTTGAGTCCTTTTATTTCCGTTGTTCCTTTCGATATGGTTGTTGCCCATTTTCTAAACTAATAGATTGTACTCGCGAGTACTTAGGCTTTTATCTTTGAATGGTGATTGTTATTTGTTGGAGCTTTTATGTTTGCAGGTTGATGTTTTATTCCGCCGGTTGTTTCGGGCGTGTTGTTATTGTGTGTATCCTCACCAACCGAGATGGTTAGTCGAGTAACGTTTTCTTGTTTTAGCCTGGTGGGTCCCACGTAGGGGTCCACGGCACTGTAATATACTTCGAATATCTCGGGGTGTTACAGTATTTGCACTTTATACTTGCACTAGCAAAAAAGTGGAATTTTGCTAACCCCGAGTAATCGGGGGGTGGATGTTTATAGTACGTCCACGTACATGTAGGTCCTTGGGGAGATAAACGCAGGACCGTTACGAAGTATTATAGAAGACGAATGATACTAATCACATGAAGGCCAGTTCTGGCTGCAGTTAGTCAGAGTTCATTGTATTGTCCGTTCCGATGTCGTATTTTCTATTGTATGAGTTTGTGAGTGTATTTGACCCTGGCATGGGTATCAGGCCTGAAACAGATGTATTTATGCAAGTTGTATGTTTGTGGTGAAAGACCGAATCGGTCTAATGGTTCGTTATCTAGTCATGTCGGCATTTAATGTGATGTCTTGTTTCTATATTTAGCCTGGTAGATCCTCACGAAGAGGGTCTGCGGCACTGTAATATTTTCGAGTGGATTGGGGGTGTTACACACACAACACATATATCTGGCACAATACCACCTCCACAATCACACCTATAAAAGTAGTATGCTTAACATAGACATAAGTACGACTTCATGATCGAGGGAACTAATATAGGCCAACACTCATATACACATATAATACAACATCAATAGATGATTTACCGCTTCACATAAGACACTAATACCTTTTGTAAGCAAGTTGTATGATATACATATAGGAAGATAACTCATCTAAAGTAAAATATAGAGAGTATGATCGTAAAACTTCTTGGAAAGTTTGAGAGGTAGAAAGGTCCGGTTATCCATGAAAGGTGAATCATAGTTCGCCAAAACTTGAACCTAAAACGAGTATTACAGCATAACCGCCATAAAGTCTAGCAATTACGATCAAAATAATATTGGAAACCCTAAAAAAACTCAATAAGTACTTTTGGTCGTGATTTAGATGAATCAATCATGCAATTAAGTTTTCAGTTCTGCTAGGCTCGATAATAACTGTGCAGTTACAATCTACATAATCCCATATAATTTTGAATTTTTGATTCGTTATTTTTGTCGTTTTGTCAAACCTATGAGTTTTATCCTATATTAATTGATCTGTCGCTTGTTGCACTTATGAATTGAATTTCCGACTCGTAGTCTTTATACAATGTTGTTTCATGCTATTACATATATGGCTGAGCTACTAGTTTTGTGGCCATTCTCGAATTTTTGGCATTATTTTTTGAGATCATTTGAATATTGTCGAGTGTTCAGTCTAACATTTAGATTTCATTACGCAAGAATTTTCCGTTTTGAGGGAATGTTCAAAGGATTCGAAAAACGTTGACCAGTCAGGCCAAACATGTAATATCCCCAAATTTTAAATTGGAATTTTGATAGTATTATTTTTTAATTAATTTATTTCATTTTTATTTTTATTAGCTGACTAATTAAAAGTCGGGCGGACTCTTGAGAAATTACACCGGGATGTTAGTGAGTTACATAGATAGTTGGTGTTATCTGTCGCAGTATGAGTTAATTGAATAATCGAACCACGAGAATGAATAATAGAGATGGATTTAAACTAAAATTCTAATTTACATATAACAGCAACTATGACCCATTATATATTTTTATTTAAAGTCTAGTCTCTCTCTCCCATTATTCAACTTCACGTTTTCTTCCTTTCTTCCCCTCTCTCTTCTATTTTTCCACTCTTTCATCTCCTTTCCCTCTACCCCCATCACGATCGAACCACCACCAACACCATTCGTATTGTTCTTCTTCACTGGTGATGACCGTGATCAGAAGACCAATGGACGGTGGTAGGATGATCACATCTTCTAGGTTGGGATCGGTCCAGAGGGCGGAATTCAGTGCAGGTCAACGGAGGCATGGAGAAACCCCAGCGAAGGGCTGAACATATGTGTATATATGTGTGACTGAACATATGTGTATAGATATGTGTGCGTTTATGTGTGTATATGTGTGACTGAACATATGTATATAGATATGTGTGCGTTTATGTGTGTATATGTGTGACTGAACATATGTGTATATATTTTGGGGGATAACCATGGTAGTCCGTATGTGGTCGGGTTTGAAATTATGGACGAGGAAGATGATGTCGGTATAGAGAAAGGTTTTGATAAATTGTTCCACAAGCGGGTTAGGGTAACTGGACCTACAGAATGAGTCTGAGTTTGGAGTTGTGTTCGGGCAATAATCGAGGTGTGAATTCGGGATGAGTATCATTGGTCATTTGATTCAATCGTTAAATTAAGGAACACAATTGAGGTATTATACCATCTAATTAATTACTTTGTAATTATAATATAATAAACTTAACCTTTATATTAAATTACCTATTATGTGATTATAAAAAAGATTGGGATTTTAATGGATTGACCGAGCTGACCGAGCTAGGCTTATGTCGAGTAAGACCATCTTCGTTGAAGGCAAGTATCTTGCTTATACTTTCATATTCCTTAAATATAAATATACTTGTTATTATTATTATTTGTGTTACCATGATTATATGATTGTGTTAATTGATGACTATATGGCCCGACTGTGGTAGAGATTGTCCTTGTTTGGAATAGACCGTATAAATGTGTTGTTTAATAATTATGTGTTGGCATAAATCCGTAATTGTGAACTTGTGTTATTTTGATGCAAGGATTTATGTGAATCCTAATTGTGAAAATTGAAGTATTTATTGAATTGTTCAAAATCGTATTATTCCTTGATTGGGAATATTACCTAAAATTGTGGATCATATGATGAATCTTGGGTTGTGTTTGATTATGGAGGTCATTCTAGCAAGTACTTTGATTTTATGTTTTATAGGTCCTTACATTAGAAGTCTTGTATTCTTTTGAGTGAGAGTTTATACGTTCACTCCGGGAGGGTCCGACGGGGCCTCGGATGGATCCACGCATGGTTGGGTCCGCGAACATTGTGGTTAAACACTCCAGGAGGGTCCGACGGGGCCTCAGAAACTTAATCATGGCGTTGATTATGATGCGTTGATTATTCAAGATTATTATATCCTTGGAATATGATGTGTGTGACTCGTATTTGTACTTTATACTTGCACTAGCAAAAAAGTGGAATTTTGCTAACCCCAAGTAATCGGGGGTGGATGTTTATAGTGCATCCAGGTACATGCAAGTCCTTGGGGAGATAAACACAGGAACGTTACGAAGGATCATAGAAGACGAATGATACTAATCACATGAAGGCCAGTTCTGGCTGCAGTTAGCCGGAGTTCATTGTATTATCCTTTCCGCTATCGTATTTTCTATTGTATGAGTTTGTGAGTGTATTTGACCCTGGCATGGATATGAGTCCTGAAACACATGTGTATATGTAAGTTGTATGTTTGAGGTGAAAGACCAAATCAGTCTAATGGTTCATTATCTAGTTATGTCGGCATTTAATGTGATGTCTTGTTTCTATATTTAGCCTGGTAGATCCTCACGGAGAGGGTCTGCGGCACTGTAATATTTTCGAGTGGATTGGGGGTGTTATACACACAACACATATATCTGGCACAATACCACCTCCACAATCACACCTATAAAAGTAGTATGCTTAACATAGACATAAGTACGACTTCATGATCGTGGGAACTAATATAGGCCAACACTCATATACACATATAATACAACATCAATAGATGATTTACCGCTTCACATAAGACACTAATACCTTTTGTAAGCAAGTTGTATAATATACATATAGGCAGATAACTCATATAAAGTAAAATATAGAGAGTATGATCGTAAAACTTCTTGGAAAGTTTAAGAGGTAGAAAGGTCCGGTTATCCCTGAAAGGCGAATCATAGTTCCCCAAAACTTAAACCTAAAATGAATATTACAGCATAACCGCCATAAAGTCTAGCAATTACGATCAAAATAATATTGGAAACCCTAAAAAAACTCAATGAGTACTTTTGGTCATGATTTAGATGAATCAATCATGCAATTAAGTTTTCGGTTCTGCTAGGATCGATAATAACTGTGCAGTTACAATCTATATAATCCCATATAATTTTGAATTTTTGATTCGTTATTTTTGTCGTTTTGTCAAACCTATTAGTTTTATCCTATATTAATTGATCTGTCGCTTGTTGCACTTATGAATTGAATTTCCGACTCGTAGTCATTATACAATGTTGTTTCATGCTATTACATATATGGCTGAGCTACTAGTTTTGTGGCCATTCTTGAATTTTTGGCATTATTTTTTGAGATCACTTGAATATTGTCGAGTGTTCAGTCTAACATTTAGATTTCATTACGCAAGAATTTTCCGTTTTGACGGAATGTTCAAAGGATTCGAAAAACATTGACCAGTCAGGCCAAACATGTAATATCGCGAAATTTTGATAGTATTATTTTTTAATTAATTTATTTCATTTTTATTTTTATTAGTTGACTAATTAAAAGTCGGGCGGACTCTTGAGAAATTACATCGGGATGTTAGTGAGTTACATTGATAGTTGGTGTTATCTGTCGCAGTATGAGTTAATTGAATAATCGAAGCATGAGAATGAATAATAGAGATGGATTTAAACTAAAATTCTAATTTACATATAACAGCAACTATGACCTATTATATATTTTTATTTAAAGTCTAGTCTCTCTCCCATTATTCAACTTCATGTTTTCTTCCTTTCTTCCCCTCTCTCTTCCATTTTTCCACTCTTCCATCTCCTTTCCATCTACCCCCATCACGATCGAACCACCACCAACACCATTCGTATTGTTCTTCTTCACTGGTGATGACCGTGATCGGAAGAGCAATGGCCGGTGGTAGGATGATAACGTCTTCTAGGTTTAGATCGGTCCAGAGGGCGGGATTCAGTGCAGTTCAACGGAGGCGCGGCGAAACCCCAGCGAAGGGCTGGGAGGATGGCGACGGAGTGGAAGGAGGTACTTGTTGTGTGGCTTGATTCCGGTGGTGAACTTTATTTCAGGCCGGAGCAGGTACACGTTTTTCAGAGGGACCGTCGATGAGAACAACATGCGGTTGCGGGCTGGTGTCTCCGGCAATATCAACTGGGGTTGGACTGCGGCGTCGCGATTTTTGACTGGAGAAGCAACAATCTGGCCGCACTTTCAAGTGGATCGGAGCTGTGGAAGTCCAATCAGCCTATTCGGAATTGAGGTTCCGACGTCGCGTTTTCTTCATTGTCTCCAGCCGTGGATGGGATTCAAGGTCAAAGACGGGCCGTTTAGGGTGTTTCGATTGAGCTAGAGCTCCGACGAACCGAGATAGATCTTTCGACAAAAGTGAACTACTTGGTTAGATCTAAATGAACGGGCTGAACGGAGGCGTTTGCCTTTGGGTTCTTGCTGTCGTCCGGTGGTCGGGTTCCGGCACGAGAGTAGCTGTGTGTGTTTATGCGTGTGTGTATGTGTTTTATGTGTGTGTGTGTGAGTCTGTAAGTGTGTGTGTGTTGTGTTGATATATATATATATATATATATATATATATATACATACATACTAGGGCTGGCCACCGTGCGATGCACGGTGGTGCCCATTTCGATGTTGAATCTTTTTTTTAGAATTTAATAATAGGGTGGGTTCGTCACATTTTGTGTGGATGATGTCTATTGTATATGAGGAGTATGTATTGGCCAAGGAAATACAACAAAACATTATTAGAAAACATCGATATAAACAGCAAGCAATGTCCAGTCGGAAACTAAGAAAAAATGTGGCATCCTTTTGTCCCATATCATAAGCATTTCTTAAACAGTCTGTTTCAACCTCCGTATATATAACCATAAGGAAAAATGTTTTTCTGTAAATTCTACCACAAACGCAAAACAGGAATACACGCCATAATTCAAAATAAGAAACAGAAGGGTAGATAAAATAAAGAACCATAAATTATTTAAAGCACCAGGTATCAAAAGGGAAACCGACATCAGATAGTGAGTACATATATATATGTAAAACACGAGAAGTGGCAAAAACGGAAAGGAGAATTTTCACCGAGTAGTAGGAGCTTTTGCGCAGTTTCATTGGGATCCATGGAACATTCCTTAAGCAGTGCATAAATCTCATCTTCACTATGATTCAGCCCAAATTTTTTTTACGAGCGAAGCTGCTCTGAAGCGCGACACCTGCAAATTTCAATTCTGTAACACAAAACAAATCTGATCCGAATGTTTCCATCTCACTGAAGCCTAAAATTTCAAACCGACAGAAGTTCTAAAAAAAGAATAGTTGTTTCAATTGTAAGTTGAGGGTAAATTTTGCAATACATAGAGAAAAGGTTATGTTGATAAAAAAAATTTATGTTGACAAGAGCAAGATACAAACATTATGAAAGAAACAATCAATGGAGATTAATCATGATAGACCTACAATATTTGAGAAGTGATGTTTATTCCACCAGAGCACACCTCCGATTTTTGGATAAAAAAAATAATAGGCACAACATTACATATTGTTCTGTTGTTAAAAACAAAAAATATGCAGGCATTCATCACACACAATAAAGTAACACCACACTCGGTACAAATGCACCACACGAAGCCATTTTTTTGTAAAAATTATATGAAATCGGAGGGTCTCACGAAAAAAAACAAAGGCAAGAGCATCTTGCAAAATTATAACTCGTGTTTAGACATGGAAATGTTGATCTCACCAAAGAAATTTTCGCAGCTCTAAAACCCTCTTTAAAGTTCATCCAGAAAAAAAATAAACACAAAGCAACAAAAAAACTACCTAAAAAATAGGGTGAGATGGAGGAACCTGTAGTCAATTGAGAGAGAAAAACCAAGAAGGAACCAAAATCAGATGGGGATCGATAAAAAAAAAGAGAGAAAATAGGGGAAGCCTATGTAGAACTGGAAAAAAGAAAGGAAATGTACAAGAGGGACACGTTGCCTAAATACAGAAAACCCATACAATCAAGAAATCAATCAAGAAAAACGGAAAACAAAATGAAGAAAAAAAAAGCGTTACCTGTCAATCAACAAACGAAGAAGGTGAAAATCGAGAGACCGGAAAAAAATACAGAAAACCCATTCAATCAAGAAAAACGGAAAACAAAATAAAAAAAGGGTTACCTGTCAATCAACGAATCAAGAAGAAGGTGAAAAACCAAAGAGCAACAGCATTTCCAGAGTAGGAGCTTCAGCCGGAAAAAATGAGATTCAGTGTCTTTCTCCTTGTGCATAATGATAAACAGGGAACATGATAATTAACAGCAATAAGTAGTAGGAGGATAATATACCATCACACGTCAAAATTTACTTTTCACATACTAATGATGAAGCACAATGACCAATTAACTTAAACTGGTGCCTAAATTTACATGGGGCGGAGGGGCAAATCCTTCGAGTGGAGGGATCACGAAACAAACTGTGGAACCCAACAAGTATGAAGAAATCAAAAGTACCGGTCCTGATGCAATTAATATATAATAAAGAGAACAAGTATCACAGAACCCTTATACACAGGGGGCAAGAACCATGTCTCACCAGCCAAGTATCAATGCAAGGTAGATGAAACAGGTGGTGACAATGAGGCAAACGACGAGCCGTCTCCACAAGATGAAAATCCTGACATTGAAAATCCAGAGAGAATTTCTTTCGAATGAGTCCCACAAAAAGGACCATTAGTCAGGAGAGAAAAATCATAATAGTATGTATGTGTGTATGTACCTGAACCCGTGTCGAAAATGTTAGGGACTTCCTCAAATGGTGCTTCAACGGCTCCCCTCTGACTCACAAAAATGGAACTCTTGAGTAAGTAATAGAAGACATTCACTCAGGTTGTAGATTAATACCAAAAACAAAAAAAGCCTGCCTATCCTACAGCATCCGATGGCCTCAAACCTGAATTTTCACAGCACTAAGCATAGCTGGACCAATACGCTCACGGACAAGTCTACCACTTAGAAGGCTTGCTATAACAGCTATCTGTAGATTTCACAATACAACTTTGTTCAGATTAAGGGAAACCAAAAATTGTAGTCAATGAGATTTCAGGCACATGCACTCATCGAGGCAAGAATGAGATAAAATATTGTGGAATAAACACGACAAATTCGGATCAGAAATATGGAACCAACATTAGAAAAAGACACCTAGATCACAGAACATGTATAACTCGAAATATAACTGGAATTTTCTTGCAAAATAGAGTAAAAGCCTACGGCAATCAGGGAGGCGAGAACAGAGATTAATTCGCGCACCGAAAGCAAAATGAAGGAAAAAAACGGTTACCTGTGCAGTCGATCAATCCGTTCATGTGGGACGGCGAACAAAAACGGAAAACAAAATGAAGGAAAAAAAGGGGTTACCTGTGAACCAGCAAACGATCGGACTAACAAAAATGGAACTCTTGAGTAAGTAATAAAATACATTCACTCAAGTTGCAGATTAATACCAAAAATAAAAAAAAAAGCCTGCCTATCCTACAGCATCCGATGGCCTCATACCTGAATATCACAGAACATGTATAACTCGAAATATAACTGGAATTTTCTTGCAAAATAGAGTAAAAGAACAGAGATTAATTCGCTCACCAAAAGCAAAGAAAATTGTAAGAACTGCAGATAAAATATTCCCAATTACATCGGAAAATGCAAATCGGACGAAGTCCCTGATCTTTATGACAAAACACCGGAAGTCGATCAATTCGTTCATGCGGGGCGGCGAACAAAAACGGAAAACAAAATGAAGAAAAAAAAGGGGTTACCTGTGAATCAACAAACGAGGAAGAAGGTGAAACACGAAATGGAAATAGGGAGGCCTGATTTTTCCTGCAGAAACAAAAATAAAATCGAACAGTAAAAAAAAAAAAGTGGAGAAACGAAAGGAAAGGAGAAAGCTGAAACCAACAAACCTTGAAATTATAAGCTACAATTTATGTACAGGAAACCTGTTAACGATTTACTGAAAATAGAAACAGTGGGGAGCAAGTAAATACAAACATAGAGGTAGAGTAAATAAAAAAAAACTTTAAACTGAAAACGTAAAAAGGATAAACAATTCCACTTACCAACGAGAAACCAGACAGACTGCGGACCTGCCAAAATTTTTTTTTAAGGAAAATCATTGACAAGCTATCCTCTAAAAGTTCTAAAGAGGACCTCTAACATAGATTATTTGTCTGAATGTAAAAATTTCATCTAATTTAGGCAGATCATGGAGCCAGAATGACTATAAAGCAGAACCAATATTTGTATAAAGAAACAAAATAGCTGGAAAAAAAAAAGCAAATTAATAATATCACCGAAAGCAGCCCGGAAAGAAAAAATGACCTGCAAAACAACAAAAACCCAATATCACCAAAAGTAATGAATGAACTCCAAATGGAAGCAGATAGAAGCAGACACATAATATATGCTGGGAAAAAAAAATTCCAGAAACTCATCAGTTGCATCGATAGAAGCATGTAACGAACTAAATAGGAGCCTAAAAGCATTGATGAGTAAGCTCCGGGAAAAATAAGGGTAGATCAAATGAGGAAATAAGGTAACCAAACTTGGAGGGCTTTTCCTAACCTATTATAACCAACAAACCGTACCTGATCAACAGACAAAAAAATCACCAAAAACTGACACTATGAAAAATATGAAGCAGCAATCTATTTTTTAGAAAACAGCAGGCAAGGCCGGGTAGAACCAAGAACAAACACAATAAAGCAGCCAAAAAAATAACTGGAGTTGAACAAATATATATGAACGGACCTACAAATCAGACCAGAGAAAGTAACAACTCAAACCTGAGATGAAATCCTAAAATAGAGAAGTGTAAACAAATGAAAGCCACTAAGCAGACCTGAAAAAATTACAAGCCATACCTGATAAGAAAAACACACAAAGCACGATCAGCAGCCAAGAAGAACACAAATCCGAGAACCAAAACCAATAATAGTCAGCATACATATAATCAGTATAAAACCAATAATAGTTGGCATACATATAATCAGTATAAACAGGAGAAACCAAAAAAACATAATGAGAATAAGAAATAAGAAAAGAATATAATCATCTGACATGTACACGAAAGAAAACCAATATTTAATGTGTTTATAACATGAATAAAATCAGAGAGCTCAAACCACCTCGAAAGTATAGACAAGTTATTTACAGCAGCCGAAGTTTCGTCTCTTTAAACTATATAACACATATTTTTTTGTCATAATTGAAATAGGTTGAATTTATTGTGCAGAAACAATCAAAATGTCAAATAACGGAGATATATATGTACATGGCAGGCCTAATATTGGTAGATAAAAAAGTTTAATGCATTTTCGAATGCAAAACTTTTTTTCACAACAAATAAAACACAGAAATGTAAAATCAGGGAGGTTGACAATTTTACAAAAATAAATGCGCAATTATCAATTTCAGTAATTCTTATCTGTCAGATTTACATTTGTATGCGCGCACAAATGTAATAAAAAACAAATATGCACCTAATCACACAAATATGCACCTAATATCCTCTCTGTCCGGACCCAACTATCTCCTATCAGTTGATCACAGGTGAGTGATAAACTAATCAAAAAAATCCTTCAAAGAGCGGAAAATTATGAACACAACAGCGGACCACTAAGAATTATGAAACATCTAACAAAAGCATTCAAATAAATTCAAAAAATTACGAATGTCTAGGACCAACGACCGAGTGAACAAGAACAAGTGACAGAGAGAGAGAGACAGGGAGAATGCGCGAAGCTAAAGCGATAACATTATGCTATTCAGCGAGCACTCCAGTACTCTTTAAGCAGTTGATAATTACTAATACAAAGATATAGCAGAGTTACCTGAGGATATTCCAGACTACCCAAAATCACGAGCGCGTAGAAATTGTGGAGAACTAAACTCCTAGTTTTGAGCACGAGAAGAGAAAAAGAATAACAGTCCGAATATCACATCCAAATCACTGTAGAATGAACAGAAATAAGAAACACTAAATACAAATTAGGTGCATTGTACTGAGAAAGCGTATATTAACCCTCCATAGCCGGAAAACATTATTTTTTTGAGAAGTGGAGAGCAACCGAATCTCATATCCTGGCATAGGAAAGTAAATGCACAAAAAATCTTAGAACCAATAACCTGATTGACGTAGCGCCGAAAAAAATCCAGGATCAAATCAAAATCGAGGAAGAAGAAAAAGCAATGCTTGAGCAGAGGCAAAGCACATATAAACACATACATACACGCACACTTAGCACTACACACACATCAGCACTTATACGACGCACAAAACCTCACCGAAACTCAAAATACAAGTTAGAAACACGTTCCGTGTAACAATAGACTCGCAATAATGTAAAGTTTGTAAAATTCTTATAGAGATAAACCAGCATGGACAACCTGAAGACAAACAGTGTTTTTATCGAGTTCCGACGATTTTAGCACCAGTTTGTAAAACTGAACATAGATTTGTGTCCTACTCATTGAGATAAACAAATTGATATATAGAGTGTGAAATCATATCAAAGATTTTTTCTTCAACATTTGAACCGACACTATCGTTTCTCTATCCCTCTCTCTTGAAGAAAAGGGAATGAAAATAATGATCAAATTGAAGAGGATGACTATTAACAGATGGGCAGAATATGTTGTAACACACCATGTTAATCAATGCTATTACAATTAGTTTTTTTGGCCAAAATATTTTGTAACACACCATGCGCACACACATACATACATACATACTGTAATAACCCGTAATTTCGATTTCCGGTAATTTCTTTTTTTTCGGCGTAAGTCCGTTTTGACGACTCGCTCATGACCGTTTCATCATTTCGGGAATGATTAATTCTGCACTTTTTGTCATCCGAGCTCGTTTCGATGTCGTTTTGTTGAGTTCCGTGCTTTTTAGCGGTTTTTCCGCACTTGAGTTCGATTCTTGCGAATCTCGTCCGAAACTGTTGTTTCGACTTTCTCATAAGTTCATTTAATGTTATTATTCATGTTGCAAGCTTCGGTTTGGTTATTCGATCACGTATCGTGAGTTTGGGGCGTTTTGGGCCATTTTCGTAATTTCCCAAAGTTTGGGGTAATTACTTTCTGTTGTCGAATTTCAAGCCTTCGGGTAGTCGGAATCGTGTGTTCTATTAGTGCTCAGATTCGTCTTTTCGAGTACTTCGTAACCGTATCTTCGATTCGTACTCAGGTTCGGGTTTCGGGGTCGTTCGGGCCGTCGGAGTTGGTCCCGACCGAGTCATGGCCGGGCATGCTCGGGCCGATACGGCGCCGAGTAACGTGCGGTAGTGACCGGCGATTCGCACGTAAGGCGATTACGTCACGTAAGGCCCTGGCCGGTAACGTAACGTTCCGGCATTTTCCAGCGGGGAGTTCGGCCATGGCGATTACGTGCGTAAGCCATGGCGATTACGTCGTAACCCGGCGATCAGCCTATTTAAGGCCTGCAGACGTTTTTCTTCAGCCATTTCTCCTACTTTTCCTTCCCGTACGCGGCTGTGGGTGTGTATAGCATGGAGAGATGTTGTTGGACAATCAATCCATGAAGTTTTGGAGTTCATATCATCAATGATCAATCCTATAACATCCTCCAATCTACCGAATCAGGTCATATTTCCTAGAAATCTAGTTTTGGGGAATTTGGGTATTTTGGTTGTTTTCGTCCGATTTATCCGATTTAACTTAGGATTATGATGGATTGATGATTATTTAGATGTATTATATCATTCCCTTGTTATTCCATGGTTGGATCGTATCGATTCGTTATTTTGGTCGAGTTCTTGATCGACGCCTTAAAGGTGACCGATAAAATGTCATAGAGGGGTTTTCGGGCGTTCTACGATTATTCTTCCTCGTATGATCGATGATTTATTGATTATATGTTGTTAGGGTCGAATTCTTGTGAAGAACTCAAGTCGGAACCCTTCCGTTCGTTGTCTTATTCGGGGTCCGAGCTTCCCGATCGAACCGTGTTCTTCGGAGCGTTTGGTAGCGGTTATTAAGGCAAGTATCTTATTATACGACTTGTATCTTGTGACTAGTAATTACGTATGATATGTATGACGATTTTGCTTGCCTCCGTAAATATGTTCCGTTTGAGTTGGTTGTGTTTTCCGAAATTTGAAGGCTTTGTGATAATAGTGATATATTGGTATCCGTGTTAGGCGTTGTGCCATTTGTGCAGGATTGCGATGTACATATGAGATGGTTGTATACGTGGTTGTTCAATGTATTGTGTACCGAATGTGTGTTATGTTGGTTAAGAGTCGTTGTGATGATCATGATATTTGCGTTGTTTTGGTTTACATACTTGATTGTACATTTCATTGTAATGTGGAATGGCTTGACATTTAATGATTATGAATTGTGTCGTGTCGATGTGTGGGTGTTCCAGGTAGGGTCTGACGAGGCCTCTGGAGTTCGGTACATGATGTGTACGAACAAAGTGAGTGATCCAGGTAGGGACTGACGAGGCCTCTGGAGTCCGGTACATGACGTGTACAAACAAGATGTGTGATCCAGGTAGGGTCTGACGAGGCCTCTGGAGTTCGGTACATGATGTGTACGAACGATGTTGTGGCCGGGTAGGGTCCGTTGAGGCCTCCGGAGTTCGGTACATGATGTGTACGAACAGTGTGTGTGGCCGGGTAGGGTCCGTTGAGGCCTCCGGAGTTCGGTACATGATGTGTACGGACAGTGTGTGTGGTCCGGGTAAGGTCCGTCGAGGCCTCCGGAGTTCGGTACATGATGTGTACGAACAATGATCGTGTAGCAGTGATTGTTCGGGTAACATTTTAAATATGGATCTCCTACTCATAATGATATATTATTTAGTATGCTTTGAAACGAGAATCGGGCTAAGGCCCTAATGTTTACGAAAAGGTTTTGTAAATTGGGACTCGAGGTCCAAAAGAATTTCTGCTTTAAAAATCCCCGAGATGATGTGTTCCTTTTCAAATATCTCTTATTTGAGTTCGAAATTCTAAAACTTCTCGGGAACATTTTGATAATTGATTTCCGTATTAAATTCGTAGTTGCTATTTGCTTGTTACATTTCGTATGGTTTGATACTTGCACTAGTAAAACAAAGGATTTTACTAACCCCGAGTATTCGGGGTGGATGTCCTGCTTTGCGTCCGGTACATGCAGATTCAGGGAGCAACAGGATTGGCACAAGAGGATGACGAGTGCGATACTAATCAAGAGTTGAGAGTTGGTAGAGTTTGGTTGTATTGTTAGAGTTCTTTCGCCTTCCGCTGTATTGTGTTTCGACCCTGTGTGGGTAATGTTGTTAGTCAGTACTGTTGATAGAGTTGTATGACCTCATCGGTCTGTGTGTTTATGTGTAAGTGACCTTAACGGTCTGTATTATTATATTGTTTGACCCTGGCCGGGCAAGCATTTAGTCGTTTATGGATGTTTAGCCTGGTAGATCCTTGTGGAAGGGGTCTACGGCGTGTAATATTCCTATACGGTTTTGGGGATGTTACAATTATGGTATCGGAGCTTAGGTTGCGGAAACCTAGGCTGTCGGGTCGAGTCAAGTCGTGATTGTCGAGTAATGTGTTGTCTTGTCGTTCGAGTCGTCAGGTGACATGTTGAGTTGTGCGTAGTCACAACGTGTCGGTTATGTTGTCGGACGAGATTAGTATCGTGGACGACCGTCACCTCCGTGCGACCTGTGGATGTAAGTCTCCTCTTTTATGCATAATATCTGTGTTCATGATTTCATTTATGTGTGATATTTGTGGTGCATAATTTTATTTACACGGTGTTGTGTAATGAAGTTGTATTCGATACTTGGATACGCTGTACGTGTATAGAACTGGATGTATTGATGTTTGGCCCTTGAACCACCACGTGGTTGGTATGGTGTGAAAGTTGTGAACCTTGATGGGTTTTACGGTAGAGTTTGTGAGAAACTCCGATGAATGATTTTGCTGTGTGTTTAAACTTGATGCCATGAGATGTGTGATTGAATTGGCGACCCTGTTTGCCATTTGAGTATATGGTTTTAAATTCGACTGATTTTGGAATGTTGTAATTTTTATCCGCTATGGGTAAGTTTGAGAATGTTTCCTGAAGGACTTTACAGTTTGAGAATTTTGTAGAAATCGATTTTTGGAAAATATTTTGGTGGTGCGGTAAAACCATGGTTTATATGGATTTTTAAAATTTGTTAAATTTTGACAAATGGGCGTGTATTTTCAAATGACACAATCAGACGGTATTTGAAAAATGTGTTTTGAAATACTTCGGACATTGTAAAATATTACCGTCATCGACCTTCTTGGCGTTTTTGTAAATGGTTTTTATCCTGGGTTTCGGCGGGACCCACGACGCTATAATGTTCCGTGTAATTACTCGAGATTTTGGGCATTATAGCCCATTGAATTATCTTTGAAAACCTTGAGTATCCTAGAAATAAATTTGAGACGACGTTTAAAATGAATTGTTTTCTCGTGATACTTTCAAGGTGCCGCGATATGTTTCAGAATTCTTCTACCTCGAGGACCAAAATGTTTTGAGATATTTTTCAATGTTTTATAAACACTTTTACTTAGACCCGAGGGTCGAATATTCTGAAAGTTTTCCACTAAGAGAAAGTGTCCTCATTTTTCTCAAATGCGAAATGGTTTCCCAAAGTCTCGATAACGATGTTTCACGTTTGTACTTTTTTTGAAAGGTGATACTCAAGATCAACCGGTGTTTTTCTAAATTATTTTCAAAAGGTGGTTTTTATTTCTTTTTTTTAAACCTATCAATTCCCGTTTGCGTTTGGGAATGTATGTATGATTTTTGCTTTGTCGTTTTGATGTTCCTCCCGAGTATGATCGAATTGGTGGCATGAACGTTGAGGCGTTGCCACGCAATTATTGTACTAGCCCTCTGTGAGAAGTTTGAACTGGTGTTTACTGTTTATCACCTCGTGGCGATTTGCGTGTTGTCGCACGAGTGTGAGATGTTGAAGCTTGGGTTTGTACGTTTGTGTACATGTGTGATTGTTTCATAATGTTTGTAATTATGTGCTGATTATTGTTCGGGCCGTTGAGGTCGCCGAACGATACCGTCGTTGTTGTAGTGTTTGTGTGTGTATTACTTTACGATGGTAATCATTGTATATGATATATGTTATGATTCTTTGTTGTGCCAAGTTGGCATCTCCGGTTTGTTGTTTTGCGACGTTATATTCCATTGTACCTAGCAGTTGTATTTTCGGTATGCCGAGCCGAGGTGTTTCAACCGTGGTGTGCCGGGGGCATGCACGTACCAATTATTTTTCTCGTCACAGATCTAGTTTTGCGAGTTGGGTTACGAGTCTTTCGGGCGCGAACTTCAAGACAGATATCGAATCGGCTCTAAGAGGCCCATGGAAGATGTTTCGTCGGTTGCTTGTTGTGTTGTCACCTTGATTTCGTGTTGTGAGTTTCGGAACGACACTTCTTTAGAAGAGGTCGAATATAATACCCGTATTGTTTTGGACTTCTGCATTTTCTCTTTCTCAATTCTATCGGCTCACTCGTGTTCGTTGATACTTTCTGAACTTGTTCTGTATTCCGGTTTCATCGTTCGAACGAGTTGTGATCTTGTTGTGGGTCGATCTGGTTATCGCTATGACTTTTTCGAGTTCGGTTCGATTCTTGTGAACCTTGTTCGGAAGTGACATCATCTGGTTTTATTAGTTCTTTTATTCGAAGTGGATCGGATTTTGAACCTCTGTGTTTTCGACTGTCGACTCGCTTATGTTCGTTGACATTTTGAGCTTGTCCCGCTTGCTTTTGTTGATCCAACGAGTGTGGTATTGTTTCGGAATAACTTGTTGTCGTTGTGATTTTTTTTCAATTGCTGTTCCCTTTCCTGTGGACCTTAAGTGAATCACATCTTGTTGCTTTTACCGGATCATATATTGTCTCGAGCCGAGACGTGAACCTGGGAGTTGTTGTTTGAATTTTATTGTTCTTCGTGATTCGAACATGATTGTTCGATTTTTGTTGTCTCGACCGTTGTGGTTCGATCGTTTGATTGTTCGGTCTTTGTTGATCTCGTTTCGTGATTGTTGAGCGTTCAGACTCGTTCCTAATTTTCTTATATTCGGGAAATTTGTCTCGTTTTCGATCTTCCAACCCTTGAGCGGTGGAATTCCGTATTTCTTCAGCGATTGGCTCGCGTTTTGATTGATGTACCGTTGGGGTGGTCAATCATATTGATTTTCGTTCGTTGTGTTTTGTGATTGCTCGAATAATCGACTTGGTTGTATTACCTGTTTGATGACGCTTGTCACTTGTTGGTTTTATTATTTCTCTATCGGTGGCGTTGGGTTGGTCGTCGTGTGGCGTGTTGTCACGCTGTATATCCTAACGCGTTGTTTGTAACGTTTCGCCGTTTGGTATGAGTTACACGCTTCTTGTGTATCTCGTTGAGTTTTTCCTGGCGGGAAATTTCTTCTCTCCCTACTTGTTTTAAGTTTCGGGACGAAACTTCTTTTAAGGAGGGTAGAATGTAATAACCCGTAATTTCGATTTCCGGTAATTTCTTTTTTTTCGGCGGAAGTCCGTTTTGACGACTCGCTCATGACCGTTTCGTCATTTCGGGAATGATTAATTCTGCACTTTTTGTCATCCGAGCTCGTTTCGGTGTCATTTTGTTGAGTTCCGTGCTTTTTAGCGGTTTTTCCGCACTTGAGTTCGATTCTTGCGAATCTCGTCCGAAACTGTTGTTTCGACTTTCTCGTAAGTTCATTTAATGTTATTATTCATGTTGCAAGCTTCGGTTTGGTTATTCGATCACGTATCGTGATTTTGGGGCGTTTTGGGCCATTTTCGTAATTTCCCAAAGTTTGGGGTAATTACTTTCTGTTGTCGAATTTCAAGCCTTCGGGTAGTCGGAATCGTGTGTTCTATTAGTGATCGGATTCGTCTTTTCGAGTACTTCGTAACCGTATCTTCGATTCGTACTCAGGTTCGGGTTTCGGGGCCGTTCGGGCCGTCGGAGTTGGTCCCGGCCGAGTCATGGCCGGGCATGCTCGGGCCAGGCCAGCCCTGGCCGAGTAACGTGCGGTAGTGACCGCGATTCGTCGTAAGGCCGGTTATGTACGTAAGGCCCTCGGCCGTAACGCATTTAACGCTCCGAATTTTCCAGCAGGAGTTCGCCATGGCCGATTACGTCGTAAGCCATGGCCGATTCACGTCACGAGTCCCGGCAATGCCCTATTTAAGGCCTGCGGACGTTTTTCTTCAGCCATTTCTCCTTCTTTTCCTTCCCGTACGCGGCTGCGGGTGTGTATAGCATGGAGAGATGTTGGACAATCAATCCATGAAGTTTTGGAGTTCATATCATCAATGATCAATCCTATAACATCCTCCAATCTACCGAATCAGGTCAGATTTCCTAGAAATCTAGTTTTGGGAAATTTGGGTATTTTGGTTGTTTTCGTCCGATTTATCCGATTTAACTTAGGATTATGATGGATTGATGATTATTTAGATGTATTATATCATTTCCCTTGTTATTCCATGGTTGGATCGTATCGATTCGTTATTTTGGTCGAGTTCTTGATCGACGCCTTAAAGGTGACCGATAAAATGTCATAGAGGGGTTTTCGGGCGTTCTACGATTATTCTTCCTCGTATGATCGATGATTTATTGATTATATGTTGTTAGGGTCGAATTCTTGTGAAGAACTCGAGTCGGAACCCTTCCGTTCGTTGTCTTCTTCAGTCCGAGCTTCCCGATCGAACCGTGTTCTTCGGAGCGTTTGGTAGCGGTTATTAAGGCAAGTATCTTATTATACGACTTGTATCTTGTGACTAGTAATTACGTATGATATGTATGACGATTTTGCTTGCCTCCGTAAATATGTTCCGTTTGAGTTGGTTGTGTTTTCCAAAATTTGAAGGCTTTGTGATAATAGTGATATATTGGTATCCGTGTTAGGGGTTGTGCCATTTGTGCAGGATTGCGATGTACATATGAGATGGTTGTATACGTGGTTGTTCAATGTATTGTGTACCGAATGTGTGTTATGTTGGTTAAGAGTCGTTGTGATGATCATGATATTTGGGTTGTTTTGGTTTACATACTTGATTGTACATTTCATTGTAATGTGGAATGGCTTGACATTTAATGATTATGAATTGTTTCGTGTCGATGTGTGGGTGTTCCAGGTAGGGTCTGACGAGGCCTCTGGAGTTCGGTACATGATGTGTACGAACAAAGTGTGTGATCCAGGTAGGGTCTGACGAGGCCTCTGGAGTCCGGTACATGACGTGTACGGACAAGATGTGTGATCCAGGTAAGTGCAGCGAGGCCTCTGGAGTTCGGTACATGATGTGTATGAACGATGTTGTGGCGGGTAGGGTCCGTTGAGGCCTCGGAGTTCGGTACATGATGTGTACGAGTGTGTGTGGCCGAGTAGGGTCCGTTGAGGCCTCGGAGTTCGGTACATGATGTGTACGAACGGTGTGTGTGGTCGGGTAAGGTCCGTCGAGGCCTCGGAGTTCGGTACATGATGTGTACGAACAATGATCGTGTAGCGATGATTGTTCGGGTAACATTTTAAATATGGATCTCCGACTCATAATGATATATTATTTAGTATGCTTTGAAACGAGAATCGGGCTAAGGCCCTAATGTTTACGAAAAGGTTTTGTAAATTGGGACTCGAGGTCCAAAAGAATTTCTGCTTTAAAAATCCCCGAGATGATGTGTTCCTTTTCAAATATCTCTTATTTGAGTTCGAAATTCTAAAACTTCTCGGGAACATTTTGATAATTGATTTCCGTATTAAATTCGTAGTTGCTATTTGCTTGTTACATTTCGTATGGTTTGATACTTGCACTAGTAAAACAGTGGAGTTTTACTAACCCCCGAGTATTCGGGGGGTGGATGTCTGTTTTGCATCCAGGTACATGCAGATTCAGGAAAGCAGTCACAGGATTAGCACAAGAGGATGACGAGCTGCGATACTAATCAAGAGTCGAGAGTTGGTAGAGTTTGGTTGTATTGTTAGAGTTCTTTCAGTCTTCCGCTGTATTGTGTTTCGACCCCTGTGTGGGTAATGTTGTTAGTCAGTATTGTTGATAGAGTTGTATGAACTCATCGGTCTGTGTGTTTATGTGTAAGTGACCTTAACGGTCTGTATTATTATATTGTTTGACCCTGGCCGGGCAAGCATTTAGTCGTTTATGGATGTTTAGCCTGGTAGATCCTTGTGGAAGGGGTCTACGGCGTGTAATATTCCTATACGGTTTTGGGGATGTTACACATACATCAGCACACAGACACACCAGCACATAGACACACACGCATCACACAAGCACACATACACACACACGCACTTCGCATTACACGTGCACCAGTACATATACATCATCATCGTCCTTTTCAAATAGTTTTTTGAAGTATTTATTCTAGAAAAATACAATCCTAAGATTGATAGAGATGACAAAAACAAATACAACTATTGGAATTTTTCTTTCAATATTCGAAAAAGACATGTTTGGAAATTCTCCGTTTGATTAGTTTCGGATTTATACTTTTATTTCAAATTACGTAAATCATCTTACAAAGAGGAAGATCACAGGCGTAAAATCTATGAAACCAACCAATCAACATAGACTGATTACAGTTGTCTGTAATCTTAATAGATTGGAAACATATAATAAATTTTAATAGTAACAACTTCCTAATACATGATGCAAGAGAAAAACCAACAATACATAATAAAACCTCAGATAGAGGCCTAATAGCAAGTTGGTGTCCACAATTGGTGGAATCTTGACTGATTGTGGATGGAACTCAACAACTGAAAAATATATAACAAAATTTCAATAGTGACAGCCTCATAATAAACGATACAAGAGAAAAATCAACAATACATTAATAAATGTCGTCAAGAAGGTTAGCGTCAGAGCACACATAATCAACCCATACAGCAGCACACATACCAACACATACACACATCAACACATATACGACGTGCAAACCATGGCTGAAACTCAAAAATAAAAGTTGGGGACATATTGTAACATCCCCAAAACTGTATGGGAATATTACACGCCGTAAACCCTTTCCGCAAGGATCTACCAGGCTAAACGTCCATAAACAACCAAATGCTTGCCCGGCCAGGGTCAAACAATATAATAATACAGACCGTTAAGGTCACTTACACATAAACACACAGACCGATGAGGTCACACAACTCTATCAACAAGACTGACTAACAACATTACCCACGCAGGGGTCGAAATACAATACATCGGAAGACTGAAATCAACTCTGACAACACAATGAAAATAAAACAACTCTCGACTCATGATTAGTATCGCAGCTCGTCATCCTCTTGTGCCAATCCTGTGACTGCTCCCCTGAATCTGCATGTACCTGGACGCAAAACAGACATCCACCCCCCGAATACTCGGGGGTTAGTAAAACTCCACTGTTTTACTAGTGCAAGTATCAAACCATACGAAATGTAACAAGCAAATAGCAATTACGAATTTAATACGGAAATCAATTATCAAAATGTTCCCGAGAAGTTTTAGAATTTCGAACTCAGGTAAAAGATATTTGAAAAGGAACACATCATCTCGGGAATTTTTAAAACAGAAATTCTTTTGGACCTCGAGTCCCAATTTACAAAACCTTTTCGAAAACATTAGGGCCTTAGCCCGATTCTCGTTTCAAAGCATACAAAATAATATATCAATATGAGTCCGAGATCCATATTTAAAATGTTACCCGAACAATCACGGCTATACGATCATTGCTCGTACACATCATGTACCGAACTCCGGAGGCCTCGACGGACCTTACCCTAACCACACACACTGTTCGTACACATCATGTACCGAACTCCGGAGGCCTCAACGGACCCTACCCGGTCACAACATCGTTCGTACACATCATGTACCGAACTCCGGAGGCCTCAACGGACCCTACCCGGTCACAACATCGTTCGTACACATCATGTACCGAACTCCAGAGGCCTCGTCAGACCCTACCTGGATCACACACCTTGTCCGTACACGTCATGTACCGGACTCCAGAGGCCTCGTCAGACCCTACCTGGTTCACACACTTTGTTCGTACACATCATGTACCGAACTCCAGAGGCCTCGTCAGACCCTACCTGGATCACACACACATCGACTCGACACAATTCATAATCATTAAATGTCAAGTCATTCCACATTACGCCGAAATGTACAATCAAGCATGTAAACCAAAACAAGACAAACATCATGATCATCACAACGACTCTTAACCAACACAACACACATTCGGTACACAATACATTGAACAAACACGTGTACAACCATCTCATATGTACATCGCAATCCTGCACAAATGGCACAACGCCTAACACGTATACTGATATAACACTATTATCACAAAGCCTTCAAATTGCGGAAACACAACCAACTCAAACGGAACATATTTACGAAGGCAAGCAAAGTCATCATACATCTCATACGTAATTACTAGTCGCAAGATACAAGTCGTATAGTAAGATACTAGCCTTAATAACCGCTACCGAACGCTCCGAAGAACACGGTTCGACCGGGAAGCTCGAACCCCAAAGAAGGCAACGAACGGAAGGGTTCCGACTCGAGTTCTTCACAAGAATTCACTCCTAAGTCACAACAATACCAATTCAATCACAATTCTACGAAAACGTATGGGACTTCCCAAGTTCTACCCATTGAAGCATTTTATCGGACACTTTGAGGGCATAATCCAATTTAATCGATTATTCAAAGAAATACTCAAATTCATTCCACAAAACTTCAAGGGTATTGAATGATTACGAGTTTACAATCAAGTTCTAACAATAATATGAATCAAAACGAAGCAAATCGGCCAAAACACCAAGAAACCTCAAGAACATCCAAAAACCAAAAGTTTAGGTGTTCTTACCTTCGATCCGGGTGGAAGATGATGTTAATCCATGATTCCAACTTCCAAAACATGTTGCTATAAGTTGATTCTACTCAAAACCATCGATCTATGGTGAAAAATCGCGGAAGGAACGAAGAAAAGATGAGAAATGGCCGGATGACTCGGTCCAGGCCTATAAATAGCCGACCCTGGCCGGCAGGGACTCGACCGTGTCCTGCTAGACACGGTCGCGGCGCGGTGGGGCCTTCCGATAGCGACCCGTCCGACAGCGACTCGACATGACTCGACCGTGTCCTGGAACACGGTCGGGCGTCTGGGCAGTCGGTTCTGGCCTATCCGGAAGAGTTCGACTCGGCCGTGCCAGACGACACGGTCGGGTCCTGAGGCAGAGACTTCGGCATTTCCGGACGAGTACGGCACGCGCCGTGTCGGACGACACGGCCGAGTTCGGTCGGCAGTGATCGACCAACAACTGAAAAAAAAAGCGGGTGAGCTAAAACGACCATAACTCTCTCGTCCGGACTCCGATTGACTCACCGTTTGAACCATTGGAAAGCTAATTCGATGCTCTATAATATTGCAAAGATTTAGAATTTTTGGAGTTACCAAAAATTAATGGTGATCTATCAAAGTCGAACTCATACTTAGAAAAGTCGTTTAGTAATCCTGAACTCAACAAAACGACACCGAAACCCGAACCTGAATACGAACCGAAGATACGGTTACGAAGTACTCACAAAGACGAATCTAAGAGCTAGTAGAACACACGATTCCGACCACCCGAAGGCTCGAAATTCGACAACGGAAGGTAATTACCCCAAACTTTGGGAAATTACGAAAATGGCCCAAATGCCCGAAAATCACCATACGACAACGAATAATCAAACCGAAGCTCACAACACGTATAACAACGTTAAATGAACTTACGAAAAACCCCAAACGACAGTTTCAAACGAGATTCGCAAGAACCGAACTCAAGCGCGGAAAAGTCACTAAAAAGCACGGAACTCAACAAAGCAGCACCGAAACGAACTCGGATGACAAAAAGTGCAGAATTAAATATTCTCCGAATGACGAAACGTCAAAAGCGAGTTTTCGAAACGGACCTCCGCCGAAAAATGAAAATTACCGGAAATCCGAAATTGCGGATATTACATTCTACCCTCCTTAAAAGAAGTTTCGTCCCGAAACTTAAAACAAGTAGGGAGAAGCAATATCCCGACAGGAAAACTCAACGAGATACGCAAGGAAACGCGTAACTTACGCCCATCGGCGAAACGTTACAAGCAACGCAAGGGAATATACGGCGTGAAAACACGCTCCGCGACGATCAACACAACGTCGCTGCCTAGGATTTGAAACAATAACGAGCAATTTACGTCACATCACATGCACACATTAAATCAAGAAACGCACGCGACAACAAGCCGCACCCGACTAGAACGGCTATGCGAAAGAAACAAATAGAGTATAATGATAGAAATCACTCCGTTACTCATCAACAAGGAAATGTCCGATGTCAAAACACAAAAAAATTCAAGATAACAGAAAACGAGAATACTGGATATTACATCCTATCATACAAAAAATAAGTTCGGTCCCGAAACTTTAATTAAGGTTATCACAATGATACGAAACAAAATATAACGACACATAATAAAATACCATGATCATGACCCCGCGGTCCACTGTCATGCCTCTGTATGTTCAACAACTATACAGGAACTTATTCAAAACAGAACATCATTTAACAAGTTCCAAACGTAAAAACGTCGCAAGATACTCCTCTACACGAGAAACAATCCGCGCAGCTAGTACCAAAAACACTATCACTGGACATCGCGCGCCTCCTAAGTAGGAATGGTACTCCGGTCCCTTATCATCTCGGCAACAATCTCGCAAGATCGAACTCGATGCCCTCGTGTCCACAATTATAACAAGTCACGGGCGGTTTCTTACAATGCGCGCGTTCATGGCCTAAGATTACGGTTGAAACACCTAGGAGCATTACCAGAACTCAAAGACACCGTCTTGGGTCCTTTGGATTCTCTAGCTGACCGAGAAGGTCCCATGCTCGGCTGATACGAAGGTTGAGGTGTGGGAATCCCAATTCCCTCACTTCCCGATGCGTCAACGGAGATCTTCTGCTTCTTCGCTACTGATACGGACTCGGTAGACATTATAGCCATTTCAAATGCTAAGGCTCGATCCTGATAGTCCTTCAAGGTTGTACACATAAAAGGAGCCATACACTGCCGAATCTGAGGTTTCATACGCATATCAAAATAGCGAACCTTATCTGCCTCACTTTTCACCTGATCCCGAACATAACACAGATGTCGATTATAATCGACTATCGCCTGGGATATCGACACGTCTCGGGGCGTGGCCGAGAAAAACTCGACAATCCTACGCTCTTTAACAGGCGGCGGACAATACTCGGCCTCCATGGCAGTTTTGAATTCGGTCCAAGTAGCGGTACGATCACTAGGCGCTACGGCCTCCCACCAGTCTGCAGCTTCCCTGTCGAGTAGGTATTGAGCGATAGGCACTCTTCTCTCATCGGGGCAAGCTACAGCATCAAATGTTCTGTCCAACTCGAAGAGCCAATTCTCCCAGCCTAACGAGTCCGAAGAACCTACAAAACGGGGCGGGTGCATTCTCATCACATCTCGTAACCACTTACTAGCTCCGTTATCCTCATCTGGAATCCCGTCACGGTGTACGGTCTGATTCACATGCGCCAACTGGTCAGCCACCTGACGAAGGATCGTGGCGGCGCCAATGTCAACCCTACGACCACGTCCTCGGCCTCGACCTCTCGGCATACTGAACGGACGATCAATCCGAATAACACAACCAAATAAACATCACAACGTCAACATAGGACGGTAAATAGCAGCACGATATAACATCAACCCCAAGTCATTACACACGTGCACGAACTAACACTGTAATTCTAGAACTTCATTAAAAAAAATAATTCACACAGTCACATTAATAGAGATGTTTGGATTTTATCAAATCAAACACGGTCAAAACCACACACATATCGTAAGGACCACACACTAGCAATGAAATAAAGTATTTCTGGGGTATTATTCAAATGATAAAATTTTAAAATTCTAAGTTTGAAAAATTTGGTGAAATGAAATTTTTGAAAACACTTTTAATACCTCGGTCGTTCAATAAAAACCATGTATCTCAACATTTAGAAAACACTGAAACATTCTCCGGCGAGCACAACAACACCACAAACTTATGACAACCACTTAGCCCCAACACGTGGACATATGAAGTTCAAAATTCCGAAAACCAAAAATCGTTCTGCAAAATAAAAATTTTTTCAAAATCCTTTAGTTCATAGCCAAAACGACGGTAATATTTTACAATGTCTGAAGTACTTCAAAACACATTTTTCAAATACCGTCTGATTGTGTCATTTGAAAATACACGGCCCATTTGTCAAATTTTAACAAATTTTAAAAAAAATCCACATAGACCGTGGTTTGACCGCACCATCAAAATATTTTCCAAAAATTGATTTTTACAAAAATTCTCAAACTGTAAAGTCCTTCGGAAAACATTCTTAAACTTACCCATAGAGGACAAAATTACAACGTTCCAAAAACAGTCGAATTTAAAACCACATACTCCAATGGCAACCAGGGTCGCCAATTCAATCAAATGCATCTCGTGATATCAAGTTTAAGCACACAGCAAAATCATTCATCGGAGTTTCTCACAACTCTTCCGTCGGTACCTTTTCGAAACCCATCAAGGTTTACAACTTTCACAACATACCACCCCACCCGGTGGTTCAAAGATAAAACAATAACGTGTCCAGTTCTACACACATACTATGTGCCACGAATATTAAACACAACTATATTACACAATACTATGTAAATAAAATGATGCGCCGCAATTAGCTCACTAAGATAAAATCGAGATACACAGGTATTACGCATAAAAGAGGAGACTTACATCCACAGGTCGCACGGAGGTGACGGTCGCCCACGATACTAATCTCGTCCGACAACATAACCGACACGTTGTGACTACGCACAACTCCACTTGTCACCTGACGACTCGAACAGCAAGACAACACATTACTCGACAATCACGACTTGACTCGACCCGACAGCCTAGGTTTCCGCAACCTAAGCTCTGATACCATAAATGTAACATCCCCAAAACTGTATGTGAATATTACACGCCGTAAACCCTTTCCGCAAGGATCTACCAGGCTAAACGTCCATAAACAACCAAATGCTTGCCCGGCCAGGGTCAAACAATATAATAATACAGACCGTTAAGGTCACTTACACATAAACACACAGACCGATGAGGTCACACAACTCTATCAACAAGACTGACTAACAACATTACCCACGCAGGGGTCGAAATACAATACATCGGAAGACTGAAATCAACTCTGACAACACAATGAAAATAAAACAACTCTCGACTCATGATTAGTATCGCAGCTCGTCATCCTCTTGTGCCAATCCTGTGACTGCTCCCCTGAATCTGCATGTACCTGGACGCAAAACAGACATCCACCCCCCGAATACTCGGGGGTTAGTAAAACTCCACTGTTTTACTAGTGCAAGTATCAAACCATACGAAATGTAACAAGCAAATAGCAATTACGAATTTAATACGGAAATCAATTATCAAAATGTTCCCGAGAAGTTTTAGAATTTCGAACTCAAGTAAAAGATATTTGAAAAGGAACACATCATCTCGGGAATTTTTAAAACAGAAATTCTTTTGGACCTCAAGTCCCAATTTACAAAACCTTTTTGAAAACATTAGGGCCTTAGCCCGATTCTCGTTTCAAAGCATACAAAATAATATATCAATATGAGTCCGAGATCCATATTTAAAATGTTACCCGAACAATCACGGCTATACGATCATTGCTCGTACACATCATGTACAGAACTCCGGAGGCCTCGACGGACCTTACCCGAACCACACACACTGTTCGTACACATCATGTACCGAACTCCGGAGGCCTCAACGGACCCTACCCGGTCACAACATCGTTCGTACACATCATGTACCGAACTCCGGAGGCCTCAACGGACCCTACCCGGTCACAACATCGTTCGTACACATCATGTACCGAACTCCAGAGGCCTCGTCAGACCCTACCTGGATCACACACCTTGTCCGTACACGTCATGTACCGGACTCCAGAGGCCTCGTCAGACCCTACCTGGTTCACACACTTTGTTCGTACACATCATGTACCGAACTCCAGAGGCCTCGTCAGACCCTACCTGGATCACACACACATCGACTCGACACAATTCATAATCATTAAATGTCAAGTCATTCCACATTACGCCGAAATGTACAATCAAGCATGTAAACCAAAACAATACAAACATCATGATCATCACAACGACTCTTAACCAACACAACACACATTCGGTACACAATACATTGAACAAACACGTGTACAACCATCTCATATGTACATCGCAATCCTGCACAAATGGCACAACGCCTAACACGTATACTGATATAACACTATTATCACAAAGCCTTCAAATTGCGGAAACACAACCAACTCAAACGGAACATATTTACGAAGGCAAGCAAAGTCATCATACATCTCATACGTAATTACTAGTCACAAGATACAAGTCGTATAGTAAGATACTTGCCTTAATAACCGCTACCGAACGCTCTGAAGAACACGGTTCGACCGGGAAGCTCGAACCCCAAAGAAGGCAACGAACGGAAGGGTTCCGACTCGAGTTCTTCACAAGAATTCACTCCTAAGTCACAACAATACCAATTCAATCACAATTCTACGAAAACGTATGGGACTTCCCAAGTTCTACCCATTGAAGCATTTTATCGGACACTTTGAGGGCATAGTCCAATTTAATCGATTATTGAAAGAAATACTCAAATTCGTTCCACAAAACATCAAGGGTATTGAATGATTACGAGTTTACAATCAAGTTCTAACAATAATATGAATCAAAACGAAGCAAATCGGCCAAAACACCAAGAAACCTCAAGAACATCCAAAAACCAAAAGTTTAGGTGTTCTTACCTTCGATACGGGTGGAAGATGATGTTAATCCATGATTCCAACTTCCAAAACATGTTGCTATAAGTTGATTCTACTCAAAACCATCGATCTATGGTGAAAAATCGCGGAAGGAACGAAGAAAAGATGAGAAATGGCCGGATGACTCGGTCCAGGCCTATAAATAGCCGACCCTGGCCGGCAGGGACTCGAACGTGTCCTGCTAGACACGGTCGCGGCGCGGTGGGGCCTTCCGATAGCGACCCGTCCGACAGCGACTCGGCATGACTCGACCGTGTCCTGGAACACGGTCGGGCGTCTGGGCAGTCGGTTCTGGCCTATCCGGAAGAGTTCGACTCGGCCGTGCCAGACGACACGGTCGGTTCCTGAGGCAGAGACTTCGGCATTTCCGGAAGAGTACGGCACGGGCCGTGTCGGACGACACGGCCGAGTTCGGTCGGCAGTGATCGGCCAACAACTAAAAAAAAAGCGGGTGAGCTAAAACGACCATAACTCTCTCGTCCGGACTCCGATTGACTCACCGTTTGAACCATTGGAAAGCTAATTAGATGCTCTATAATATTGCAAAGATTTAGAATTTTTGGAGTTACCAAAAATTAATGGTGATCTATCAAAGTCGAACTCATACTTAGAAAAGTCGTTTAGTAATCCTGAACTCAACAAAACGACACCGAAACCCGAACCTGAATACGAACCGAAGATACGGTTACGAAGTAATCACAAAGACGAATCTAAGAGCTAGTAGAACACACGATTCCGACCACCTGAAGGCTCGAAATTCGACAATGGAAGGTAATTACCCCAAACTTTGGGAAATTACGAAAATGGCCCAAATGCCCGAAAATCACCATACGACAACGAATAATCAAACCGAAGCTCACAACACGTATAACAACGTTAAATGAACTTACGAAAAACCCCAAACGACAGTTTCGAACGAGATTCGCAAGAACCGAACTCAAGCGCGGAAAAGTCGCTAAAAAGCACGGAACTCAACAAAGCAGCACCGAAACGAACTCGGATGACAAAAAGTGCAGAATTAAATATTCTCCGAATGACGAAACGTCAAAAGCGAGTTTTCGAAACGGACCTCCGCCGAAAAATGAAAATTACCGGAAATCCGAAATTGTGGATATTACACATATTCCTCGTAATAATAGCCCCGTTAGTAGCATACATACAAACACATACACACACCAGCACATATACGGCACAACACATGCCTCAAGGGCCAGGACATCAGGGTAACATTTATAAAGAAAATTTGAAATCTAAATTTAGACATCATGTCAAATTGCTAACGTCTATAACTATATATTTTAAATATAGATTTAGACATCCTATGAAATTGATTAATTCAAATCAGAAGACCACATCGGGTGCCTCCTTATGTTGGAATATAAAAAGGACCAACAAAGGAATGCGAGAAAATAGGAAAAAAAATAAAAGCCTAATCTCAAAAGTCAGAGGAAAGCACAAACAATATCTGAATGTTAAGAAAAAATACCTATCCAGTGGAGACAGCCTAGCAAAATTGGGAGACAATGCGAACGATTGACGCCTTTCAGATGGACGCCGAGAAGCTTGAGTCCGTGTAATTCACTGCATTTTTAGTGGTGTAGTTTCTTCAGAAAAAAAAATAAGTTATACCATTCATCGTAATCACAAAACATAATAAAGGGAAGACAGTAAGGTAGCCTCAAATAGCCCATCCCGTAAGAAAGCCAAAAATAACATATATAGATAAAGAGTACCTATTTGGAAAGCATATCGCAGCAGATTCCTAGAGCGTGGAATAAAAAAATAAAATGTCCAATTTAGCGAAGGCAAAAAACACCTACACACGGAGGAAAAATATTAGAACCAAACTAAACAAAAAAAGCAACCCTAAAAACAGCATATGTAGGAAAAAAGAGCTCGAGAAGAAAGAGGAGCCCAAGAAAGAAGAATCTAAGAAAGAAGAGGAGCCCAAGAACGAGGCGGTCAAGGAAGAAGCTAAGAAAGACAAGTCAAAAAGGGAAGAAGCTAAAAAAGGTGAAGAACCAAAAAAGGAGGAGGAGAAAAAAGTCGATCATGAAATGGTACTCGGCACTGCATTGGCTTATCGGCCTTACAGGCCGTATTATCATCCACCCCCACCTATGAAAAGAACTCTAATGCCTGTGTTATATGCTAAATTTGCAAGAGTAATATTTATATGACTTGGATTATTTTCTCGTTTTGTGCGATTGGTGCAAGTATTGTCCCTTTTGTTGTTGTATATAAACTTAAATAAAGTCCTGGTCCATTTTTTTCCTAGCTAAGTTAAGTCTTTTTCATCTCCAATATTGTACAAGAGAGGCAAGTTGCCTTAGTTGAAAGCTTTGCTGGAAAAGGTGTAATTTTCCTTGTAAAGACAAAAGGGTTTTGAGTGGCAACCAAACGAGTTGATGTATCTTATATATTTATAAGATGGAACGAAATTGCATTGATATCATCATGTCAAATTGCTAACGTCTATAACCAGATATTTTAAATCTAGATTTAGACATCCTATGAAATTGACGAATTCAAATCAGAAGACCAAAGCGGTCGCCTCCTTATGTAGGAATATAAAAAGACCAACACAGGAATACGAGAAATATGGAAAAAATAAAAGCCTAATCTCAAAATTCAGAGGAAAGCACAAACAAAATCTGAATGTTAAGAAAAAATACCTATCCAGGGGAGACAGCCTAGCAAAATTGGGAAACGATGCGAATGATTGACGCCTTTCAGATGGATGCCGAGAAGCTCGAGTCCGTATATATATATATCTATATATATATATATATATATTTATATACTTGAGTATTCATAATATTCGAAGTGTTTTTTTAACCATGCCTGAATCTTGATTAACCCGACATATGTATGTCTAATGATGACAGGCCTGATCCTATTCTAAATAAATAAATAAACCCATGTATCGTATGAACAAGAAGTGGTATTCAGATCACAACCTATCACTTATATAAAATTATATATGTATATAATACATACAACACTCATTTACAACACTCTTTTAAACACATCTATGCTCTACCCTTCAGGGAAGTGCCCTGGAGGGCTTCTCAGCAAGACGATCAGCACACACCCATATATACGACCCCTCTTGCATCTAACCGCTACACAGCTACAATTCAGAGAAAGCTAAAGTGCCGCACAAAATTCTTAGCCGTGCTAGAAATTGACACAAGAAAATAGAGTTCAATTTCAAATGCAGAAAAAAAAGGCGGCAAAATTGACGAACCATCTAGGAGTCGAACAATATGATACGCACATATAACTTCACATTGTCCAGCTGAAATCGTGGTCTTTCCTCTTCTGTCGTTTTTACCTTTCGTGCGGGGTTCTGATGAAAAGCCTACATTAGAGGGAAAACAATATTATTGAAAAGGACATAATAAGAAACAACAAGGACCAACTATATTTTGCCGTACCTTGAGAGAAGATGCTAGCCAGCACAAGTCTTTCTTATTCCCATTACCACCTTTCCCACTGGTTCCACTCGATAAAACGTAACTGGAAAAAAGAAACGTACATGTCTTTAGAGTAGAATGAATACAAAACTTGCTGATAAGAGGCTGGTTTAGTACTGTGTTGGATAAGATCTCATAAAAATAAATGCTGCATGACCAAAGGTTTCCTGACAAAGGTCTAAGTAAATTTTTGACGGGAAAGAATCGAAATCCATTATCAAGCCCACCCAACATGTTCGGCTAACTCAAATCAATGGATTCTAAATCTATCCGCAATTTAATTTAGTTCAGTTTATTTATGCACACATAAAATGCATAAACCTTCGTCTCCACAAAATATTCGGCTAACTGTGTTTTAGTACATCCTAAAACCTTGTCTTTGATACCCCACACAAAATGCGCACACAGACTAAAAACTTGTTAATTCTATATTTTTCTATTGTTCAATAAATTTATACAATTAATTGGAACTATAATCTTCATACCACCGACCCCAACATAGTTGGATTTAAGGTGCAGTACATGATTGACGATTCATTAAATAACAATTGAAAAATAAATAATCAAAACTTATAATGGATTTGAAATCTTCACAAATCTACGTTACACCCAGACAAGGAATATCAAATGAATGGAATTCAAATCCAAAGTATTTGAAATCCATGGATCTTGAGATCTTTTGAATCTCGAATCCATTAATACACACACGACCAATAAAGAACATGGTAATATGTTGATGTACTAATGAATAATAGCCAAACTTTAGCAATCACCAAGACCTTAGAGTAGAAGATACTACTATCACACGAACGACGGGATTCTTATCTAGGACCAGGCACGACGAAAACCAGAACCATCACCATAGCAGCATCCAAATACGCCTATTCTGATAATCGCGGCGCATTTTATTTTTTATTTCCAGTATTGCAATATGCAGCCGAACAAGGATTCTGACATGAATACTCTGTATCTCTTTGAAAATGAATAACAACAATTACATGTATCACCTGGTCGCCATTTCTTTGAGACCATATAATCTCGAAGCCCCTCCATAACATAAATCCTACTCCCATCGTTGAGCCAATATCGATAGTGAAATTCCCATTCATTACATTCTATATCTTATATTTTGATTCGCAAGCCATGCACACCAGAAATATCAGGAGAAAATGCATGTTTAAAAAAAAAAAGAGACATAAAAATAAGTGGTTAACCACAAAAGACACCTCGAGGTTTAGCCATTGAAAAATAAAACTACTATCTTTCAAAAGTCCAAATAGACCTCTTGACGATTGTTTTTATTTTACAAAATTCACCCTCAAGAGGCATATTGGTCAAGTAAATGCAAACCTTGATTGTGTGTTTGTAATACTTTAAGTGAATATTTATATCTGTGGAACATAACTGGATTTTCAATAATCAGGTTGAACCTCAAGGGTGGCTCTCGTAATTCGCCAGAAGAAAAAAAGATGCAATTGTTGAACTGCTAAACAATTTCAGATGAGCAACGAAGACAATTGCATCTTTTTGGTATGATAAGGCGTGCTAATTTCAGATGAGCAATGAAGACAAAAAAATTCCTCAATCCTGGTTTTCTGAATAGGCCCAAATCGGCCAAGCCAAAGAAAATATACCACAAAAAAAAGAAGAGAAAAAGAAATTCACCGAAAGCACAAGTAAACGCAAACCTTGATTGTGTGTTTGTAATACTTTAATTGAATATTTATATCTGTGGAACATAACTGGATTTTCAATAATCAGGTTGAACCTCAAGGGTGGCTCTCGTAATTCGCCAGAAGAAAAAAAGATGCAATTGTTGAACTGCTAAACAATTTCAGATGAGCAACGAAGACAATTGCATCTTTTTGGTATGATAAGGCGTGCTAATTTCAGATGAGCAACGAAGACAAAAAAATTCCTCAGTCCTGATTTTATGAACAGGCCCAAATCGGCGAGGCCAAAGAAAATATACCACAAAAAAATAAGAGAAAAAGAAATTCACCGAAAGCACAAAACAACTTGAAGAAGAAGCTGAAGGAAGAAGAAGAACAGAGAAAAAGCGAAAAAAATGAAGCAACAGAGACCCTAAATAGGAAAATCAGAAAACGTACCTGCCACTGAAGATCTACAAGCATGAGAGAATAAGATAGCATCCAGATAGGGTTCCGACCTCCAGAAGGAAAGAAAGAAAAAAAACTTGAGCGAGATTTGCACAACGAACGAGAGAAGAGAGGAAGAGAAGGAAATTTGAAACAAACGGAGAACACCAATCAACAGCAAAACCCATGCCCAAAAAGAACCCTAAATCCAAAAAAAAAGGTACCTTTACGAAGGCAGTGTAATATCCGCAATTTTCGATTTTCGGTAAATTTCTTTTTTTCGGCGGAAGTCCGTTTTGACGACTCGCTCATGACCGTTTCGTCATTCCGAGAATGATTAATTCTGCACTTTTTGTCATCCGAGCTCGTTTCGGTGTCGTTTTGTTGAGTTCCGTGGTTTTTAGCGGTTTTTCCGCACTTGAGTTCGATTCTTGCGAATCTCGTCCGAAACTGTTGTTTCGAGTTTCTCGTAAGTTCATTTAATGTTATTATTCATGTTGCGAGCTTTGGTTTGGTGTTTCGATCGCGTATCGTGATTTTCGGACGTTTGGGCCATTTTCGTAATTTCCCAAAGTTTTGGGTAATTACTTCCGTTGTCGAATTCCGAACCTTCGGGTGGTCGGAATCGTGTGTTCTATTAGCTCTTAGATTCGTCTTTGCGAGTACTTCGTAACCGTAACTTCGATTCGTATTCAGGTTCGGGTTTCGGGGTCGTTCGGACGAAATTTTCGGTCTGTCTGGAGGGGCCTGCCGGACACATGCAACACGGCCCCGCAACGGCCCTGCTGAGCGCCGTGTCTGCGCCGGGTCGGCCAGATCGCAGCTGCCGAGACACGGCCGAGACACACGGCGCTGTCTGGGCTGCTTGTCGCCGTGTCCGGCAGCAGCCTATAAATATGGCCGAGCGATCTTTTTTCACTCATTTCATTTCCTATCCTTCCTGTCCGCGGCTGGAGTCTTTGGGAAGTCGAAGACATGTTGTTATACTATGAATCCACGAAGTTTTGGAGTTCATAACATCAATTGATCATCACGTAACATCCTTCAATCCAGCGAATCAAGGCAAGTTTTCTTAAAATCTAGTTTTGGGGATTTTGTTCGATTTGTCCGTTTAATCCGTTTTAACTCAGAATAGTGATGTATTTATGATTTTTAAACAATATTATGTCGAATTACTTGTGGTTCCTCTGTTTAATCGCCGAGGATTCGTCGTTTTATTGAGTGTCTTATCGACGCCTTGAAGGTGTTCGATAAATTGTCGCAAAGAGGATTCGAGCGTTCTACGATTATTCTTCCTCGTTCGTTCGTTAATTTATTGATGGTATGATGTTAGGGTCAGATTTCTCGCAAAGAATTTGAGTCGGAACCCTTCCGTTCGTCGTTTTCTTCAAGCTTTTCGATCGTGGGTGTATTCGTTGTCTTCGCCGGAGAATCGTAGGTGTTCGAGGTGTCCCGACTGATCCGTGATTGTGGGAGTGTCCGGCATCGATTATCGAGGCAAGTACCTTGTCCATACCATTCTTGTTTTGTGGATATGATAATTAGTGATCATCTTGGTGTGTTTGTTTATTTGTTTGAAATGAGTTTTCAAAGGATTCGGCTAGCCTCGTTAAAGGCTCACTTTCAAAATGCGTGTGTTTTGTAAATTGTGTGGGTTGTAAATGACTACATGAATCCTTTGGATATAATTGGTGTTGATGTTGCGCTTGATAATGCGTGTGGACGTGTATTGCTTATTTCCGTCGCGTTATGGTTGACGTGTGTGTTGTTATTTATTCGTGTGGTCGTGGACTGACGGATGAATTATGTGAATTGGTGTATCGATTTGATAATTGTTACAACGATTGACTGTGTGCTTGATGTTTGTGATAATGTGGATACTAGTTGTCAGAAACGTCGTATCCGGGAACCTCTGAGGGCGGGGCGTGCACTCCGGCCTGGTGTATGCTGCAATGTGCGGCTCCATATGGGTGGTGAACGCCGGTGTTACCTAATGCACGCGCAAGGGGCGGCTCTTACGGGAGTGACGCCGGTGCGGTGACATGTTCAATGAGCGGCCAACATGATGGAAGTGAACGCCGGTACACAGGTGCGCAAGGGAGGCGCCTGGCAGGCTTATTGGTTACGGGTATTTGAGTGATAGCTAAGACCCCGTTACCGAACGATGTTCGTATCTCAAATTCTTTGAACTCACTTTTAAATGTTTGTCTTGATATAGACCGCGATTCGTGTTTTTGAAAGCTTGTTTCAACTTGTTTTTAAAGCGTTGGTATCAGGGTTAATTAACCAAGGAGGTTTGACGAAATCTCCGCGGGTTAATTAATCGGGGGTCTTGAGCAGGATATGTCGAATGAGAGATTGTACCTTTGATTGTATTGTGGTGCTATTCTGTGTTTTGGGTCGAGGACCCTGTGGAATGTTGAGATGATTGATCTCGTGTTGATATTATTTGGGTTTGGGTCGAGAACCCCGTGTGATGTTGAGATGATTGATCTCGTGTTGATATTATTTGGATTGGGTCTGTAACACCCCCAAAACCGTATGGGAATATTACACGCCGTAAACCCTTTCCGCAAGGATCTACCAGGCTAAGCGTCCATAAACAACCAAATGCTTGCCCGGCCAGGGTCAAACAATATAATAATACAGACCGTTAAGGTCACTTACACATAAACACACAGACCGATGAGGTCACACAACTCTATCAACAAGACTGACTAACAACATTACCCACACAGGGTTCGAAATACGATACAACGGAAGACTGAATCAACTCTAACAATACAAATTGTTGTGTCAAGAATTAACACCTTCCGACCAGCGATCGCCTAGGAGGTCGGGCGACCGAGTCACTGCCGAGCGGCCAAGGCAGATCTGCAGATCAGCGACCAGGCGGCCGAGCCTTAACCCAGCGGACAAGCTATATCGGCCAACCAAAGGTCCCAGGACAAGTCCCGGTGCCGAGCGATCGACCTCAGATACGATCGCCTCTCGGTACTCGACGACCGACTCCTGGCGATCGACTAGCGGACGATCCTCTCTCGGCATCTGCCGATCGACCCTTGGTGACCGACCTCTCTCGGCATCTGCCGACCGACACTTGGTGACCGACCAGTGCCGACCCTTAGTGACTGGCCGAGGACGATCCTCGGTGTCCAGCTAAAGACGACCGCATCATGACGATCTGGGCCGATGGCCATCCAGTCGGCCAAGGCGGAGCCACAGGACAGCACCCACGTGCAGATCCGCAAAAGGCGCTGACAAACCTGTCACCTACCTCACCTACCAACAGGGCCGCAGACCTGCAAAAGGAGCTGACGGACAAGACTGGTGACCACAGCCTGTCACCTACCTTGCCTACTGACAAAGTCCGCCGAAAGTAACAAAGTGGGACCTCCTGTGACAGTACTTCCGGACGCGTGCTGGATCCTCATTGGACCGCACAGCTAGCTACCAGCTGTAGCCTTAGACTTTTGGCAGACAGCCCATGTGACCTTTAGGACGATCGCCCCATTACATTAATGGCCGAAAGGCGATCGCCCACTAGGAGACAAGGCACCTCAACCCCTATATAAAGAAGGCAGCCTGCACTTGGATTCTCTCTCTGCATTCTCGCATTTCATACAATACAGAAGCAAAACACAAAGCACTTGGCTATTTCCAACTCTTGGCAACAGCTATCTTTCGGTTTTTCTTCTCCCGGCCTCTCTCATCAGGCAGACGATCGGTAGGGACGAAGAACACCGAGCTTCGCTCAAGAGCCGGATTAACAGAGTCTTTTTACACTCATTGTATTTAGATTTCTCTCATTAATACTTGTATCCACGAATATTTGTATTAATAACATCTCGCGAGAGCATTCAAGCCCGGGCCTAACAAACCCGACAAATCTTGTCTTATTTATCTTCTCTCGGAAGTGCTCCCGCAATTGTTGTTTGTTGTCCGTCTCCAGCAGTATTAATCTTCGGATAAGTATTTTGGGCAACAACAATTGGCGCTAGAAGGAGGGCATCTAACCCTCAATTTTTACACCTACCGTCCCGAAGAACACTCACTGTTCTCGGGGCAGATACTTGAAGTGACACTCACTGCACTTCAAAGAAATCTTTCAGAAATCATGTCCTCCGCCTCCGCGTCGAAGAAAGTCGCCGGCCAGCCGGCCGGAAGCCGCGTTCCGTCCCAGTCCGAGCCACATCCGATGGTGGAAGGTAGCCGCCGCGGTTAGAGACGCTCGATCCCGCCCCTGGACGGCGGCCCAAGCCTCTCGCTCGATCGGTTCCGAACCAAGGAACAGATCGAAGGGGCCCTGGCCGTCCTACAGGAGCGACGGAGTGCTCTCGACGTGCCTCCCGCTATCACCCCCTCGGTCGTCCGCCGGAAGTCCAAGCGGAAGCCCAAGGCGTCACTGGCCGAGCGGTCGCCAGGAGGCTCCCGTCCGCAAGAAGAGGCGCTCGCCAGCCGGGGCACCTCTGTCTTCGATCGCCTGGGCAGTGACCCGACACAGCGGCCGGGCGATCGGCCCCAGCTACGAGACGATGGAGTTTGAGTCCGTCACCAGGAGCTCGGCCTACCCGACTCCCAGAAGGCAACCTAGCCGTCTGGCTCCCCCTCGCCAAATTGCCGAGGCCGGCAGCAGCGGAGCCCGGAGATCGGTACACGATCGCCTCGGCTCCTGCTCCCAAAGCCGATCTGCAAGCGACCAAGCCACGGCAATGGCTGCGATGCAACGTCAACTCGATGACATGAAGGCGCTCCTGGAATCCAGGGCAGGCGCCAAGAAGACGATCGTCGGGCCAAGTGAGCCGCTCACGATCGACATCGAGCTCGCCCCCGTACAGCACAAGATCGCTCCCCCGCAAACGCCTGTGTACGAGGGGCGATCGGACCCCCAGACGCACCTGAGGAAGTTCAACATCTACATGACCGGGTGTGGGGCATCTGACGCGACCAGGTGCCGAATGTTCCCTCTAACGCTGGACGACCTCGCCCACAGGTGGTACGCCTCGTTGCCGCCTCGGTCCATTGGCTCTTTTAACCAGCTGGCGCACGTCTTCACGGAGTACTTCGCCACCAGGGTCGTCCGACCCGAAGGTCCCCTTCGTATGATGCAAATCAAGCAGGGAGAAGAAGAGTCCGACTCGGACTACATCGACCGGGTAGACGTAATCATCCTCAACGGCGAGCCCATAAGCGATGAGACCGCCCTCTACGCGGTCCTAGGAGGATTTCAGGGTTTTTCGCCTATGTTCAGGCATCTCACGAAGACCCAACCTACAACCTACGCAGCCTTCCGGGCTAGAGCCGCAGATTTTCTGGCCAGGCAAAGGTTCCTTCTTAGCCTGTGAGCAGCGCGATCGGCGCCCGGACGACGATCTCCCGCCCGATCGCCGATATCGACCTGCGAATAAAGAGATCGGCAGCCGGGCAACGATCGCCAGTTTTCCAGCCCGATCGCCGATCATCATGCTACATCATCAGCAACCCGGAGGACACGATCGCCCTCTACAGTCCAGCATCTAACATGACGGACTAAGGCATAAGATCGCCTCCACCGCACATCATAAAGCCATGGCCCTGGCAGTCGATGGAACCGGCTGTTTCGTCCGTACAAGGTCTCTCTCGGCCGAGATCGCCCGCCCTTCGTTTAAATACGAGGCCGGCGTAGTCTGAGGGCTCTCCAACATTAATCAGTGGACACATGCCACAACCCCGTCTCAACGTACACCGTCGAGGTCGGCCATCTCCATGGCTGGCCGAGGTGGAAGCAGAGCTAACAAGCCGCGGGCGTGGAATTGATTCATCCGACGCTGCCCCGCGCAAGGACTCCTCTAGACCGAGACCGCACGCCCTTCGTTTAAATACGAGGCGAGGCGCAGCCTAACAGAGGACCCTCATAATAAAGTGAGTCACGAGACACTCAATGTCTTCGCGCACCAAGACACGGTCATGGAGTCGGTCCATCGATCTCCGCGACTGTGCACGATTCCTCAAACAAAGCGAAACCACCAAGTTTCCGTGGGGAATCGGCCAATGTTGTTTTTGCAGGTACAAGACCGAAAGATAGCTAGCCAATCGACCATGATAGCCCAAGTCCGAATCCTAAGTCAGCTCAGATCGCCCGTCCTCATCCTTACACGATCGCCAGCAAGAACCACCTCGCCCCATGTCTTCAACATAGGAGAAAGCTGGGGGGCAATTGTTGTGTCAAGAATTAACACCTTCCGACCAGCGATCGCCTAGGAGGTCGGGCGACCGAGTCACTGCCGAGCGGCCAAGGCAGATCTGTAGATCAGCGACCAGGCGGCCGAGCCTTAACCCAGCGGACAAGCTATATCGGCCAACCGAAGGTCCCAGGACAAGTCCCGGTGCCGAGCGATCGACCTCAGATACGATCGCCTCTCGGTACTCAGCGATCGACTAGCGGACGATCCTCTCTCGGCATCTGCCGATCGACCCTTGCTGACCGACGTCTCTCGGCATCTGCCGACCGACCCTTGGTGACCGACCAGTGCCGACCCTTAGTGACTGGCCGAGGACGATCCTCGGTGTCCAGCTAAAGACGACCGCATCATGACGATCTGGGCCGATGGCCATCCAGTCGGCCAAGGCCGAGCCACAGGACAGCACCCACGTGCAGATCCGCAAAAGGCGCTGACAAACCTGTCACCTACCTCACCTACCAACAGGGCCGCAGACCTGCAAAAGGAGCTGACGGACAAGACTGGTGACCATAGCCTGTCACCTACCTTGCCTACTGACAAAGTCCGTCGAAAGTAACAAAGTGGGACCTCCTGTGACAGTACTTCCGGATGCGTGCTGGATCCTCATTGGACCGCACAGCTGGCTACCAGCTGTAGCCTTAGACTTTTGGCAGACAGCCCATGTGACCTTTAGGACGATCGCCCCATTACATTAATGGCCGAAAGGCGATCGCCCACTAGGAGACAAGGCACCTCAACCCCTATATAAAGAAGGCAGCCTGCACTTGGATTCTCTCTCTGCATTCTCGCATTTCATACAATACAGAAGCAAAACACAAAGCACTTGGCTATTTCCAACTCTTGGCAACAGCTATCTTTCGGTTTTTCTTCTCCCGGCCTCTCTCATCAGGCAGACGATCGGTAGGGACGAAGAACACCGAGCTTCGCTCAAGAGCCGGATTAACAGAGTCTTTTTACACTCATTGTATTTAGATTTCTCTCATTAATACTTGTATCCACGAATATTTGTATTAATAACATCTCGCGAGAGCATTCAAGCCCGGGCCTAACAAACCCGGCAAATCTTGTCTTATTTATCTTCTCTCGGAAGTGCTCCCGCAATTGTTGTTTGTTGTCCGTCTCCAGCAGTATTAATCTTCGGATAAGTATTTTGGGCAACAACACAAATAAACTCTACCAACTCTCAACTCTTGATTAGTATCGCAGCTCGTCATCCCCTTGTGCTAATCCTGTGACTGCTCCCCTGAACCTGCATGTACCTGGACGCAGAACAGACATCCACCCCCCGAATACTCGGGGGTTAGTAAAACTCCACTGTTTTACTAGTGCAAGTATCAAACCATACGAAATGTAACAAGCAAATAGCAACTACGAATTTAATACGGAAATCAATTATCAAAATGTTCCCGAGAAGTTTTAGAATTTCGAACTCAAGTAAGAGATATTTGAAAAGGAACACATCATCTCGGGGATTTTTAAAGCAGAAATTCTTTTGGATATCGAGTCCCAATTTACAAAACCCTTTTCGTAAACATTAGGGCCTTAGCCCGATTCTCGTTTCAAAGCATACTAAATAATATATCATTATGAGTCCGAGATCCATATTTAAAATGTTACCCGAACAATCACTGCTACACGATCATTGTTCGTACACATCATGTACCGAACTCCGGAGGCCTCGACGGACCTTACCCGGACCACACACACTGTTCGTACACATCATGTACCGAACTCCGGAGGTCTCAACGGACCCTACCCGGCCACACACACTTTTCGTACACATCATGTACCGAACTCCGGAGGCCTCAACGGACCCTACCCGGCCACAACATCGTTCGTACACATCATGTACCGAACTCCAGAGGCCTCGTCAGACCCTACCTGGATCACACACCTTGTCCGTACACGTCATGTATCGGACTCCAGAGGCCTCGTCAGACCCTACCTGGATCACACACTTTGTTCTTACACATCATGTACCGAACTCCAGAGGCCTCGTCAGACCCTACCTGGAACACCCACACATCGACACGACACAATTCATAATCATTAAATGTCAAGCCAACATTACACTGAAATGTACAATCAAGTATGTAAACCAAAACAACACAAATATCATGATCATCACAACGACTCTTAACCAACATAACACACATTCGGTACACAATACATTGAACAACCACGTGTACAACCATCTCATATGTACATCGCAATCCTGCACAAATAGCACAACGCCTAACACGTATACCAATATATCACTATTATCACAAAGCCTTCAAATTTCGGAAAACACAACCAACTCAAACGGAACATATTTACGGAGGCAAGCGAAATCGTCATACATATCATACGTAATTACTAGTCGCAGGATACAAGTCGTATAATAAGATACTTGCCTTAATAACCGCTACCAAACGCTCCGAAGAACACGGTTCGACCGGGAAGCTCGGACCCCGAAGAAGACAATGAACGGAAGGGTTCCGACTCGAGTTCTTCACAAGAATTCGACCCTAACAACATAAATTCAATAAATCATCGATCATACGAGGAAGAATAATCGTAGAACGCCCGAAAACCCCTCTATGACATTTTACCGGACACCTTCAAGGCGTCGGTCAAGAACTCGACCAAAATAACGAATCGATACGATCCGACCATGGGTTAACAAGGGAAATGATATAATACATCCAAATAATCATCAATCCATCACAATCTTAAGTTAAATCGGATTAAACGGGCGAAATCGAACAAAATACCCAAAATCCCCAAAATTAGATTTCTAGAAAATCTGACCTGATTCGCTCGATCAAGGGATGTTATAGGATGGATGATTGATGATATGAACTCCAGAACTTCATGGATTTGTTGACCAACAACATCTCTCCATGATAGGAACAACTCCAGCCGCGGAAGAGAATTGGAAGAAGGAGAAAAATGGCGAGAAAAACGTCTGCTGGGCCTTAAATAGGCTGCACAGTGTGCCGCGGCCCAGCGGGAGTGTGCCGCGGCACAGGGCCAAAAATGGCTCCCAGTGGTCGGCAGTGTGCCGCGGCTCAGCCGGCGTGTGCCGCGGCACCGTCTGATCGGTTTGGCCGAAAAATGCCACAGAGTGTGCCGCGGCCCTGCCGGCATGTGCCGCGGCCCTACGGCACGGCCTGCTCGGCCGGAAGCTGCCGATCACTACCGGCCGTGACTCGGCCAGTACCGGCCTGGGCCCAGATTGCCCGGCCATGTCGGCCGGGGCCAACTCCGACGGCCCGAACGACCCCGAAACCCGAACCTGAATACGAATCGATGATACGGTTACGACGTACTCGCAAAGACGAATCTAAGAGCTAAGAGAACACACAATTCCGACCACCCGAAGGCTCGGAATTCGACAACGGAAGTAATTACCCAAAACTTTGGGAAATTACGAAAATGGCCCAAACCGTCCGAAAATCACGATACGCGATCGAAACACCAAACCAAAGCTTGCAACAAGAATAATAACATTAAATGAACTTACGAGAAACTCGAAACAACAGTTTCGGACGAGATTCGCAAGAATCGAACTCAAGTGCGGAAAAGCGTCTAAAAAGCTCGGAACTCAGCAAAACGATACCGAAACGAACTCGGATGACAAAAAGTGCAGAACTAATCATTCTCGAAATGACGAAACGGTCATGAGCGAGTCGTCAAAACGGACTTCGCCGAAAAAAGAAATTTACCGAAAATCGAAAATTGCGGATATTACATTCTACCCTCCTTAAAAGAAGTTTCGTCCCGAAACTTAAAACAAGTAGGGAGAAGCAATATCCACTGTCAGGAAGACTCGACTAGATACACAAAAACCGAAAACTCGCGCCCAACGGCGAAACGCTGCAAGAAACGCCAAAAGACATACGGCGTGAAAACACGCTCCACGACGACCAACACAATGCCACCGACTAAGATTCAAAACAATAACGAGCAATTAACGCCACATCACATGCACACATTTAATCAAAGAAACACACGTGACAACAAGCCGCACCCGACTAAAACGGCTATGCGAAAGAAACAAATAGAATAACACGGTAGAAATCACTCCGATACTCATCAACAAGAAAATGTCCGACGTCAAAACACAAATAATTTCAAGATAACAGAAAATGAGAATACCGGATATTACATTCTATCACACAAAAAAAATAAGTTTCGCCCCGAAACTTAAACTAAGGTTATCACAGTGATACGAAACAAAATATAACGACACATAATAAAATACCATGCTCATGACCTCGTGGTCCACTGACACGCCTCCGTAGGTTCAACAACTAAACGGGAACTTACACAAAACAAAATATCATTCAACAAGTTCCAAATATAAAAGCGTCACAGAAACATCTCTACACGCGAAACAATCCGTGTAGCGGGTACCAAAAACACCATCACTAGACATCACTGGGCCCTCCTAAGTAGGAATAGAATTCGGTCCCTTATCATCTTGGCAACAATCTCGCAGTACTGAACTCGATGCCCCTCGTGTCCACAATTATAACAAGTCACTGGCGGTTTCTTACAATGCGCGCATTCATGGCCTAGAACGTTACAATTGAAACACCTAGGAGCATTACCAGAACTCAAAGACACAGACTTGGGTCCTTTGGGTTCTCTAACTGACCGAGAAGGTCCCATACTCGGCTGATACGAGGGTTGAGGTGTGGGAATCCCAATTCCCTTACTTTCCGATGCGTCATCAGAAATCTTCTGCTTTTTCGCTACCGACACGGACTCGGTAGACATTATAGCCATCTCAAACGCCAAGGCTCGATCCTGATAGTCCTTCAAGGTTGTACACATAAAAGGGGCCATACACTGCCGAATCTGAGGTTTCATACGCATATCGAAATAACGAACCTTATCTGCCTCACTTTTCACCTGATCCCGAACATAACACAGCTGTCGATTATAATCGACTATCGTCTGGGATATCGACACGTCTCGGGGCGTAGCCGAGAAAAACTCGACAATCCTACGCTCTTTAACTGGCGGCGGACAATACTCGGCCTCCATGGCAGTTTTGAATTCAGTCCAAGTAGCGGTACGATCACTAGGCGCTACGGCCTCCCACCAGTCTGCAGATTCCCTGTCGAGTAGGTATTGAGCAATAGGCACTCTTCTCTCATCGGGGAAAGCTACAGCATCAAATGTTCTGTCCAACTGGAAGAGCCAATTCTCCCAGCCTAACGAGTCCGAAGAACCTACAAAACGGGGCGGGTGCATTCTCATCACATCTCGAAACCACTTACCAGCTCCGTTATCTTCATCCGGAATCCCGTCTCGGTGTACGGTCTGATTCATAAGCGCCAACCGGTCAGTCACTTGACGAAGGATGGTGGCGGCGCCAATATCATCATTACCTCTGGATGATTGCTGCTGATCACGACCACGACTACGACCACGTCCTCGGCCACGACCTCTCGGCATACTGGACGGACGACCAATAAGAATAACACATCCAAACAAGTATCACAACGTCAAGATAAGACAATAAATAGCAGCACGTTAAAACATCAACTCCAAGTCATCACACAAGTGCACGAACTAACACTGTAATTTTAGAACTTCATTAAAAAAAATAATCCACACAGTCACATCAACAGAGAGGTTTGGATTTTTTTCCAAATCAAACACGGTCAAAACCACACACGTATCGCAGGGATCAAACACTAACAACAAAAATAAAATGTTTCCGGGGTATTAATCAAATGATAAAATTTTAAAATTCACAAGTTTGAAAAAAAAATTGGTGAAATGAAATTTTTGAAAATACTTATAATACCTCGGTCGTTTGATTAAAACCATATATCTCATTATCAAAACTGTTTTGATTGAAGCTATTTGCAAAACAACACATTGAGGCTTCAATCTTTTCTCTAGACGATGACGTCAAAATGACCTTATCAATATATCATTACCTTTACTAGCGTTATACGGGGTAACAACATGTTACCACGCCATCCATCACTGATATATCAACAGAGATTAAATAACCATGGGGCACGGGTACAACTGTAATAACAAATTTCTACCGGGTCAGTCAAAAGTTTACGGCCGTAACAACATGCAGTTTACGGTCGTAACAACTCTGAGCTTACGGCCGTAATGGAAAACATCTTATGGCCGTAACATCTAGTCACGGACCGAATTGTCACAAAGTAGCCCCAACACACAAACACATAACATTTAAATTCAAAATTAGGTCGTTTTGCAAAACAAGATTTTTCCAAAAATTTTGATTTCCACAAAAATGCTCAAATCAGTAGTCTTTAAGGAAAAACGTTTTCAAAGCTACCCGTAGCGGGTATAATTACAACAATCCAAAATAGTCGATATTAAAACCACATGCCCAAATGGCAAACAGGGTCACCAATTCCATCACATACATCTCATGGCATCAAGTTTAAACACATAGCAAAATCATTCATCGGAGTTTCTCACAAACTCTACCGTAAAACCCATCAAGGTTCACAACTTTCACACCATACCAACCACGTGGTGGTTCAAGGGCCAAACATCAATACATCCAGTTCTATACACATACAGCGTATCCAAGTACCGAATACAACTTCATTACACAACACCGTGTAAATAAAATTATGCACCACAAATATCACACATAAATGAGATCATGAACACAGTTATTATGCATAAAAGAGGAGACTTACGTCCACAGGCCGCACGGAGACGACGGTCGCCCACGATACTAATCTCATTCGCCAACATATCCAACGCGTTGTGACTACGCACAAATCAACTTGTCACCTGACGACTCGAACGACAAGACAACACATTACTCGACAAACCACGACTCGACTCGACCCGACAGCCTAGGTTTCCGCAACCTAAGCTCTGATACCATAAATGTAACACCCCCAAAACCGTATGGGAACATTACACGCCGTAAACCCTTTCCGCAAGGATCTACCAGGCTAAGCGTCCATAAACAACCAAATGCTTGCCCGGCCAGGGTCAAACAATATAATAATACAGACCGTTAAGGTCACTTACACATAAACACACAGACCGATGAGGTCACACAACTCTATCAACACGACTGACTAACAACATTACCCACACAGGGTTCGAAATACGATACAACGGAAGACTGAATCAACTCTAACAATACAAATAAACTCTACCAACTCTCAACTCTTGATTAGTATCGCACTGTCATCCCTTGTGCTAATCCTGTGACTGCTCCCCTGAACCTGCATGTACCTGGACGCAGAACAGACATCCACCCCCCGAATACTCGGGGGTTAGTAAAACTCCACTGTTTTACTAGTGCAAGTATCAAACCATACGAAATGTAACAAGCAAATAGCAACTACGAATTTAATACGGAAATTAATTATCAAAATATTCCCGAGAAGTTTTAGAATTTCGAACTCAAGTAAGAGATATTTGAAAAGGAACACATCATCTCGGGGATTTTTAAAGCAGAAATTCTTTTGGATCTCGAGTCCCAATTTACAAAACCCTTTTCGTAAACATTAGGGCCTTAGCCCGATTTCAAAGCATACTAAATAATATATCATTATGAGTCCGAGATCCATATTTAAAATGTTACCCGAACAATCACTGCTACACGATCATTGTTCGTACACATCATGTACCGAACTCCGGAGGCCTCGACGGACCTTACCCGGACCACACACACTGTTCGTACACATCATGTACCGAACTCCGGAGGTCTCAACGGACCCTACCCGGCCACACACACTGTTCGTACACATCATGTACCGAACTCCGGAGGCCTCAACGGACCCTACCCGGCCACAACATCGTTCGTACACATCATGTACCTAACTTCGGAGGCCTCGTCGGACCCTACCAGGATCACACACCTTGTCCGTACACGTCATGTACCGGACTCCAGAGGCCTCGTCAGACCCTACCTGGATCACACACTTTGTTCGTACACATCATGTACCGAACTCCAGAGGCCTCGTCAGACCCTACCTGGAACACCCACACATCGACACGACACAATTCATAATCATTAAATGTCAAGCCAACATTACACTGAAATGTACAATCAAGTATGTAAACCAAAACAACACAAATATCATGATCATCACAACGACTCTTAACCAACATAACACACATTAGGTACACAATACATTGAACAACCACGTGTACAACCATCTCATATGTACATCGCAATCCTGCACAAATAGCACAACGCCTAACACGTATACCAATATATCACTATTATCACAAAGCCTTCAAATTTCGGAAAACACAACCAACTCAAACGGAACATATTTACGGAGGCAAGCGAAATCGTCATACATATCATACGTAATTACTAGTCGTAGGATACAAGTCGTATAATAAGATACTTACCTTAATAACCGCTACCAAACGCTCCGAAGAACACGGTTCGACCGGGAAGCTCGGTCCCCGAAGAAGACAATGAACGGAAGGGTTCCGACTCGAGTTCTTCACAAGAATTCGACCCTAACAACATAAATTCAATAAATCATCGATCATACGAGGAAGAATAATCGTAGAACGCCCGAAAACCCCTCTATGACATTTTACCGGACACCTTCAAGGCGTCGGTCAAGAACTCGACCAAAATAACGAATCGATACGATCCGACCATGGGTTAACAAGGGAAATGATATAATACATCCAAATAATCATCAATCCATCACAATCTTAAGTTAAATCGTATTAAACGGGCGAAATCGAAAAAAATACCCAAAATCCCCAAAATTAGATTTCTAGAAAATCTGACCTGATTCGCTCGATCAAGGGACGTTATAGGATGGATGATTGATGATATGAACTCCAGAACTTCATGGATTTGTTGACCAACAACATCTCTCCATGATAGGAACAACTCCAGCCGCGGAAGAGAAGTGGAAGAAGGAGAAAAATGGCGAGAAAAACGTCTGATGGGCCTTAAATAGGCTGCACAGTGTGCCGCGGCCCAGCGGGAGTGTGCCGCGGCACAGGGCCAAAAATGGCTCCCAGTGGTCGGCAGTGTGCCGCGGCTCAGCCGGCGTGTGCCGCGGCACCCGGTACAGTCGGTTTGGCCGAAAAATGCCACAGAGTGTGCCGCGGCCCTGCCGGCATGTGCCGCGGCCCTACGGCACGGCCTGCTCGGCCGGAAGCTGCCGATCACTACCGGCCGTGACTCGGCCAGTACCGGCCTGGGCCCAGATTGCCCGGCCATGTCGGCCGGGGCCAACTCCGACGGCCCGAACGACCCCGAAACCCGAACCTGAATACGAATCGATGATACGGTTACGACGTACTCGCAAAGACGAATCTAAGAGCTAAGAGAACACACAATTCCGACCACCCGAAGGCTCGGAATTCGACAACGGAAGTAATTACCCAAAACTTTGGGAAATTACGAAAATGGCCCAAACCGTCCGAAAATCACGATACGCGATCGAAACACCAAACCAAAGCTTGCAACAAGAATAATAACATTAAATGAACTTACGAGAAACTCGAAACAACAGTTTCGGACGAGATTCGCAAGAATCGAACTCAAGTGCGGAAAAGCGTCTAAAAAGCTCGGAACTCAGCAAAACGATACCGAAACGAACTCGGATGACAAAAAGTGCAGAACTAATCAATCTCGAAATGACGAAACGGTCATGAGCGAGTCGTCAAAACGGACTTTGGCCGAAAAAAGAAATTTACCGAAAATCGAAAATTGCGGATATTACTGTAATATCCGCAATTTCGGATTTCCGGTAATTTTCATTTTTCGGCGGAGGTCCGTTTCGAAAACTCGCTTTTGACGTTTCGTCATTCGAAGAATATTTAATTCTGCACTTTTTGTCATCCGAGTTCGTTTCGGTGCTGCTTTGTTGAGTTCCGTGCTTTTTAGCGACTTTTCCGCGCTTGAGTTCGGTTCTTGCGAATCTCGTTTGAAACTGTCATTTGGGGTTTTTCGTAAGTTCATTTAACGTTGTTATACGTTTTGTGAGCTTCGGTTTGATTATTCGTTGTCGTATGGTGATTTTCGGGCATTTGGGCCATTTTCGTAATTTCCCAAAGTTTGGGGTAATTACCTTCCGTTGTCGAATTTCGAGCCTTCGGGTGGTCGGAATCGTGTGTTATACTAGCTCTTAGATTCGTCTTTGTGAGTACTTCGTAACCGTATCTTCGGTTCGTATTCAGGTTCGGGTTTCGGTGTCGTTTTGTTGAGTTCAGGATTACTAAACGACTTTTCTAAGTATGAGTTCGGCTTTGTAAAAATCACCATAAATTCTTGGAAACTCAAAAAATTCTGAATCTTTGCAATATTATAAAGCATCAAGTTAGCTTTCCAATGGTTCAAACGGTGAGTCAATCGGAGTCCGGACGAGAGAGTTATGGTCGTTTTAGCTCACCCGCTCATTTTTTTCAGTTATTGGCCGATCACTGCCGACCGAACTCGGCCGTGTCGTCCGACACGGCCCGTGCCGTACTCGTCCGGAAATTCCGAAGTCTCTGCCTCAGGACCCGACCGTGTCGTCTGGCACAGCCGAGTCGAACTCTTCCGGATAGGCCAGAACCGACTGCCCAGACGCCCGACCGTGTTCCAGGACACGGTCAAGTCATGCCGAGTCGCTGTCGGACGGGTCGCTATCGGAAGGCCCCTCCGCACCGCGACCGTGTCTAGCAGGACACGGTCGAGTCCCTGCCGGCCAGGGTCAGCTATTTATAGGCCTGGACCGAGTCATCCGGCCATTTCTCATCTTTTCTTCGTTCCTTCCGCGATTTTTCACCATAGATCGATGGTTTTGAGTAGAATCAACTTATAGCAACATGTTTTGGAAGTTGGAATCATGGATTAACATCATCTTCCACCCGGATCGAAGGTAAGAACACCTAAACTTTTGGTTTTTGGATGTTCTTGAGGTTTCTTGGTGTTTTGACCGATTTGCTTCGTTTTGATTCATATTATTGTTAGAACTTGATTGTAAACTCGTAATCATTCAATACCCTTGAAGTTTTGTGGAACGAATTTGAGTATTTCTTTGAATAATCGATTAAATTGGACTATGCCCTCAAAGTTTCCGATAAAATGCTTCAATGGGTAGAACTTGGGAAGTTCCATACGTTTTCGTAGAATTGTGATTGAATTGGTATTGTTGTGACTTAGGAGTGAATTCTTGTGAAGAACTCGAGTCGGAACCCTTCCGTTCCTTGCCTTCTTTGGGGTTCGAGCTTCCCGGTCGAACCGTGTTCTTCGGAGCGTTCGGTAGCGGTTATTAAGGCAAGTATCTTACTATACGACTTGTATCTTGCGACTAGTAATTACGTATGAGATGTATGATGACTTTGCTTGCCTTTGTAAATATGTTCCGTTTGAGTTGGTTGTGTTTCCGCAATTTGAAGGCTTTGTGATAATAGTGTTATATCAGTATACGTGTTAGGCGTTGTGCCATTTGTGCAGGAATGCGACGTACATATGGGATGGTTGTACACTTGGTTGTACAATGTATTGTATACCGAATGTGTGTTATGTTGGTTAAATGTCGTTGATTGATGATAGTTGTTGCGAGTGTCGAGGTTGTGTTATTTGCGTGCAATGTACGATTTTGTGGTGATCAAGGTGATTGATTAATGGTGCTCGTTGTTGTATGTAATGTGAATGTGAATATGTGTGTGACCGCTAAGTTCACTCGTGTTGGTTCGACGGGACCTACGAGGATTCGTGGCAGTGTACTATGGGATCAGAACTTAGTGAGGTACTGAGGTCCAATCGTGCTGGTCTGACGAGGCCTACGATAACCCATGGCAGTGGACCATGAGTTTCGGACACAGTGCGTCCAACCGGGTGAGCTCAACGGGGCTTACGGTGACACTTGGCAGTGGACTACGGTGTCAGGACTGTGTGAGTGATTGTTATGATTGATATAGTCCGTGCGGGTTGTTATGCCTACGGAGACACGTGACAATGGATCACGGAGTCGGAATTGGTTATGTTTGGTTAATAGTCCATGTGGGTTGTTGAACCTACGGAGACACGTGACAGTGGATCACGGTGTCGGAATTGATTATGTTTGTTTAATTGTGCGTGATGTAGTCCGTGCGGGTTGTTGAACCTACGGAGACACGTGACAGTGGATCACGGTGTCATGAGCATGATACTTTTCAAATCAAAGTTTTTACAGGAAAAGTTTTAAGAAAGAATGTTGGGCCGAGCCCCACGAGATTTATGGAAATGTTTCCGGTATTGTAAACTGTTGAATTATGAAACAAGTTTTGGGTTAAGGCCCTTAAGTTTTTCGAAAGGTTTTGTGAATAAGGACTTGAGGTCTTAAGGTTTTGAAATTCTAAAAATTCCCGAGATGATAATCTTATTTTCGAATGCTTCATAGCTTATATTCTCTTGTGAAAACCTCCCGGGAATATTTGATACTTGATTATTATATTTGATCATGATTATTAATTGCTTGTTACATTTCGTATGATTTGATACTTGCACTAGTAAAACAGTGGAGTTTTACTAACCCCCGAGTAATCGGGGGGTGGATGTCTGTTTTGCGTCCAGGTACATGCAGATTCAGGAGAGCAGTCACAGGATTGGCACAAGAGGATGACGAGCTGCGATACTAATCATGAGTCGAGAGTTATTTTGATTTTTTGTTGTGTTGTCAGAGTTGATTTCAGTCTTCCGCTGTATTGTATTTCGACCCCTATGTGGGTAACGTTATTTAAGTCAGTTTTATCGATTGGGTTGTGTGACCTCATCGGTCTGTGTATTCACGTGTAAGTGACCATATCGGTCTGTATCATTTTATTGTTTGACCCTGGTCGGGCAAGCACTTGGTTGTTTATGGATGTTTAGCCTGGTAGATCCTTGTGGAAAGGGTCTACGGCGTGTAATATTCCCATACGGTTTTGGGGATGTTACATTTATGGTATCGGAGCTTAGGTTGTGGAAACCTAGGCTGCCGGGTCGAGTCACGTCGTGAATTGTCGAGTAATGTGTTGTCTTGTCGTTCGAGTCGTCAGGTGACAACTTGAGTTGTGCGTAGGCACAACGTGTCGGTTATGTTGTCGGACGAGATTAGTATCGTGGGCGACCGTCACCTCCGTGCGACCTGTGGATGTAAGTCTCCTCCTTTATGCGTAATACCTGTGTATCTCGATTTTATTTTAGTGAGTTAATTGCGGTGTATAATTTTATTTACACAGTATTGTGTAATATAGTTGTGTTTCATACTTGTGGCACATAGCATGTGTATAGAACTGGGCACGTTATTATTTTATCTTTGAACCACCGGGTGGGGTGGTATGTTGTGAAGGTTGTAAACCTCGATGAGTTTCGAAAAGGTACCAACGGTAGAGTTTGTGAGAAACTCCGATGAATGATTTTGCTGTGTGTTTAAACTTGATACCACGAGATGCATTTGATTGAATTGGCGACCCTGGTTGCCATTTGAGTATGTGGTTTTAAATTCGACTGTTTTTGGAATGTTGTAATTTTTGTCCGCTATGGGTAAGTTTGTGAATGTTTCCTGAAGGACTTTACAGTTTGAGAATTTTGTAGAAATCGACTTTTGGAAAATATTTTGGTGGTGCGGTCAAACCATGGTTTATATGGATTTTTAAAATTTGTTAAATTTTGACAAATGGGCCGTGTATTTTCAAATGACACAATCAGACGGTATTTGGAAAATGTGTTTTGAAATACTTCGGACATTGTAAAATATTACCGTCATTTTGGTTATGAACTAAAGGATTTTGGAAAATTTCTGTTTTGCAAAACAACTTTGGCTTCCGTAATTCAGAACGTTATGTGTTTATGTATTGAGGTTAAGTCGTGCAGTGAGTTGCTATATTATTATTCTCGTCAGAAAATCTGGGTTGTATGCCCAAGTGGCGGGATACGTTGTTAGGTATCGTTCCCCACTTCAATGACCGAGGTATTAAACAAAGTACTTTCAAAATTTCACCCCAGCAAAATCTTTCGAACTCGCGAATTTTTTTTTATATGATCATTCGAACAAATACCTCGATAAACTTGTTTTTTTTAAATATTACCGGTGTTGGACCACAATGGTATGCTTAATGTTAATTTGAACCACATCATGTTCCTTTATTTATTTAATTTCAAGTGTTAATTCAAAATATGTAGTTTCTGCAAACTGACATTGTGCTAACTTGTAGGATTGATCTTTCATTGTGCAAACTATAGAGCACAAATATATTGTCACATACCATACAAACACGAGTATGCCAAGACGTATATTCAACAACAATCTCCAGTGATGATACACTACCCTCTTCTTCATCAAGTAAGTATAAATACTTAATACATCTTACTACGGAAACCCACTACAGCAAATAATATTCATTCTATTTTCCTAACAAGTAATTCCAAATACAGAAACTGAAATCCCACAACTCCTTCTGAAAAGACCAACTCCCCCGACAAAACTATGTCAGGTATATAGCACCCACGTATATTTTATGTTGTTTTTTACAACATTTTCTCACTATTTATAATTTTCTCCTTTTCTTTAGGCTTTAGTTTGTGTATGTGCATGTCTGTGTATATATGTACTATCAATGAGTTAAGATTTACATTTTCACCTTTTTTATTTTTGTTGAATCCTTGCAAGGTTGTAATATTATGAAAATTTTGTGGTGTGCTGCTTGTGTATTATGAATTTACCGTGTTCCAGGTTTGTTGTGAATGCTTCGTGTACGGTGGTCCACGGGTATCATGCTGTTCATTGAAAAAGTTCTCGGCTCGCAATTTTCTTTTTTTTTTCTTTCGTGTATTCCTACACTCTATTTGGGTCCAATTTTGATTCGGATTCTTTTCTGCCTCAAATTTGACAATGCTTTGACTTCTATTCCTCTTTGTAAAAATTTCTTTCTATCTAAAAATCGATCTTGTTGTATTTTTTGGCTCGCCAGGTTTGGATTTTGTTCTTCCTCATCAAACTTATTGGTGTGTTTTTTTCATGGTTCTTTGTTCTCTTACTTCATCTTTTCTTACAAATGCACTTTATAATAGTTTTGTTTCAAATGTACTGAAATTTTATATGCTAGATTTGAAAAACCTGGAAAAAAAGAAAATTAGAAACGTTTTGGTTGCAAGGTGTAAATTGCACATAGTAAAGGGACACAAAATGTAATATCCCCTTTCTCACGCAACTACATTCAGAGGTAGGAGTTTTATATTTCATATTATTTGTGTGAAAAAAAGTTGTGTAACTTCTGTAACTTGTGTTTGTTATGGACCACGTCCGCTTTCGATATGACCATTGTTTTGAGTTGTTAGGCAAGCTTACAAATAGGGGCACCACCGTGCATAGCACGGTGGGTAAAACTAGTATATATTTACAGATAGTAATAAGAGTCTATAACCGTCGTCCGCCTCCTGCTTCAGGTGTCTTCTTCACCTCCTTGCTGCGTAACCTCTCTGCCTCGCCATTCCGACTGACAACACCTTCTTCATTCGTCTTCTTTTGCATTGTCTTCCCTTCATTCTTCATTTCTTTCTTTCTTCTTCGGTCGCTCCTGCCTGTAACACCCCCAATCCGCTCAGGGATATTACACGCCGTAAACCCTCTCCTCGAGGATCTACCAGGCTGATAACTAAAATCAAACATCTAAACATCGCCTTTGAGGCTAAAATGACCCAGTAGACCGACTTGGTCTTTCAATAATAATATTCAACTCAATTCCAAACACATACCCACGCAGGGGTCAAAATACAATAAACTCCCGTACAACGGGGAAAAAATACTGCAGCGGAAAAGAAAATACAACAAGACCAATACGACATCAACGGATCCTCGTGTGATTAGTATCGTTCATCTTTCATCATCCTTCGTGCCGACCCTGTGCTATGCTCCAAAACCTGAATGCAAAAACAGACATCCACCCCCCGAATACTCGGGGGTTAGCAAAACTCCACTGTTTTGCTAGTGCAAGAACAAAGTCCAAATACGAGCCATACCATTCACATTTCACGAATAACAATAACCAGGAATCCTTAAAAACCCAAACGTAACGAATAGTACTTCCCGAGGCATGAGTTTGGTAAACATTTCTCAAAACCGAAAGATCACAATTAAAAGGGAAACCATTTATAAAATAGTTTTAAAGATGCCATCGAGAGTTTTAATAGAAAACAATTTAGGATTATCAAATCCTACTCATCCCAAAATCAACAGGGTCCTCGACCAATAGGCGGAAAACAATTTGCAAGAAAACCATTCAATCAACACTAGCGAGTCTTCACAAATATTTCCCACGGGGTTCTCGACCCAATCCAAATAATATCAACACGAGATCAATCATCTCAACATCACACGGGGTTCTCGACCCAAACCCAAATAATATCAACACGAGATCAATCATCTCAACATTCCACAGGGTCCTCGACCCAAAACACAGAATAGCACCACAATACAATCAAAGGTACAATCTCTCATTCGACATATCCTACTCAAGACCCCCAATTAATTAACCCGCAGAGATTTCGTCAAACCTCCTTGGTTAATTAACCCTGATACCAACGCTTTAAAAACAAGTTGAAACAAGCTTTCAAAAACACGAATCGCGGTCTATATCAAGACAAACATTTAAAAGTGAGTTGAAAGAATTTGAGATACGAACATCGTTCGGTAACGGGGTCTTAGCTATCACTCAAATACCCGTAACCAATAAGCCTGCCAGGCGCCTCCCTTGCGCACCTGTGTACCGGCGTTCACTTCCATCATGTTGGCCGCTCATTGAACATGTCACCGCACCAGCGTCACTCCCGCAAGAGCCGCCCCTTGCGCGCGCATTAGGTAACACCGGCGTTCACCACCCATATGGAGCCGCACATTGCAGCATACATCAGGCCGGAGTGCACGCCCCACCCTCAGAGGTTCCCGGATACGACGTTTCTCACAACAAGTATCCACATTATCACAAACATCAAGCACACAGTCAATCGTTGTAACAATTATCAAATCGATACACCAATTCACATAATTCATCCGTCAGTCCACGACCACACGAATAAATAACAACACACACGTCAACCATAACGCGACGGAAATAAGCAATACACGTCCACACGCATTATCAAGCGCAACATCAACACCAATTATATCCAAAGGATTCATGTAGTCATTTACAACCCACACAATTTACAACACACGCATTTTGAAAGTGAGCCTTTAACGAGGCTAGCCGAATCCTTTGAAAACTCATTTCAAACAAATAAACAAACACACCAAGATGATCACTAATTATCATATCCACAAAACAAGAATGGTATGGACAAGGTACTTGCCTCGATAATCGATGCCGGACACTCCCACAATCACGGATCAGTCGGGACACCTCGAACACCTACGATTCTCCGGCGAAGACAACGAATACACCCACGATCGAAAAGCTTGAAGAAAACGACGAACGGAAGGGTTCCGACTCGAATTCTTTGCGAGAAATCTGACCCTAACATCATACCATCAATAAATTAACGAACGAATGAGGAAGAATAATCGTAGAACGCTCGAATCCTCTTTGCGACATTTTATCGAACACCTTCAAGGCGTCGATAAGACACTCAATAAAAGGACGAATCCTCGGCGATTCAACCGAGGAACAGCAAGTAATTCGACATAATATTGTTTAACAATCATAAATACATCACTATTCTGAGTTAAAACGGATTAAACGGACAAATCGAACAAAATCCCCAAAACTAGATTTTAAGAAAACTTGCCTTGATTCGCTGGATTGAAGGATGTTACGTGATGATAAATTGATGTTATGAACTCCAAAGCTTCGTGGATTCATACTATAACAACATGTCTTCGACTTCCCAAAGACTCCAGCCGCGGAAAGGAAGGATAGGAAATGAAATGAGTGAAAAAAAACGACTGCTCGGTCATATTTATAGGCCTGCCGGACACGGCGCAGCAAACGGCCCAGACAGCGCCGTGTGTCTCGGCCGTGTCTCGGCAGCCGATCTGGCCGACCCGGCGCAGGACACGGCGCTCAGCAGGGCCGTTTTCAGGGCCGTGTTGCACAGGTCTGGGCAGGCCCCTCCAGACAGACCGAAAATTTCGTCCGAACGACCCCGAAACCCGAACCTGAATACGAATCGAAGTTACGGTTACGAAGTACTCGTAAAGACGAATCTAAGAGATAATAGAACACACGATTCCGACCACCCGAAGGTTCGGAATTCGACAACGGAAGTAATTACCCAAAACTTTGGGAAATTACGAAAATGGCCCAAAACGTCCGAAAATCACGATACGCGATCGAAAAACCAAACCAAAGCTCGCAACATGAATAATAACATTAAATGAACTTACGAGAAACTCGAAACAACAGTTTCGGACGAGATTCGCAAGAATCGAACTCAAGTGCGGAAAAACCGCTAAAAAGCACGGAACTCAACAAAACGACACCGAAACGAGCTCGGATGACAAAAAGTGCAGAATTAATCATTCTCGGAATGACGAAACGGTCATGAGAGAGTCGTCAAAACGGAATTCCGCCGAAAAAAAGAAATTTACCGAAAATCGAAAATTGCGGATATTACATTCTACCCTCCTTAAAAGAAGTTTCGTCCCGAAACTTAAAACAAGTAGGGAGAAGCAATATCCCGCCAGGAAAACTCAACGAGATACGCAAGGAAACGCGTAACTTACGCCCATCGGCGAAACGTTACAAGCAACGCAAAGGAATATACGGCGTGAAAACACGCTCCACGACGACCAACACAACGCCGCCGTTAGGGTTATAATAAAACCAACAAGTGACAAGCGTCATCAACTGGATAATACAATCAAGTCAATTATCCGAACAAACACAAAACACAACGGACGAAAATCAATACGATTGACCAACCCAACGATACATCATTCAAAACGCGAGCCAATCGCTGAACAAATACGGAATTCCACCGCCCAAGGGTTGAAAGATCGAAAACGAGACTAATTTCCCAAACTTAAGGGAATTTGGAAGGATCCTGAATGCTCAACAATCACGAAACGAGAACAAAAACCGAACAAACAAACGATCGAGACAACAAAAATCGAACAATCATGTCCGAAACACGAAGGATAATAAAATTCAAACAACAACTCCCAGGATGATCTGGTGAGAACTACAAGACATGAATTCCCATAAGATCCACAGGAAAGGGAATAGCGATTGAAAAGTCACAATGACAAACGAGTTATTCCGAAATAATACCACACTCGTTCGATCAACAAAAGCAAGAGGCAGGACAGGCTCAGAAATGTCAACGAACATAAACGAGTCGATAGAGTCGAAAATACAAAAGTTCAAGATCCAGTCCACTTCGAATAAAAGAACTAGTAAAACCAAAAGATGTTACTTCCGAACAAGGTTCACAAGAATCGAACCGAACTCGGAAGGTTACAGCGATAACCAGATCGACCCAAAACAAGATCACAGCTCGTTCGAACGATGAAACCGAAATACAGAACAAGTTCAGAACGTATCAACGAACACGAGTGAGCCAATAGAATCGAGAAAGAGAAAATGCAGGAGTCTAAAAACAACACGGGTACTACATTCGACCTCTTATAAAAGAAGGTCGCCCCCGCAACTCACAACAGCGAAATCAAGGTGACGACACAACAAGCAACCGACAGAAACATCCTTCGAAGGCCTCTCAAAGCCGATTATGATAACTGTGCTGAAGCGCGAACTCCGAAAGTCTTGGTAGTCAATTCGCAAAACTGAATTTGGTGTCCCTCGAGTCCACACTTGAAATGTGTTACCGACGAGAAGGACAATTTACACGTGCATGCCCCGGCACAACACGGTTGAAACGCCTCGGCTCGGCATACCGAAAATACAAATGCTAGATACAATGGGGCATAACGTCGCAAAACAACATAGCGGAGATGCCAACTCAGCATAACATATCAACGCATACAAAAATCACAACAACGGCATCGTTCGACGATTACAACATCCCGAACGATAGCCAGCACACAATCACAAACATCATGAGACAATCACCCATGTGTATAACGCACAAAAATCCAAGCTTTAACAACTCACATAGGTGCGATAACACGCAAGCCACCACGAAATGACAACATTAAAGATCATCATCACACCTCCCACAACGGGCTAATAAAATATATGCGTGGCGAACGACTCAACGTTCACACCACTAATTCAATCATACTCGGGAGCAAACATCAAAATGACAACGCAAACATCACACATACATACCCAGTCCTAAAACGGGAATGGATAGGTTTTAAAAACGAAAATCTCATTTTGAAAATAATTTAGAAGAACACCGGTTGATCTTGAGTATCACCTTCCAAAAAGTACAAACGTGAAACATCGTTATCGAGACTTTGGAGAACCATTTCGCATTTGATAAAAATGAGGACACTTCCTCTTAGTGAAAACTTTCAGAATACTCGACCCTCGGGTCTAAATAAAAGTGTTTCTAAAACATTGAAAATACCTCAAAGCATTTTGGTCCTCGAAGTAGAAAATTTTTGAAATATATTGTGGCACCTAGGAGGTACCACAAGAAAATAACTCATTTGAAAAGTATGTCTCGAAATTTATTTTTCCAAGATACTTAAGGTTTTCAAAAATCCAATAGGCCAGAACACCCAAAACTCACACATATCGACATTCACTAAAACAACTCCTAGTACACGCATCAAAATATTTAAAATAAAGACAATACATGTCTTTAAACGGAAATAAACGATATAATACCGGAGTCGAAGACCGCCTAGGATTCAGAACAAAACCACTAACCCCATTCGAAGTCTCTAAGGACCCTCCCGCACCGACTAGTGAACAAGTCGTACGTGTATAAGCACAAAGCTTCCACAAGAGAACTTGTAAAACGTGCAAATCGATTCGAAAATCATCAGCCACGGACAAAAACAACAATAAAAAGACATCACAAGCGACGACACTCCTCGTATAAATCAAATACGAGAGTCGACTAAATACATATCGTGAAATCAAAATCCACATAAGGATTCCACCACTTAACAAATAATCATAAAAATAGCTTGTGTCACACGAGGCACAACACAAAGAAGGGAGACTTACTTCCACAGGTCGCACGAAGATGATGATCGCACCACGATACTAATCACGACCAACAAACTCAAATGACGCGTCGCGACACGACTCCGTCAGACAAAATCCGACGAGACACAACTCAACAGACACCACTGACCCGACAGCCTAGGTTTCCACAACCTAAGCTCTGATACCATAAAGGTAACACCCCCAATCCGCTCAGGGATATTACACGCCGTAAACCCTCTCCTCGAGGATCTACCAGGCTGATAACTAAAATCAAACATCTAAACATCGCCTTTGAGGCTAAAATGACCCAGTAGACCGACTTGGTCTTTCAATAATAACATTCAACTCAATTCCAAACACATACCCACGCAGGGGTCAAAATACAATAAACTCCCGTACAACGGGGAAAAGATACTGCAGCGGAAAAGAAAATACAACAAGACCAATACGACATCAACGAATCCTCGTGTGATTAGTATCGTTCATCTTTCATCATCCTTTGTGCCGACCTTGTGCTATGCTCCAAAACCTGAATGCAAAAACAGACATCCACCCCCCCGAATACTCGGGGGTTAGCAAAACTCCACTGTTTTGCTAGTGCAAGAACAAAGTGCAAATACGAGCCATACCATTCATATTTCACGAATAACAATAACCAGGAATCCTTAAAAACCCAAACGTAACGAATAGTACTTCCCGAGGCATGAGTTTGGTAAACATTTCTCAAAACCGAAAGATCACAATTAAAAGGGAAACCATTTATGAAATAGTTTTAAAGATGCCATCGAGAGTTTTAATAGAAAACAATTTAGGATTATCAAATCCTACTCATCCCAAAATCAACAGGGTCCTCGACCAATAGGCGAAAAACAATTTGCAAGAAAACCATTCAATCAACACAAGCGAGTCTTCACAAATATTTCCCACGGGGTTCTCGACCCTGTAATTGTAACATCCCCAAAACCGTATGGGAATGTTACACGCCGTAGACCCTTTCCACAAGGATCTACCAGGCTAAACATCCATAAACAACCAAGTGCTTGCCCGACCACGGTCAAACAATAAAATGATACAGACCGATATGGTCACTTACACGTGAATACACAGACCGATGAGGTCACACAACCCAATCGATAAAACTGACTTAAATAACATTACCCACACAGGGGTCGAAATACAATACAGCGGAAGACTGAAATCAACTCTGACAACACAACAAAAAATTAAAATATCTCTCGACTCATGATTAGTATCGCAGCTCGTCATCCTCTTGTGCTAATCCTGTGACTGCTCTCCTGAATCTGCATGTACCTGGACGCAAAACAGACATCCACCCCCCGATTACTCGGGGGTTAGTAAAACTCCACTGTTTTACTAGTGCAAGTATCAAATCATACGAAATGTAACAAGCAATTAATAATCGTGATCAAATATAATAATCAAGTATCAAATATTCCCGGGAGGTTTTCACAAGAGAAGATAAGCTATGAAGCATTCGAAAATAAGATTATCATCTCGGAAATTTTTAGAATTTCAAAACCTTAAGACCTCAAGTCCTTATTCACAAAACCTTTCGAAAAACTTAAGGGCCTTAACCCAAAACGTGTTTCATAATTCAACAGTTTACAATACCGGAAACATTTCCATAAATCTCGTGGGGCTCGGCCCAACATTCTTTCTTAAAACTTTTCCTGTAAAAACTTTGATTTGAAAAGTATCATGCTCATGACACCGTGATCCACTGTCACGTGTCTCCGTAGGTTCAACAACCCGCACGGACTACATCACGCACAATTAAACAAACATAATCAATTCCGACACCGTGATCCACTGTCACGTGTCTCCGTAGGTTCAACAACCCACACGGACTATTAACCAAACATAACCAATTCCGACTCCGTGATCCACTGTCACGTGTCTACATAGGCATAATGTTGCGATATTTCCTACACGCAAGTGCACGTCATCGTTTACAAGTAATAAAGTGATAAGTAGAGTATCGTTCCCACGAGGATTGAATCTCTAACTACCGATGTTTTCGTATTCCAATTTTATCTGAACAATCGAATTTTGGGTTTTGCGATTAATAATTAAAAGAAGTACTAAAAGACTAAGCAGTAGAAAACAATATCTTGGATAAAAGAAATCAAATGATAAATAAGTCTAGGGTTCTGAATCCACCTTAGTTAATCCGAATTTACTCTCGATTATCCGTAATAAATAATTTTCCCAATTTATTGAAGGTGGATATTGCTAATATATTCTACCGCCTCTCCCGAGGTCAATAGATTTATCTAACGGCGACTAACGCACTCTATCCCTAGGTGAATTATTTCGTCGATAGGCAAAAAGCATGAAATCTCCTAAAGGCCACGTAGTTCCTATGAGTATATACCTATCTCACAGAATAAAACGGTCCTCACCAATAGTTCCTCACCAAATATCCTCTCCCGATTCGAAGTGAATGATTAAATCAATACAACTATTGGCCAGATAATTGCAAGCATTAAACATAATTGGGAAAACTCAATAAAAGGTAATAAATTGGATAATCTCAATCAATTCGTCAAAACAAAGGTTTCATCAAAACCCTAGATTAGGGCTTTAGCCTGACATACTAAAAACTGAAAATACAGAATAAATAAACGAAAGCATAAAATTCAAACGCAGATGAAGCTCGGATTCCTCCGTTCTTCAGCTCCCGCCTTCTGCCCTTGAATTCTTCTGCTTTCCTCTTCTTCTGCCGTCTCCAAGCTTAAGCTCTCAAAAGTTAAGATCCAATGATTCCAAGATGATTTAATTAGGGTCTAAAACCCTATTTATAGCTCAGCACATCAGCAAATCGCGTCCGTATTAGTCGGTCGAAAACTGGCTTCGAAACAGCTCAAAATCCGCGCAGACCTACCAAACCCGCTAAGTGTGCCGCGGCTCACTAAACCTGTGCCGCGGCACATCGCCTTCACCAATGCAGTGGCGTTAATTAATTCTTCTGTGCCGCGGCTCACCTGGGCTGTGCCGCGGCACAGAGTACAGGTTACTCTGCCCTTCGGTTGGTGTCTTCATGTGCCGCGGCTCAGCTTCCTTGTGCCACGGCTCAGAGTCCAGTTTTGCCGTTTTCACCCGTTTTGCCTCGTTTTAGCTTCCGGACTTCAATTTCCTGTCAATCATACAAAATTAAGGCATTAAAAGCTCATTTAGATGATTTCACTCTCCAAAATATTACGAAATAATGATAAATAAGCGTATAAAAATACGCCTAACAAATACCCCCAAACTTAAGCCTTTGCTTGTCCTCAAGCAAAAAGAATTAAAGTCAATAAAAGAATGTCGTGAATCATCGTGCAACTCATAGTGATCAACCTAATCAATACTATCCTGTAATTCTCTCTAAATAATACGAGTGTCATAAAAGCGAGCTGCACTCAGAATAATGATTCTGCAAAGCAATCAAATTCAGTCCTAATCACTCGTTCATGAAGAAACTTCAGCTCAATGATTAACAAAACGTGAGTCAAATCGACCGTCAATATGAAAGGCTAACACACCCAAGCTAGTTCGTCCCGTTCCACAGTCTAAAGGCACAATTTTCACGAGTTTCATAACAAATAAACCTCGGACAGTATCCCCTTATATATATGCTTCAAGAATTTGATTCGAGCTGACCACTAGGTTAGGATCTCGGGATGTTTCATCGGGATAATCCTAGGGTGGAAAACTCCATTCTCATGTATTGGAAAACCGTTTGACATAAAAGACACTCATGGGGCACATGGATGCTTCTAGTCACTAAGTTCCCGTCTACAGCGGAGAAACAACTCGAATACATAATTTCCGCATGTCCGAATCAAGGTTGCCATTTTACGCGAGAGTAAACAGCGGGTCACGCGAATACCCCCGGTTACTAGGCTCCCTATCATTGGCACATGTGAAATATCTAAATCACTAGTCTAATCGGGGTCGTCGTTTTACGCGAGAGTAAACAACGGGTTACGCGAATACCCCCGGTTACTAGACTTCCCTTCATAGAACACATTATCTCGACTTTTAGGGAAAAACTTACCGACTCTAAACTCAATCTAAGTGCCAAAACGACTGAAAAAAACAGTACGACTCTCTATCCGGAAAATGTAGCCAAACGTATTGATGGGGATTTCGAAACAAGTATGTATCGTCTCTTATCTGCCAAGACCTCTACATTCACGAAAAATTTCGGACCTAATTGAATACCAAGCGAATGTAAATAATCGACTACAACTCGACTAGAACTCGCCCGCTTCTTCAGAGAGAAAGACAGTGTCGTAACATCAAGATCACACAAATAGAAGCACGAAAAATTCACGAATAAAGAAAACTAAGACAAGCAAGGCTATCTAAAAAAATTTACGCAAAGAAATGAAAAGTGCAACGAAATAATGTCTGACAAAAAAATAAGGTACAAGAATGAATGTAGAAACGAAAGTAAATCCCCCAAACTTAGGACGTACATTGACCTCAATGGACAAAAATGATATGCAATAAAAGTAAAGGTCAAGTACTCCTCCAATCTGCTCGGGAGGCCGGTGCCGGCATCGTCCAGGTGAGGAGGGTGGTGTGGCTGGCGGGCGGGCGCAATAAATGGCCCGTCGGGATGCATGATGTCGGCGATCCATGCGGCGAGGTGCTCCCGATGATAAGCATCCTCGCGGCAAGACGCCTCGCCGCTCGTCGGGCGGCGGGCCTGCTCTCGCATCTCGGCTCGGACGGTAGCAATGACACTCTCCCGCTCCGCCCGCTGCTCCTCCCGCATGGCAGCCATCAAGCTCTCTCTCTCTCTCCTCATCTCATCTCTCTCTCTCCTCGCCTCCTCTCTCAGCTCCTCTCTCTGCCTCCTCAAATCCTCCCGCAGCCCGTCAAACAACTCCTCCAACCTCGCTCTATCGGGCTGCGGGCCGGCATCTCCATGCGTCAACAAAAGCGGCTCGGGGGATCCCTCGTGAGCCTCCTCTAGCAAAAAATCCTCTCCCCAGGCGTGTGCGGCGCTCCACCGGGTCGAAGTGTGATATGATACGGTGGTCGATCGGGGCACATGGGGCAAGCATCGGCTCGTCGTCGACCAAGTCGGCCCATTGCACGGCATAAAGCGCAGATGAGGGAGGGTGCTTCAACCCGTCCTGGCCCCCTCGGATACTGGAAGATAGATCGGACCAGGATGGGGGCCACATCGAAACGCAGCCCGGAAGTGATAGCAAAAAGTGTCCGGGCGCGGGAGAGAAAGACTGTACGGATCTGGGAGGTGGGGTCAATGCGTGCGCAGATAAAATAAAGCCAGGCTCGCCCGAGCCGGCTGAGGCGCGAGCTCCTGAAATGAAAAGTGGATGAACTCTGTGCTCGCTGCTCCCAGTCGGTACCGGGCTGTGCAATGGTCTCAAGCAGGGCCTCCTTAGTGAGGCTGGTCATCACTCGGTCATAGGCTGACTCGTCAACCACCGGAAACCCAAAAAGCCTCCGAATAGCAGTCGTGGAGAAATCAACTGTAACCCCTCGGACGTCAACCTGAGTCCGAGACTCTAAAGACGGCAACGTATGCCCTGCCCGGATGTGCTTCAGCAGTGCACTGGCGTAAAACTCCTGGACGATCGAGATAACCGCTGGCTCGGGAGGTGCGGTAAATCTGGCCCACCCCATCTCGTCAATCATGGTGAGCAATTCCCCGTCCTGAGGAGCCGGAGTAAAACCCCTCTCTGGAATAAGTGGTCGTGGCCGGATCTTTTCATTAAATATCTTGTGAATTTCGGGGTCCGAAAATTGGTGCCCCTCCGCCTCGGCCCTACCACGAGAGGTCTCCCCTCGAGTAGGGGATGACTCGGTCCTAGCATGCTTGCTCACTTTCTTTGTTCGCGCCATATGGTCTTGAAAAGTAAAACATGAGGGTTTATATACGCAACAATAATAACAATAATCTACGCTCGGCTAAGGATGTCCAGCCAGAAATTCCAAATTTAAGAAAAATAGCGCATACGTGAGAGAAGGATGAAATTAGATTTAAACGTTTAGCCTGACTGTAAGGGGAGGGCTTGCTGTAAGTTTAAAACGTATACGTTGCACGAAAATTCAAAACGATTGCCTTTTCAAAGAAAATTTTTCATTTAGGCAATTTATCAGACACCTTGAGGGCACAAGTTTACTTGAAGAATAAACATAGTTATAGCTTGATTCAACCCCCAAAAACTGAAACATATTTCAATCATCAGTAACTCGGCACATTCAACTCATTTACATTCCAATTTAACCAATAAAATTCGATGAAACTACCATGTTATTCTCTAAACAATCCTAAAACTTTTAAAGGAGAATAAGCATGTTCCATTCATTCAAAGCATAAACAACTTCCAAATATAAACCATAAGCAAATAAAAATTAAAGATTGAAGCGTACCTTTTTGAAGATTGCAAGAAGAAATCGCGAGAAAAATTTGGAAGAACTTGGTCGGCTGGTCGCGCGCTGGGGAGGGAAGGAAAAGGAGAAGGGAGCGTACCTGATAATGCCGGCCGAATGCGTATTATATGTTACCTGGCCTTTCGGATTCCGCATAGTGTGCCGCGGCACAGCTAAAGTGAGCCGCGGCACAGGGTACAGTCCCTTTTGCCTGTGTTCTTGTTTTGTCGTGTGCCGCGGCACAGATTTCGTGTGCCGCGGCTCATTGCTCAAGTGTGCCGCGGCTCATTTATGCCGTGCCGCGGCACATGGTACAGTTGGTTTAGCCTCCCCTGGCGATTGATGTGTGCCGCGGCTCACAATACCTGTGCCGCGGCTCATACTTCAGTTTCTTCCCTGGGACTTTCCTGCACAGAATTTTGAGAAGAAGACGTTAAAAACGGGAGGCAGAAGCAAATTGAAGCACAAAAATGATGAAAAATAAGAATCACGAATACAAGAAAAATAAAGAAATGCAAAAATCTACAACTACGAAATCAGGTTGCCTCCCGAGAAGCGCTAAGTTTATAGCCTTCAGCCGGACCTATTGGACAACATTAGTTCGCTTTTCGCAAACTCCATTTGGTTTCCGCCCCGTTCACCGAACCGTTTATATTTTGGTTAAGATTATGACCATTGGTCATCAGCGGTTCGACTTTTGGTTCGGTCATCAAATGTTGTTTGCGAAAAGGTTTCGACGTGAATAACTTCCCGAAACACCCGGTTTCTCCATGACTAATTGTCCGCTTGGCTTTCGGCTCACTCTCCTCCTTCACAAACGAACTCACGACTGCAGCAGATTTTTCCTCATGCTCGAGGAACGCCACTCGTTCTACATCCTTCTTAAAACTTGGGCCATTTAACATAAAATCTGAATTTTCCCACCGACGATGTTTTCGGTGCTTTCCTTTTTCAACAACATCCACACCTTCAATTTGTGATCCTTTATCAGCACTTCCGGGACATGGGAACGATTTGAATACTTGAAAAGTAACTTGCTCGTCTTGGACCCTCAGAGTCAACTCCCCCTTTCCACGTCTATAAGGGTTCGGCCCGTCGCTAGAAATGGTCGTCCCAAGATGATTGGAATATTTTCATCTTCCTCCATGTCGAGTACGATGAAATCAGCCGGAAAGATGAACTTATCAACTTTAACTAAAACATCCTCGATCACTCCCCTGATACTTTATCGATCGATCCGCCAATTGTAAGGAGACTGTGGTTGGCTTGGCTTCCCCAATATTCAGCTTTTGAAAATCGACAGAGGCATGAGGTTGATACTCGCACCAAGATCGCATAGTGCCTTATTAAACGAAAGATTCCCCATGGTGCACGGTATGTTGAAGCTTCCCGGATCTTTCAATTTAGGTGGGAGCTTCTTTTGAAGAATTGCACTGCATTCCTCTGTCAAGTTGACCGTTTCAAACTCCTCAAGCTTTCTCTTCTTCGATAATATCTCTTTCATAAACTTGACATAACTCGGCATCTGTTCCAATGCGTCGGCGAATGGAATATTTATGTGAATCATTTTGAACACAACTAGTAACTTATAAAATTGTTTTTCCGCCTCCGTTCTTTGTAATCTCTGCGGAAGCGGAACGGGAGAACACATGCCTTCGAGTTATCGGCTTCAAATCCTTCGACTCCTCAATTTCCTTCTTCTCTTTACCCCGCTCGGGCTGATCCAAGACCTCTCTCCGCTTCTCAAGCTAATTGCGTTTAGACTCTCTCTAGGATTTGTCTCTGTTGTACTCGGCAATGCTCCCTCCGGACGAGCTGTCAACACATTAGCGATTTGGCCCAGCTGGACCTCCAAATTCCGAATGGAAGCAGAATGATTTTGTAATGTAGCTTCTGTACGAGTCATAAATTGACTCGTATTTGCCGCCAATTTTGCAAGTGCTTCCTCGAGAGACACTTTGGGAGCGGGAGGGTCTCCGTTGATTAAGGCGAAAGGGGCTGGTGTGAGTTCTGTCCGTTTCTCCATGAAAAGTTGGGATGATTGCGCCACCCGGATTATAAGTGTTGGAGTACGGGTTATTCGGCCGATTCCCATTTCCTACGAATTGAGCCTGCTCCATCTGATTTTGCTCGAACGGATTTCCAACTTGACATTCCGCGCTCGGGTGTGATCCGTTACACCAATTGCATGTTTCTATGGTAACGGGGGCTGGTGCGTGCGAAAATACCTGGAGCTGTTGTGTCAAAGCGGCGACTTGAGCTGACAAGGTGGAAATCGGATCATTGCTTGAAACTTCCATGACTCTCTTCGGTGTCAATCTTTCCGATGGCCATTGGTATGCGTTTTCGGCCATATCTTCCAAAAGCACGTGTGCCTCGGCCATAGATTTTCCCATGAAGGTCCCACCAGAGGCCGCATCCAAGAGAGTGCGTGTAGAAGCACTCAAACCATTATAGAACGTATGAAGCTGAAGCCAATCAGGAATGCCGTGATGAGGGCATTTTCGTAGCAATTCTTTATATCGCTCCCACGCCTCGTGGAGCGATTCCATATCGTATTGACAAAAGGTGGTTATTTCGTTCCTCAGCCTCGCCGTCTTAGCTGGTGGGAAAAATTTGGCAAGGAAGGCTTGCGCTAACCTCTCCCATGTTGTAATCGACCCCGGCGGTAATGAATTTAACCAAAACTTTGCTTTATCCCTCAAAGAGAAAGGGAAAAGCCTCAATCAGATGGCATCGTCGGTGACACAATTAGTTTTAAATGTGTCGCATATCTCAAGGAAAGAAGCAATATGGGCATTCGGGTCGTCCTTCGGCAGTCCACAGCATGGGCTCGCCTGCACCATCTGAATAATGGCGGGCTTGATCTCAAAATTATTAGCTTGGATAGTGGGACGCCGAATTCCCGAAAAATTACCGTTGACCTGCGGCATGGCATAATCTCGAAGAGCGAGTTCCGGTTGAACTTGCCGCACTTGGTTATCTCCTCCTTGGACTTCCATATTCTCGGCCATGTTGACCGTCGTCTGAAACTCTCTTTTCTCCTTTTTGTTCCTTCTTAGCGTGCGCTCGAGCTCGGTATCCAAAGGTAGTAAGCCTTCTTTACCGAGTCTTCTCATGCACTACACGAAAGGTCCTGAAAGGAAAAATAAATAAACGAAATTAAATACAAAAATAAAAATAAAACGTTCAAATTAAGACTGGAAATACTTAAATCGATATTAGAAAATTTCAATCCCCGGCAACGGCGCTAAAAACTTGTTGCGATATTTCCTACACGCAAGTGCACGTCATCTTTTACAAGTAATATTTTGCTCTGAATATTTCTTGTAAGCACCTGTTCGTTTGTAAGTCGTGTGTATGTATATATCTATTGATGATGATCTTCAAACTCTGGACATATATATAGCCTCTGAAATATATCTACTAAAATAGATCCGTTGAGCAAGATTCCGTGACAACTTGATATTTGACTTGAATAGACTGAGATCCAGATATTGCGGGATTTGAAGATCTTATGATGACTTACAGTATTTAAATACTTTATCCTTTAGTATTTAAATACTTCTTTATCAAACGGGACTTGACTTCTAGCGAATACTAAAGATTCCTTCTTGTCTTGTTTGAGGGCTGTATGGAAGGATTGCTGTATTGATATTTCGAAACAGCTTCCATACTTAGCTTTGCGGGACTCTTTGCTGTATGATAGATTTACTGTATGGTTGGGACTGCGAGAAGTCTTCGATATAGGTTGATACTTGATCAGCTTTTCGATACAGCTATTGGCGGTATTCAGGATTTGGCATATTGTCAAAACATTCTGACAATACGATCGATACAGGGATTGTTTATCCCAACAACATCGATACAGGGTTTTTGTTATCCTAACAATTTCCCCCTTTTTGATAATTTGCCAAGTCCTTCTGAGTCTTCCTTTTAAAACCTTATGATGTTATCCAAACATCCTTGATGATGCCAAAACTTTGACACTTAGCGGTTTGAAGTAGGGCAGGATTCTTGGTCTTCTTTCGAATGTTCTGGCCTTCGGCATTTGGCTTAACACTAAGAACTGCTCACAGGCAAGTTCAGCTTTTATCAAAAGAAAGTTACATATGAAAACTTATGATTGGAGTGCAGGCACAATCTTACATTGTTTTCTAGATGCATACAACTTAAACTATGAACTGTTCGCAGACAAGTTGTTACAGGTTGTGTATGAGATAAGTTTCATAATATGAATACAGTAAGAATAAATAAAGTGACTCTAAACATATAAGAACACAGTAGATTACGAGTTGTAATCATTCAATATAGGTAAAAAATTTATTGATATAGAAATGAAGAGTACAAATTTTTGCTGTTCTGAAGATAAAATTACAAAATGATAATACAGGGAAATTTAACTCCTGTAGTTTGAATGCCTCCATGGTCTTTTTGGGTCATTCTTGGTGTTTTTCCACCAGTGTTGATGTGCTTCCATGTCTCGATTATGATAAATGGCTCGACCTTCATATGATTTATCGAAGACAAGGATCCAATCCTCTGGGTGGGTAACAAAGTCACCATTCTTGTTCTTTGATTTCATCTGCAGCTGTAGCGGGAGCGTTCCATCTTCCATCTTTGTCTTGAATTCCTCTGCGGCTTTTTGTACCGTTCTGCATCTATTGAATAATGGGGAGTCCCTGATAAGTACAACAAAGTATCTTAACAGTTTATTTCTCCTCCAGTTCTTGATCTCTGCAGCGGTAGGCTGTCGGTCTGCCGGGAGGTTCATAGATTGTGGCTATCAGACTAGGCTTTTCCAAGGATACTTAGGATCCTAGAATTCTGGTCATTCTCCCTGTATCCTAACGTTCGGTGTTGAGATACGGGCTATGTCTGCAGTGATGGAGTCTTCAAATGGAGCTAACAACTCTTTATCTTGCTCCAACCTCGTTCTCCTAGCGACTTCCCTTGCTTCTTCCCCCTGTTTGGCATCATCAAGGTATGACACCTTTTCATCAAGACATTCCAGGATTTGCAAAGCGACATCCTGTTTCGTCTTAATATTAGACATTCTCTCGACAAGGGAGGAGTGCACCTATGACATATCTTTAATGTTCTTGTTGTTGTTACCCAAAATATTATCCGGAGATGATATTGCTGGAATGGTCGAGTAACAAACAAATACGAGAACACTTCCATGGGAAAATAAATAACACAAGGTTTGCTGGGGTTGTTAATCATGGGCTTGAATGCTCTCGCGAGATGTTATTAATATGAATACTTTGAAGTACAAATACTAATGTTAGAATCTATTACAATGAGTGTAAAGATTCTAGTTATCTTAGCTATAGAGCGTAAAGATTTCCGGAAGAACCAGATATGATGCTCTGTGAGTTCTTGCTTTTGATGTTCTGTATATCTGAATGAGTTTTTCCAGTAAGTCTACTGTTCTCAGAATGTATCTCTCTCTGTACATTTTTTCACTGCTTTGGCCATTATTGGATGCCTCCTATTTATAGGAGACAAGGTTGCTGGGTCCTCTCCGGCAATCGCGGGCGACCGCCGTTTTCTATATTAGAATAAGGCGGGCGATCATCCCGTCACGTGGGGCAATTCCCTTAAAGTCTGAGGCTGCAATTGGCAGCCAGCTGTGCGAGCCAATGAGAAACCTGCACGCGTCCTGAGTCGCTGTCTGGGGAGGACCCACCTTGTACCTTTTGGCGGTCCTGTCGGTAGGTGTGAGGTTGGTGGCAGGCTGGGGTCAAAGGCCTTATCTCGCGGCGCCTTTTGTGGATCTGCACGTGGGTCTACATTCGAGATTCGGTCTTCGAAGACTTTGACGGGTGTCGGATCCACATGCAGTATGGGACGGTCGTCTATAGTCAGACATCATTGGCGATCGCCAAATGTCTTTAGTTGATTGATCGCTAGGATTCGCGTAGTATGGTTTTCAAATCCGATCAATTTTAAAATTTGTAAAACCTCGAAGTAATTCCAAGATGTCGAACCCAAGGGAATTGATGTGTCGAAAATAAAGGAAGTAACTCTACTCAAAATTTGACTGTTATTTAGGAATCCGAAAATTTGTTTTGATTCTAATTATCTAACTTTAAAAATCGAAGAACAAAAATTAAATAAAAGATGAATTATCTAAATTAAGCAAATAAAGCAAATTAGCAAGATAAAATCACAAGCGAAAGCTAATTGATCCTAGGGTAGTATCATCTAATTGAGCTCACACAATCCATTCACTTGATTCCTTTTCCCCAAATTTTAATTCAATCCTAGAAATAATCACTCAGCCGATCTAGAATTCTGATCAAGGCAACCTAGAAAGATAGTTAATTTAAACCCTTTTCCCCGCCAGGGCTCAAAGAATTTAAATCACTTAAAAAGCGCCAACTTATTTATCTATGATTTATCTTACTCCACTTAGGTCTCAAGATAAAATCATATTGTGCATCAAGTATTTCCACTAATCAATTATTCCTTCCGGACAAAATTAATTAGCTAACATGCATCAATTAAGGGCCCTTTAATCTAGCATGAGATTTGACACATCTTGATCACAAGTCTGGGATGAAAGGTAATCAAAGGAACATCATGTGAACATCAATTAAATTTACTAACCCTAGAAACAATCAATGAATTTAGCCAGACATAATTGAAATTAAACAAGAAATAGATGCAGAATGCATATTATTAATATGAAAAGAGAGATTACAACCCTTACGGATGAACTCCGAGTCTTCAATCTCCGAAAAACAATAATAATTCTCCTCCAAAAAGTTCTTGCATCAAAGGAATAAATCTTGCTAAACAGATGTAAAAATCTGCTAAAGATACTAATAGATGAAAAAGAATGATGAAAGATGATAGATGATAGTAAAACTAGGTCTAAAAGGAGGTTTTTATAGCCTAAGGGGGTTAAACTCCCGATTAGCCCTAATCTAGGAAACAAAAACCATCCAAAAGAGTCATAATCCGTCAAAATACGAGAGTCCGCTGGGCAGCCTATCGGACTGGCCTATCGGCCGATAGGCTGGCCGATAGGTTCGTCTGTCTCTTGCAAAATTCGTTTCTTCCGTCCGTTTGACTCGACTCTCGGTCCTTTGTCTTGTTTTGGGTCCTTTTGGCTCTAAAAACCTGCAAACACACTAAAACCAACCCAAACGCGTAATACGGCTCGACTAATCATAAATAAGCCAAATACGAGCACATTAATCACGAAACGAGATAAAAACCTAGTATAAAATCCTAGAAATAAGTGGTAAAATTACCACTTATCAAACCCCCCCAAACTTAAGCCTTGTTCGTCCCGAACAACAAAAAGAAAAGAAAAAGAAAGTCGTGAATCATCGTGCAACTCATAGTGTTCAACCTAATCAATACTATCCTGTAATTCTCTCTAAATAATCCGAGTGTCGTAAAGCGAGCCGCACTTTCGAATGATTCCGCAAAGTAATCAAGTTCAGTCCTAATCATTCGTTCATGAAGAAAATCCAGCTCAAAGATTAACAAAACGTGAGTCAAATCGACCGTCAATATGAAAGGCTAAAATAAACAAGCTACTTCGTCCCGTTACACAGTCTAGTGGCACAATTTTCACGAGTTTCATAACAAATAAACCTCGGACAGTATTCCCTTATATATATGTTCAAGAATTTGATTCGAGTTGACCACTAGGTTAGGATCTCGGGATGTTTCATCGGGGTAATCCTAGGGTGGAACTTCCATTCTCATGTATTAGGAAACCGTTTGACATAAAAGACACTCATGGGGCACATGGATGCTTCTAGTTACTAAGTTCCCGTCTACAGCGGAGAAACAACTCGAATATATAATTTCCGCATGTCCGAATCAAGGTCGCCGTTTTACGCGAGAGTAAACAGCGTGTCACGCGAATACCCCTGGTTACTAAGTTTCCTATCATTGGCACATGTGAAATATCTAAATTACTAGTCTAATCAGAGTCGTCGTTTTACGCGAGGGTAAACAACGGGTCACGCGAATGCCCCCGGTTACTAGACTTCCCTTCATAGAACAACATTATCTCAACTTTTGGGAAAAACTGACCGACTCTAAACTCACTCCAAGTGCCAACACGACTAAAGAAACAGTACGACTCACTATCCGGAAGATGTAACCAAACGTATTGACGGTGATTTTAAAACAAGTATGTATCGTCTCTTATCTGCCAAGACCTCTACAATCACGAAAAATTTTGGACCTAAATGAATACTATGCAAAACAGAAATAACTGACTACAACTCGACTAAACTCGACCGTTTCTTCAGAGAGAAAAACAGTGTCGTAACATCGGTATCACACAAATAGAAGCACGAAAAATTCACTAATAAAGAAAAACTAAGACAAGCAAGGCTATCTAAAAAAAATTAAATCTCTACCCAAGCAAGGCACCAAAGCAAACAACGAAAAGCAAATAAAAGCAAACACGAAAGCAAAACACTACTACGACCTAAAAAAAAATAGAAACTAGTAAACACACCAAACGAAAAATGAACATAAAAATCTAAAAACTAAGCAACAAAAGCTAAATCCACGCAACACCAATATGAGAAGCACAAATAATAACAACGGGTACCAACACAAGCAAATAATGATACAAGGCAAACAAGGTACTCACACGTAAAGAAATTAACAAAGCCGCACTTCCCCCCCCCCCAAACTTATTTCGCATCCTAAAGGAGGAATAAGTTTGAAAAGAGAAAGGAGTGGCTTTGTTAACGGAGTACCTGATCACTGTGGCGGAAATGGCGGGTTTGTCGGCGAGCTCGGAGTGGATACTGGGCCGGGTATGTCCTATCGGGCTGGCCTATCGGCCGATAGGCTGGGCCGATAGGAACTTCTGTCTCTTACGTACCTCATATCGGGTGGAATATCGGTCGATGTGGTCTGCCTATCGACCACTGCTTGTAACATAAATTTTTTTTTTTATTTTCCTCAGCCTATCGGCCGGGCCTATCGGCCGATAGGCTCAACCGATAGGATCGTCTGTCTCAAAAATTTTCCAGCTTTTTCTCGTTCGCAAACTTGGTCCCGTTTTTGCTTGGATATGGCGATTAAAGACCTGCAAGTATCCAAAACTCGGCGTGCATGGATTAGAACTAAACAAAACTAACAAAGCTACTACGAAACTAGAAACTACAAAAATCACGCAAACGAAAAATCGAAAATAAACGAATAAAACGAACTAATATACATACGTTGCGTTACCTCCCAACAAGTGCTACGTTTAACGTCTTTAGCTAGACGATACCTCATTCATTCCGGGTCTTCAGCGACAACTCCCCCTTGAACGGGTTTGTTGATATCAAGATAGCATACGTCCCTCTCATTAGATCGACTCGTTCGCCTCCAACATTCGAACATACTCCGCAAATCCTCGGAAATTTCATCAACATCGAATGTGAGTAAATGGAGTGTGAAATGCAGTGCTCCAACAAGTCGGACGGGGGTGGCATAATAGACTCAATTTCATAACATTCCTCGGGCGCATCCTCGGGCTTCTTAATCGCGTCATAGATGGAAATTTTCAGATTTTGATCATTAACCCGGAAGGTAAGATCACCCTCTTGGACGTCTATAAGTGCTCTCCCCGTCGCTAGAAACGGTCTCCCAAAGATCAATGGTTGATTCTCGTCCTCGGGCATGTCAAGAACTACGAAATCGGCCGGGAAGACTAAGTGTTGGACTCTAACGAGCACATCCTCCACAATTCCCCTTGGATAAGCGATCGACCGGTCCGCCATGAGTAGAGAAATGGTAGTCGGCTTCATCTCCCCAATCTTCAACTTCTTAAAGATGGATAGAGGCATAAGATTGATGCTTGCCCCGAGATCACACAACCCATTACGGAACGTTTGGTCGCCAATCATGCATGTCAAAGTAAAATGTCCCGGATCCTTCTGCTTGAGCGGAAGCTTGTTTTGAATGATAGCGCTACACTCCTCTGTCAAATTTATTGTTTCAAACTTCCCCAACTTCCTCTTGCTTGCCACAGCGTCTTTCAAGAATTTCACGTACCCCGGCATGTCTCTCAAAGCGTCTAGAAGTGGAATGTTGATATTCACCTTTTGAAACATGTCGATAAATCGTTGAAGCTTTTCATCATATCTCGACTTGGCCAATCGCTGTGGAAATGGAGCTTTTACCTCAAAATCCTTCACATTCGAACTTCCAGGAGCCTTTCGACCGATAGGGGGGTCGATAGGCTTAACTGCCGGCATTCGTCAGGTATCGGTTGGGCTATCGGCCGATAGGCTACCCGATGGATTCTCACGTGTTTCATCTGCCTTCTCGTTCTCTGCTCCCGTTTCTAGTACATCCTCGTTTCCAGATTTCTCAACTTCAGCCCCATGATTACTGTACCTTGTCCCACTCCGAAGCTTGATTGCGTTGCATTGTTGCGTCTTCGGGTTGGTCTTGGTGCTGCTCGGAAAATGCCCCGGCTTATGAAATCCGGCTTGGGCGTTCGCCATTTGACTCATTTGGGTCTCCACCATCGACATCTGCTTTGTCAAGGCTATCACTGAGTTTCCAATAGATGTCACACTATGCTCGAGAGCCCCGAACCTCTTGTCTACTTTATAAATAAAATCTTTTTGACTCGCCTCCAATCGTTCCAACATCTCTTCCATAGGTGTCTTAGCAATCGGCTCTTGAATAACCCCGTTTTTCACGTTAAATCCCGGTGGTGGCTGAAGAGCAATGTTCGGGTTGGCATAGGAGAAATTAGGGTGGTTTCGATTGTTCGGATAATAGTTCCCCATATTTCCCCCTTGCCGGAAGTTTCCTCCTTGCACGTAATTTACATCCTCCTTAACTGCAATAGGCTCGTTTAGCTCTTCAAAAACTGAATTGACTCCCAAAGTATTCTTTTTTAGCATCTCAAGTTCTTTTTGTTGTTTTTCAAATTTTGCCTTCAAATCACCGTAGGCGTCCTCGTCACCGGATGGGACCTTTCTTCTCGTCATCTTCCTATCGGTCACCTCCTCGTAATCATTGTTGACCGCTAGCTCAATGAGATTCTTGGCCTCTTCATAATCGTTAGCAAGAAATCCCCCTTTCGATGAATAGTCCAACTCTCTTCTAGCCTTCCTCGTCAAACCCCGATAAAACCGAATGTAGATTTCCTCCTTGTCAATTCCATGCTGTGGGCATTTGCGAAGTAGCTTCTTAAATCGGATCCATGCCTCGTATAAGTATTCATCCTCATATTGCTTGAATTGCAAGATATCGTTGATTTGTTTTTGCACCTTCGAGGGAGGATAGAACTGTGCTAAGAACAACCGGGTCATCTCTCTCCAAGTACCAATTTCCTTCCGATCTAGGCTCTTGTACCAATCTAGCGCATCGTCTTCTAAGGAAAACCGGAATAGGTGGAGCTTAATGACATCCGGAGGCACTCCGTTTTGCTTGATGGTGGCACATATGTCCAAAAACGACTCAAGATGAGCGTTTGGATCTTCATTAACTCCTCCTCCGTATGTTTGAGACTTCACCGTAGCGATGAGGGACGGCTTAAGCTCGAAGTTGTTGGCATCAATCTTTCCCCAACCTCCTTCTTGATAATCGTCCAGCTTAGGTCGAAAGTGGGCATTCAAAGGGATCTTCTCGGGACGAGCGAGTTCTCGTGGTGGGTCAACAATGCCGGCCATGGTATCAACGAAAGGTATAGAAAGAGTCTCGGTTCTCGCTTCTTTCTTCTTCCTCCTCAAAGACTTCTCGATTTCCGGATCCAAAGGAAATAAGTCCTTTCCTTGGGATCTTGTGATCATGCACCGCCTACAAAGAAGAGAAAACAAGATGTGAGGAAACGAGATCGAATATTAATAATAAAAGTAAATAACCTAAAGTAACAATCTCTTCTTTTTCGAATTATCCCTTTAAGTATTCTATCAATTCCCCGGCAACGGCGCCAAAAATTGATCGCTAGGATTCGCGTAGTATGGTTTTCAAATCCGATCAATTTTAAAATTTGTAAAACCTCGAAGTAATTCCAAGGTGTCGATCCTAAGGGAATTGATGTGTCGAAAATAAAGGAAGTAACTCTACTCAAAATTTGACTGTTATTTAGGAATCCGAAAATTTGTTTTGATTCTAATTATCTAACTTTAAAAATCGAAGAACAAAAATTAAATAAAAGATGAATTATCTAAATTAAGCAAATAAAGCAAATTAGCAAGATAAAATCACAAGCAAAAGCTAATTGATCCTAGGGTAGTATCATCTAATTGAGCTCACACAATCCATTCACTTGATTCCTTTTCCCCAAATTTTAATTCAATCCTAGAAATAATCACTCAGCCGATCTAGAATTCCGATCAAGGCAACCTAGAAAGATAGTTAATTTAAACCCTTTTCCCCGCCAGGGCTCAAAGAATTTAAATCACTTAAAAAGCGCCAACTTATTTATCTATGATTTATCTTACTCCACTTAGGTCTCAAGATAAAATCATATTGTGCATCAAGTATTTCCACTAATCAATTACTCCTTCCGGACAAAATTAATTAGCTAACATGCATCAATTAAGGGCCCTTTAATCTAGCATGAGATTTGACACATCTTGATCACAAGTCTGGGATGAAAGGTAAAAAGGTAATCAAAGGAACATCATGTGAACATCAATTAAATTTACTAACCCTAGAATCAATCAATGAATTTAGCCAGACATAATTGAAATTAAACAAGAAATAGATGCAGAATGCATATTATTAATATGAAAAGAGAGATTACAACCCTTACGGATGAACTCCGAGTCTTCAATCTCCGAAAAACAATAATAATTCTCCTCCAAAAAGTTCTTGCATCAAAGGAATAAATCTTGCTAAACAGATGTAAAAATATGCTAAAGATAATAATAGATGAAAAAGAATGATGAAAGATGATAGATGATAGTAAAACTAGGTCTAAAAGGAGGTTTTTATAGCCTAAGGGGGTTAAACTCCCGATTAGCCCTAATCTAGGAAACAAAAACCATCCAAAAGAGTCATAATCCGACAAAATACGAGAGTCCGCTGGGCAGCCTATCGGACTGGCCTATCGGCCGATAGGCTGGCCGATAGTTGGTTCGTCGATCTCTTCACTCGGTAGGGCAGGAACACCTTTCGGACTGGCCTATCGGCCGATAGGCTGGCCGATAGGTTCGTCTGTCTCTTGCAAAATTCGTTTCTTCCGTCCGTTTGACTCGACTCTCGGTCCTTTGTCTCGTTTTGGGTCCTTTTGGCTCTAAAACCTGCAAACACACTAAAACCAACCCAAACGCGTAATACGGCTCGACTAATCATAAATAAGCCAAATACGAGCACATTAATCACGAAACGAGATAAAAACCTAGTATAAAATCCTAGAAATAAGTGGTAAAATTACCACTTATCATTGATCGCCTTGGACGCCGATCGATAGGTTCTTGCCCAGCGTCTGTCTTCTTTGGCTGGCTCCTTACTATCATGCCGATCGCCATCGAGGCATATAAATCGCCGCACAACAATTGCCCCCCAGCTCGCTCTGATGTTGGAAACATGGGGTGAGGTGGCACTATTGGCTATCACCTATTCTAGATGATTGGCTCGTCTGTTTATGACAAAGACGATCTGATTTCGAATCCGGACGATCTAATTTCGAATCCGGACGATCCCCTTATGCGCTGGAAATAGCGGGAAATGGAGGCGGGCTCTTGGAACGTTGCAGGGACATGCGTCGCGCTATCATTTGGGGATTCCGATAGTTTTGTCAGACTTGTCGTCTGGCGTGCCCTCGAAATGACGCGTACGCGGGTTCCGAGAGCTGCATTTAATGTGTCCCCCCCGCCGGTTGCACTCCAGGCCCTGGGATTCCGCCTATTTGCATAGAGGCCCCTGCTCCAGCCTATAAAAAGGGCAAGGGCCATTTCAGTTCAACTCTTTATGCGCCCTTACTTTTTAGACGAAGACTCTACCGATTTTCTTTGAAGCTCCTTGTGCCGACCGTCTTTCTTTCTAGGTAAGAACCAAAATTTTCTTTCTCCCTTTACTTTTAAGAACATGTCTGGATGAGGATCTAAAACATACGAGGCCGGTAGCTCTTCCACCGCAGCGGCTTCGCCTGACCGGGAAGAAACCCCCGTGGCTCTTCATATGGAAACGGCCGTCGAGGCTATTCGTGCGGGGATTGCACCCGCGGAGATTGAAGAGCTTTTCAATGAAGCTGAAATGGCGAGGTCGGCGGCGGCGGGGCAGAGGGGCTCACTGGTGGATGAGGATGAAGAGGTAAGGCTGTACTGGGAGCAGAACAGCGTGTTCGGCCCCGCCTATCTAGATTTTGCCAATCTTATGGAGAGGATTGCCGGACTATGTCCCGAGTTTGACTTCGAAGCATATTCTGCCACCCACCCCTATGAGCCCGTGAAGCGGACGTCATTCCGGGCCGCGGACCATTCCTTATGGACCCTTGGACAGGTCCGGAGTTCGGCGACCAGGAAAGACTTGATTCGTTGGAGGGAGAAATTCCACATCCCTTCTGATGTTTCATTGCATGTGCCCTCGGAGAACGAACGTGCCAACCAGCCTCCTGAGGGTATGGTTGTTGTCAATGAAATGATCCTGGAGGCCGGATTGCGGTTTCCCTTACCATTCGCCGTGTCGTATTTGCTGATCACCTGGAATGTGGCGCCGCTCCAGTTGACGCCGAACGCCTGGCTGCAGATTATCAGCACCTTGACATTGTTTGGCGGTCATCGGTTGTTCCGTTTGCCTTCTGCGCTGGAAATGAACTATCTCTTCAAGTTGACTGCGCAGAAGGGATCGGTTGGCGGCTACCACATTCAGGTTCGCATGGGTTGGGTGGTCCTAGGGGTGCCGAACAAAACTCGCGGTGACCTGGCAAAATGGTGCTGGGTCGGTGGAGCGTGGAGGTCGGCATCGGGCGATAAGCCGGAGTAAGAGTTGAAGATCCCCACCAGTTTTTGGGAGAGGAATCCGAGTAAGGGTTTTAACTCTCCCTTTATTTGGATACACCTTGAAATGATCTAATTTGGTTTCCTTTTTGCAGGCTCCCTTGTTCCAGCGATCGGCGATGTCCCCTTTGATTTCTTGATTGTCTGGGAGCAAATCCGCAGTCTGCCGGACTCCTACATCGATGTTCGCTCACTCGGCCATGAACATCATCGGTTGGGAGCTCGATTGTTTTGCTTTCCTCGCCACCTGAAGGTTCCAGGTATGAATTGTTACTTCCTCTTTCCTGTATGACGATCGTCTGATTGAGGTAGATGTCTATCTTGTCTGAAATTATTCTTTGATAGACATCCATTTTCCCCGCTACGCCGAGCCACCAAGAGAGATCTCAATGTTGAATCCCGGTCTCTTGGGTCGTCTTCACCAGGGTAAGAAGACGGGTCGTGCCCCAGCAAGGACGTCCCGTCCTGTCCCTGCGGTGAGACCTGCTACGGTGCCGATCGCCGAGCCGGAAGTTTAGGAGGAAGAACAGCTCCAGCGCAACCGCAAGAGGAGAAGGCCGGAGGAGTCTCTGCCGACTGCTGATGCGGAGGTATCCATTTTGGAGTCGCCGGTTGCCGCGCCACCTATCTCTGCTGTTCTGATGGCAGAGGGGTCCAGGCCATCAGCTGCCTTCCTGAAGACCTCGGCGATCGCCGAAGCCGAAACTCCTCGGGGCAAGCCCTTTTTCGGCCGCGACCCCGAGTTCGTCAACAGGTAAGATCGGTTTGATCTTTTTGAGTTAGGCTATTTGTGTAGGATGTATACTAACTCCCTTGTTTCTTTTTGTTTGTGTTGCAGGATCCGTCTTGCCGATCCGGACACCTCGCCGATGGTGTAGGATTTCTTGGCGATCAAATCTCTGCGCCGATCTCTCGACGTTCCCTCTTATGTCTCCCGGGCCATCACTGCTCTTCCTAAGGCCTGGACGACCGACCTCGACGCGATTGCTCGTCGGCAGTCTGGAGATGCCATGCAGGCGACGCTCGCCCTGAATCTCCAGGCGGCGACGATGGCCACCCAAGTCGCTAAAGATTATAAGAGGCGACCCTCTAATGCTCGCCTCCATCAAGATCTCGAGGCTACTCGGAACCAGAATGCCGAGTTCGCTAACCGGATCGCGGCCATGGAGAAAGAATATATTGAGGCGGACAAATGGGCCAAACAAGACCTCGATCGGATGAAGCAAGAGCTTGGGCGGTCCAAGGAGGTGGCCGATCGGTTCCGTGACCAGATGACGGATGCTCGTCGGTTGCACGCGGCCTCGCAAGAGGAGGTGACTGGGCTGAAGGCGACAGTAGATCGTCTCAACGGCGAGCTGGAGAAGGCGAAGGGAGAACTGGACACCAAGGTAGCCGAGCTTGTGGATGCGGACAAGATGATTGCGGGTTTGAAGGATCAGTTAAAGGCGATCGAGACCGATCCCTACCTTAATGTGGGGTACGTCGGCGAGTTCGCCTATTATGTGGCCTACGCCGACGCTATCCGTGCTGCCAAGAAGGTAGGTGTCGAGGTCGGCCCTATGATGGAGACTTTCAAAGCCTATGCTCTTGAGCATCCTTTGCATCCAGAATTTTCCCTGCCGATCCTCGATCTCACCGACTTAGGGATTGATCTGAGCTGGTATCCGTTTCCGGATAAACTTATTTATCTTAAAGCCGGTGTGGAGGCGCGCACCGATCCGCCTGCTGGAGGCGAAGGCCAGTCGGGGGTGGCCTGAATGACGCTGGAGTTTGTTTTGTTTTCCTTCATTTTGTAATTTCCAGTTTTCTCATGTATTGCCTTCGGGCTTGTATGTACGATCGTTTTGAACGGAATAAAATACTTCTTCTTCGCATCTGATTCTTTATCTGTATGATCGTCACTTCTGAATGTTTGCATATGAATTTGCACAAGTGTTTACACAATTGCACCTGATGTCTTGTTTGTACGATCGACTGTTTGAATGTTGAATGGATACGATTGTATTGATACACTTGAAAATTCTTACTTGTAAATTTCTTGGGCAAAACCGATCGTCATGTGTGTGTTTGAACGAAGCCGATCGTGTATGGTCGCTTCCTCCCGATCGCATTTCAGGAATAGCTCCACTTTGCCCCTTGTTTTTGTTTACTTAGTGTAAGTAAGGGAACGGAAATAGTGTGTTGGATGAACTATATTGAGTTTTTACCGATTCTTTGAGGGAGGACGACTGTGTGCACGGTCGCTGAGTTCGATGGACCGATCTTCGTAACCGTGTCTTTATGTGCGAGGGACATTCCATCCGTAGGTATGTCCCGCAACTCACTTTATTGTTAGGGTCCTCCGTTAGGCTGCGCCCGCCTTGTATTTAAACGAAAGGCGAGCGGTCTTAGTCTGGAGGAGTCCTTGCACGGGAGTCGCCGGTTTATTCGACTCCACGTCCACGGCTTGTTAGCACTCTTCTACCTTGGGTCGGCATGTTAGGTGGCGACCCTCGACGGTATACGTTGTGATGGGGTAGGGACGCGTCGCCTTACCCGGGTACATCATGTTAGATGATGTACTTTTGAGGGCGCGCGAGTGTGTCCGCGGATTTAATTGGAGGGTCCTTCGGCTATGCTTGCCTCGTATTTAAACGAAGGGCGAGCGATTGCAGCCCAAAGGAACCTTGCATGGACGAAACTGTCGGTTCCATCAACCTCCAGGACCACGGCTGCACTTTTCTACCTCGGGTCGCCATGTTAGATGACGACCCTCGATGGTATACGTTGTGCTTGGGGGGGGGGATCGCTTGCATAGGTCTGTCAGGTTTAGACGATGACCTCTTGTAGGGAAAGCGATCCGTCCTCTTTTTAGTTGTTCATTTTCGTCGAGGCGAATCATATAGATGGGATAGGAAAATCTCATTATACTCTTTGTACATTGGGTAACTGAAACTGAATACGGAGTTTTCACTGGTAGTATTTCTTCAAATGTATGGCGTTCCAGGGATATTGGTCCGGAGTGCCGTCAGGGTGTTCAAGTTCGTAGGCTCCCCTAGTTAGCCACTTAGATATCCTGAAGGGGCCTTCCCAATTTGGGCCAAAGACTCATGTGTGAGTCTGGACCTTTTTGAGTACTAAGTCGCCCACTTGGAACCGTCTTTCTTTGACCTTCGAATTGAAGAACTTCTCGGATCTCCTTTTGTGGATTGTGTTCTTCATTTCTGAGTTCGGTCGCCGTTCTTCGAGCATGTCCATGTCGTTCCACCGAGCCACATCATTTTCCGTCGTCATCTCTTGTTCAGTTCGGTAGCTGAGGACGGCGATCTCCGAAGGGATCACCGCTTCTGTTCCGAAGGCGAGGGCGAATGGGGTCTCAGTGGTTGAGTTTCGAGTTGTCGTTCGGTAGGACCACAAAACATCCGGGAGTTCGCTCGCCCATCGTCCTTGCTTGGATTCGAGTCGTGCTTTGATCGTGTGTTTGATGATTTTGTTTACAGCCTCAACCTTCCCGTTCGTATGAGGGTGGTAAGGGGTTGAGAACAACTTTTTGATTCCTCACTTCTCGCAGAATTGCATGACTTCCAAGCCGTCGAACTGCTTTCCGTTATCGGAGATGATAGCCTGTAGTAGATCGAAACGGCATACGATGTTCTTCCAAATGAACTTGATTACTTGCCCTTGTCCGATCTTGTTGAGCGGCTCGGCCTCAGCCCATTTTGTGAAATAATTGACCCCCACAATTGCAAACTTACAGCCCCCTGGTGCCGTCGGCAAGGGACCTATAAGGTCGATGCCCCATTGGGCGAATGGCCATGCGCTGCACATAGAAGTGAGTTGTTCAGGGGAGAGCTTGATGTTTAGGCCCATTACTTGACACCTGTGACACGATCGAGCGTAGGCGATCGCATCTTTTTGTAGTGTAGGCCAGAAAAAACCTTGCCTGGTTGTTTTGTGGATGAGAGCTCGCCCGCCCGCATGGTTTCCACAGATCCCATCATGGATCTCGACTAAAACGAGCTGGCCTTCCTCTGGCGTAATGCACTTGAGGAGGGGAAGGCTGAAAGCTCGCTTGTAAAGCCGGTCGTCCAGTAGGGTGTATCTGGTTGCATGGAGTTGGAGCTGACGAGCTTTGATACGGTCATCGGGGACCGTCCCATCCTTCAAGTATTTAATGAACGGAGTCATCCAGTTCTCCTCAGCGATGATGATCGCGGTAATCAGGTTTCTGTCGATCGCCGGATTTGCCGATTTTGTGATTTGGATGTTAGAGAAATCGGCCGCTCCATCCGACGACGCTAGTTTGGATAAGGCATCGGCCTGGGAGTTGTGTTCTATTGGGACTTGTTCGATTAGCACTTCTTCGAACTTTGTGCACATTTCGGCGACCAATTCTTGGTATTTTGCCATCTATTCGCCGTGCGCCTCATATTATCCCTTGACTTGGTTCACGACCAAGAGGGAGTCCATGAAAATGTGGGGACGGCGAACATCCAGGGCGAGGGCTAAATCGAGCCCGCCTACCAAGGCTTCATATTCGTCTTCATTGTTGGTCGCCTGAAACCCGAAACGTACAGCATTTGTGAAACTTTGGCCGTCGGGGATGATGAGAACAATCCCTGCCCCTGCTCGCGAGTTGGTTGCCGAGCCATCCACGTACAGCTTCCAAGCAGGGCAGCCGACCTGGGTCGAACTGTGAGGGAATGTTAATTCCACCACAAAGTCCGCCAGAGCCTGGCCTTTTATCGCCGTGCAAGGAGCATACGTGATACCGTATTGAGCGATCTCCAGTGACCATTTGAGGAGTCGTCCGTTGGTGTCTGGCCGGTGCAGAACTTGCCTTAAGGGGAGCGTTGTCAGAACCTCCACTTGATGTTCGAAGAAGTAGGCCCTTAGCTTGTGAACACTCATGACTAGAGCGTAGGCAATCTCTTCCAGAGGCGTGTAGCGCGTTTCCGCGTCATGGAGTGCTTGGCTAATAAAGTAGATCGGCAAATGGACTTGCCCCTCTGCTCGCACTAAAACAGCACTCAGCGCGACCTCCGAGGCCGCCAGGCAAAGGAATAGCTTTTCGCCGGGGATCGGCTTCGCCAAGATCTGGGGGTTAGATAGATACTCCTTAATCTTGGCGAATGCTATTTGACTCTCCTTTGTCCATGCGAACTTCTTGTTCTTTATGGTCGCGACGAATGGCTTGCTTTTGTCTCCAAGTCGAGATATGAAACGGTTGAGGGCGGCTAGACAACCCATGAGGCGTTGCACTTGCTTGATATTCCGTGGTTCCTGCATGTCGAGGATCGCCTGGGTCTTGGTGGGGTTTGCCTCGATCCCTCTTTGGCTCATGATGTGCCCCAAGAACTTCCTAGAGCTTACCCCAAAGTTGCATTTCTTGGGGTTTAGAAATTTCATATTGAACTTCTCGAGGATGGCGAACGTCTCGGCAAGATCAGTGAGGTGATCTTCCTTCTTGAGGCTTTTGACCACGATATCGTCAATGTAGACCTCCATGGTCTTGCCGATCTGATTAGCGAACGTCCCGTTGACTAGCCGTTGGTAGGTCGCCCCTGCATTCTTCAGGCCGAATGACATTCGGACCCAAAAGTATGTCTTTTTCCATGTGGAACGATGTGTGTTTTATGTCTTTCTCCGCCATTGGGATTTGATGGTATCCGGCGAAGGCATCCATGAATGACATCATTTCACAACCTGCTGTGCTATCGACCAAGTGATCAATATGAGGCATAGGAAAATGGTCTTTTGGACATGCCGCGTTGAGGTCGGTGAAGTCGATGCATAACCTCCAGGAGCTGTTCGGCTTTTTGACGAGCACCGCGTTGGCAACCCACTGTGGCTCGTCTGTATCTACTCCGATTAGTTTATTATCGAGTAGCTTTTTAACTTCTATGTCGAGCGCTGCATACTTCTCACGACCGAATTTCCTACGTTTCTGGTGAACAGGCTTCCTTGTCGGGTCGATCTTTAGATAGTGGCAAGCGTGTTCCGGACATATGCCAACCATATCTTGATGCGACCAGGCAAAGACTCCGATGTTCTTACGTAGTAAATTGATCAAATCCTTCTTTAATTCGAGGTCGATGCTTGTGCCGATCTATACTTCCCGCTCCGGGTGAGCCAGATCTATCGTTATATTTTCCAACTCTTCAATGGGGACGGTCGCCTCTCGTTTGGAATGATTTCCGGACTCGATCCTTGGATCGATGTCGAGGCTTGGCTCGAAACCGATCCTTGGCTCGATGTTGTACGTCAATCGTTGTGAGATGCCGTCCTCTGAGTCGGGCTGGTACGAGGTGCTAGGCTCGTCGATCTCCATTGGTTGATTGTCGATCATCTCAATGTTATAAATAATATGGGAAGTGTTGAAAGAAGCTACGACACAGGAGTAATTCAAACATTTCTTAGACATTAGTTGGTCTCCTTTTACAGTACCGACCATCCCATCGGTAATGGGGAATTTGATACAGTAAAAGAAAGAAGAGGCGACCGCCTCGAAGGTTTCTAGAAATGGGCGACCTAGGAACCCATTATAGATGCTGGGCCTATCTATGATTAGAAAATTCAGGTTCCTAGTAATCCTAACCTTGGGATCGTAATAGCATATTAGCTCGACAGAGAGCTTGATCCTTCCGTAGGCTTGGACTGTGCTGTCGCTGAACCCTTAGAGCACAGTGTCAAATGGATTGATGAACTTGGTCAGGTTTCCGAGCTGGTCAAGAGTGGATTTGAATATGATATTGCAGAAGCTCCCATTGTCAACCAGCATGCGATCGACCATTTTTCCAAGGATACATGCAGAGATTACCAATGCATACTCTTTGGGGCACTGCACTCCCTCCCTATCCTTGTTGGAGAAAGTGATGAGCGCGTCTTTGGAGATGGTCGGCTCTGGGGGTACCCCGACATGGACCCCAGCGAACGCCCTCAGTTCGGCCTTCCGCTTTCTGTTCGACAGAGTGGAAAATGGGGAGAGGCCCCCGAGGTTTCCTCCTCCCACCTGAAGCATATTTATCCGACCACCAGGGTTGATCGGAGGGATCGATTCGTCAGAATACTCCAGCTCGTTCTGCTCGATCCTGGCGACTGGATTGGGAGGGATCCCGTCGTTCTGCCGGCACTTGCGCCCTCCGGTCCTCTCTGATTGGGGCTCTGGCTTGAAATTATGGACCGGAGATAGGTTGAGGTTGCGGAGGAGGTGAACCTCCACATCTTTGAAGGCTTTGAATTCTCCAGGCGGCTTTGTTACTGCCTTTCTGGGCTTGGCGACCGCCTTCTTCTGGATGTGGGATGGCGCCTTCCCTTCTCCCGCATATCCCTCGCCTAAGCAGAGGGTGAGCATCCTCTGCCTGGCCAGGAAATCAACGGCCCTAATGCGGAAGATCGCGTAGGTCGGGGGGATGTCCTTTGCATGGTGCCTGAACATGGGCGAGTGGCCATAGAATCCCCCTAGGACCGAGTAGAGAGCGAGCTCGTCGCTAATAGGCTAGCCAGTGAGGACTATTTCGTCTACCCGGTCGATGTAGTCTTCATCGGGCTTGTCCTTCCCCTGCCTGATTTTCATCATGCGGTGGGGCCTTCTGGCCGAGCAACTTTGGCGGCAAAGTACGACGTGAAGTCGTTCGCCAGCTTCTCAAAACAATTGATCGAGCGAGGTGGTAGTGAGATGTACCACCTATGGGCGAGGTCGCCCAATGTCAATGGGAACATTCGGCATTTCGTTGCGTCCGATGCTCCATATCCGATCATGTAAATCCGGAACTTGCTCAAATGGGTCTCAGGATCCGATCTCCCCTCGTATAGAGGTATTTAAGGGGGAGCGGTCTTCGGTTGAACTGGGTCGAGCTCGATCTGGGTCGCGAGTGGCTCACTCGGTACAATGATCGATCTCTTGGCGCCTGCCCCAGTCTCTAGGAGCGCCTTCATTTCGTCATTTGGCGCATGGCGGCCATCGGCCGCTTTGGCCTCGGCCCGATCAAGCTTTCGGAGCGGGAACCAAGGTGATCATGTACTGATCTCCTGGCCCTATGGTAGGCGATGAGTTCCACGCCACCGGGCTCAGTTCTTGGGCGAGCGGGGGCCCGTTGGCCGGCTTGTCTTCTGGGAGTCGGGTATGCCGAACTCCTGGTGACATATTCGGACTCCGATGCCTCCCGGCTGGGACCTGAATGCCCGGGTCGCCACGAGGGATCACTCCCTAGGCGGCTGAAGACGGAGTCATCCCGCCTTACAAGAGCCTTTTCCTACGGCTCGGGGCTTTCTGTCGATTTCTCAACATATATCCCCTTGAGCTTCCGTTTGCCTGCTCGGTGGATGGCTGACGGAGTAATGGTGGGCGAGTCGCATGCCCTCCGTCGCACCCTGAGGATGGCTATAGCCTCCTCAATATGTTCCACGGTCTGGAACTGATCGAGTGAGAGGCTGGGACCATCCCTCGGGGGCGGGAGTGAGAGTCTAGTGTCGCCGCGGTCACCTTCCCCTGTAGGCTGGGATTCAGTCTCGGACGGAATGAGATGTCCGGCAAATCGCAGGGTGGCTCTTTTGGAGGTCGTGGAAGATGTCATGTCTCTGAAGGTTTTTCTTTGAAGAACAGTGAGTGTTTCTTCGAGACGGTCGGAATAAAAATGAAGGTTAAGGGAGCCCCCTTCTTCTAGCGCCAATTGTTGTTACCCAAAATATTATCTGGATATGATATTGCTGGAATGGTCGAGTGAGAAACAAATGCGACAACACTTCCGTGGGAAAATAAATAACACAAGGTTTGCCGAGGTTGTTAATCCCGGGCTTGAATGCTCTCGCGAGATGTTATTAATATGAATACTTTGAAGTACAAATACTAATGTTAGAATCTATTACAATGAGTGTAAAGATTCTAGTTATCTTAGCTATAGAACGTAAAGATTGCCGGAAGAACCAGATATGATGCTCTGTGAGTTCTTGCTTTTGATGTTCTGTATATCTGAATGAGTTTTCCAGTAAGTCTATTGTTCTCAGAATGTATCTCTCTCTGTACGTTTTTTCACTGATTTGGCCATTGTTGGATGCCTCCTATTTATAGGAGACAAGGTTGTTGGGTCCTCTCCGACGATCGCAGGCGACCGCCGTTTTCTATATTAGAATAAGGCGGGCGATCATCCCGTCACGTGGGGCTGTTCCCTTATAGTCCGAGGCTGCAGTTGGCAGCCAGCTGTGCGAGCCAATGGGAAACCTGCACGCGTCCTGAGTCGCTATCTGGGGAGGACGCACCTTGTACCTTTCGGAGGTCCTGTCGGTAGGTGTGAGGTTGGTGGCAGGCTAGGCTCAAAGGCCTTATATCGTGGCGCCTTTTGTAGATCTGCATGTGGGTCTACGTCCGAGATTCGGTCTTCGAAGACTTTGATGGGTGTCGGATCCATATGCAGTATGGGATGATCGTCTACAGTCAGACATCATTGGCGATCGCCATATGTCTTCAGACGATCGCCTTGGACGCCGATCGATAGGTGCTTGCCCAACGTCTGTCTTCTTTGGCTGGCTCCTGACTATCATGTCGATCGCCATCGAGGCATATAAATCGCCGCACAACACTTGTCATGGGCTCGCAGTTGGGAACCAGATTCGATCAGAGCAGATGCTGTCTTGGCCTCAGACACTCGTAACTTTGATTGCTCTTCTCAGGATCTGTTCTTGTTTTTCTTGCAGTTGGCTCAGGGCCTGCTTGAAGACATGTGGCAAGACAGTGAAGGCTTCTACCACTCGGGAGACTTCATGCTTCAGCCCGGTCATTTCTTCAATAGAAGATGTGTGAAGCCAATAAAGAGCTTTTTCTACAGAGTGTAGAGCATTGACTGCGTCCTGAATAAAGACAGTTTGGAGGCCAAGAGCACGTAATCACTCTTTTCTTGCTGCAGTGCTGAGAGAGTCTGGCTGGGCAAAGTCCTCGACTCCATTTAACCTTCTCAAATTCACATTTGGGCGTGAAATGAGTAGGACATTCTCAGGTAGAACACCGTCGTCGGATTCCAAGGCGGTTGATGGGGCGGGAGTAACTGTTTCGGGTTCGGCGACAAGGGGTGCTGCATCCTCCTGTGTCGAAGTGGTTTCTGTAGAAATGGATACAGGAGGGACCAATTCTTCCTGCTGTCTCTCAGCATCCTCCTGCTCCGGCAGAGGACAGATTTCTCTTGCTGGATGGCGCTAGATCTTTCTTCGGCGGGGGCGACTACTGTAATACCTGCAATTTCGGATTTCGGTGATTTTTTTTTTTCGACGGGAGCCCATTTTGATGACTCGCTCGTGATCGTTTAGTCATTCCGAGATTATTTAATTCTGCACTTTTTGTCATCCGAGTTCGTTTCGGTATCTTTTGTTGAGTTCCGTATTCTTAAGCGGTTTTTCCGCACTTGAGTTCGATTCTTGCGAATCTCATCCGAAACTGTTGTTTCGAGTTTCTCGTAAGTTCATTTAATGTTATTATTCATGTTGCGAGCTTCGGCTTGGTGTTTCGATCGTGTATCGTGTATTTCGGACGTTTTGGGCCATTTTCGTAATTTCCCAAAGTTTGGGGTAATTACTTTCCGTTGTCGAATTTCGAGCCTTCGGGTGGTCGGAATCATGTGTTCTCTTAGTGCTTGAATTCATATTTGCGATTACTTCATAAACGTATCTTCGATTCGTATTCAGGCTCGGGTTTCGGGGTCGTCCGGGCCATCGGAGTTGGTCCCGGCCGAATCATGGCTGGGCAGGTTGGTCCCAGGCCAGCCCTGGCCGAGTTAGGGCCGGAAGGGCCCGTCAGTTACGTACGTAAGGCCGGTTACATACGTAAGCCTTGGCCGGTTATGTACGTAACGATGCTGGCATTTCTGGGTAGTTAGTTCGGCCATGGCCGGTTACGTACGTAAGCCCTTGGCCGATTACGTACGTAAGGAGGCCGGCAGACAGCCTATTTAAGACCCAACAGACAGGTTTTTCATCATTTTTCTCACCCATTTCATCCTCTTCTGCGTCTGGAGCTTTGATGATCATGGAGGGATGATGTCAGGTGTTAAATCCATGAAGTCTTGGAGTTCATATCATCAATCATCCATCCTATAACATCCTTTGATCGAGCGAATCAGGTCAGATTTTCTAGAAATCTAGTTTTGGAGAATTTGGGTGTTTTGGTTGTTTTCATCCGTTTAATCCAATTTAACTTAGGATTGTGATGGATTGATGATTATTTAGATGTATTATATCATTTCCCTTGTTATTCCATGGTTGGATCGTATCGATTCGTTGTTTTGGTCGAGTTCTTGATCGACGCCTTGAAGGTGTCCGGTAGAATGTCATAGAGGGGTTTTCGGACGTTCTACAATTATTCTTCCTCGTATGATCATTGATTTATTAATTATATGATGTTAGGGTCAAGTTTCTTGCGAAGAAACTGTGTTGAACCCTTCCGTTCGTTGTCGTCTTCCTTTTCGATAGCATCGGGCATTCCGAAGCTTCTCGGTTGAGCCGTGTTAGTCGAAATACTTGCGTGCTGATTTCGAGGCAAGTATCTTGCTCATACATTTCATGTTTCATAGGCGTAATTGTTGGTAAATGATTTTATGTAAAATCCAGATGTTTAATGAATGTTAAAAAGTATCGGTATGTTCTCGATAAATGTTGTCTTTCAACGATAACTCAGATGCTTCGTGAATAAGTGTGCTTTTGGCCTATGTGTGTTAACTCCGTTGGTTGAAAGACTTATGATCACATTTAGTGAATGTAATAAACCGTAATCATTTACCAAGGATAACGTGTTGTTATGTGTGCTTGTTCGGTGAATATGTGACGGGTGACATTGGTTGTTACTCCTTTGAAAGGAAGTTGTGATGCTTAATGTTGCTTGGCTAGATAGTTGATTATTTGTTATGTGCTTGTTGTATGTGATGTGCCTCCGGGTAGGATTGTTGAATCTCCGGGATCCATACTTGCTAGTATGGGTCGGGCGTGGCCGTAGGGTTATCCACCGGGTATGTCTTGCGGGGATTCCGAGGTTCGTGGCTTGTTAGCCCGATGCCGGGATAACTGATGGGGTTATCATCGGGTATGTCTTGCAGGGACTCCGAGGTTCGTAGCTTGTTAGTGCGATGCCGGGATAACTTATGGTTGTGGTTTGGTTAAGTACGTATCTGTGCTTGTAGTCATGTGACTGTTGTTACGGTGATATGTGATTTGATATAGTTTCCCTATGGGTTATTCACTCGGGTTTGTTCTACGGGAGCATCTGAGGTCCGTGGCTTTCTAGCACGGGACGCGAATAATATGTGGAAATAGGTTGTTATTGTATGATCGAGTCGTGGACCCCGTGTGTTGTTATCGTAATTTTGTTTTGGGAAAATGACTTTTAGACTGTGTCCCTAAATATTTTCGAAAGGCTTGAGAATTCTTAAAATCCCAAATGTATTCAAAACCCCCGAGATCGTAAAATGTTTTACAAGATGTATATCGGGTTTACTCCTATCTTTCGATTTAACCATTTTGATCAAGTGATTTACCTCGGTAAGTATGTTTATGATTTCTTATTCTTTGCATTATGATATGTATGGCTTGTCTTCGTATTTTATACTTGCACTAGCAAAACAATGGAGTTTTGCTAACCCCCGAGTATTCGGGGGGTGGATGTCTGTCTTTGCATTCAGGTTTTGGGAGCATAACTCAGGGTCGGCACGAAGGATGATGAAAGATGATCGATACTAATCACATGAGGGCCCGTACATTATTGTTTGGTTTAGTTCTATTTTATTTCCGCTGCAGTATTCTTTCCCGTTGTACGGGAGCGTGTTGTATTCGACCCTTGCGAGGGCATGTAATTGTAACACTCCAAATCTCAGATGGGACATTACACGCCGTAGGACCCTCATGAGGGTCTACCAGGCTAACTCATGAAACATAAACCACAATGAAATCTGAAAAGACGCACTTAACATAGTAAAAATAAGGCCGTGGCCTCGGCCAAAACATTTTAATGGAAGTACATGAGGCATAAGTCAAATACCAATTCATTCCCCACGCAGGGGACTTAAACCAAGTTTAAAAGTAATCAGTCCAACTCCAATACTCAGACAAATACAATGACAAAGCATGAAAATATAGACTCGAGCCACATCATCATGGCAGACCATTCTTTGCGTGCGCATCCCGTGCCAGGTCCTCAGCTAGACCAACACCTGAAATGCATAAGACGCATTTCCCCCATTTAAGGGGTTAGCATTCGAATAGCTAGTGTAAGTACAATTTACATAATGCCATTAGGGAGTATAATCCAACATGAAAATGCTTTTGAAAAATACTAGAAACACAATATTCCGGAATATCACAGTTTTTTTCAACAAAGTATGCCTATCAAGGCAAAACATAACATCACATTACCACAATACAATTCCACACTTGCTAACCCGTGGCCGTACCCCTTAGTATCGACCCCCAGAGGCCCTGTCGGACCCTCCCCAGGTGGGAAACCACTTCCGCAGTCGTACCCCTTAGTAGCGACCCCTAGAGGCCCCGTGGGACCATCCCCAGGTGGAATACATGATATCAACATACGCACACACACAATTATCACAACTTTCCATCAATGTCGAATTTTACGTTCTACATAACAAAATGTAAAGAAGTACTTGCCTTGGGTGAGACGACGGAAGGAAAAGGTTGAAAGGTAAGGTTTTGATCCGAACAATCTTCACAACCCCATTCCTATCATAATAACGATAAACAACCAATCTCAAAACTACGAAAACATAGGAATACGTCCTAGTTCTACCCGCTGGAACAATTCATCGAACATTACTAGGGTATCGTCGAGTATAAGTGACGAACAATGGAAAAATCGGAGTTTAAAACCACAAATCCTCAAGAAAACGAAGGATTGCAAGTATACAATTAAAGTCTAGTAATAATCCATGATAATTCGGATTAAAAAGGTCAAATCACAAGAAATCCCCAAAATTTTCCCAAAATCTCAAAACAAGGGTTTCAGGGATTCTTACCTTGATTCGGATGGCGGAAAATGTTAAGAACTCGAAGATTTCGCGCAAGGAATGCAAGGATGTTAGTGGATGATGATATCTGGTCGAAATCGGTCCTAACCCTCGTCTGGAATCGCCCAACGTCGAAGAGAAGAAGTAAGGATGGAAAATGACGAAGTTGGGCTGTTGCTGTCCTATTTATATCAGACAGGCTTAGCGCACGCTAGGCACAAGAATTAGCGTGCGCTAACGGGGTGCGGAATGAAAACAGAGGCTTCTGACCTCCCGTTAGCGTGCGCATGTTAACAAAATTAGCGTGCGCTAATGTTAAGAATTAGCGCCCGTTAACACTCAATTAACGTACGCTATCTGGTCCAGTACTGAAATACTGAACCTTCTGCCCAGTCCGCTGAAATCGTTAGCGCACACTACAAACTCCAAGTTAGCGTACGCTAACTACACAGCGATAGCGCACGCAAGGAATCAAGGAGTAGCGTGCGCTATTCAGTAAAGAATCGATCGCTGCTCAGACGATCGCCGCAGCATGCATTTAAAATCGAAATGCAATGCAAGGCCCGAATCCAGAAACATAAACACGGAATATTCAAGATGATGAAGCTAAGCGTTGAAACAAAATACAATTCCGACCACGGGAGAGTCCGTAATGCGACAAATAAAGTGAAATTCCCTAAACTTATAGGAAATCCCAAAAATGGCCAAGTGCCCGAAAATCACGATACGACATCGGATTAACAAACCGAAAGTCTCAACACAACTAACTCAACCATACGAACTTATGCAAACCAAGAAACAACGAAAATGAACGAGTTTACGAGAATCGAACGTACATGCGACAAGATATAATTAAAGATAAAAACACGTAAAAACATCACCGAAACTCGTCCAAACGGAAAAACTCCAAGAACAAAATAGGTTCAGAATTCCAAAACAGTAACAAGCGAGTTGTCCGAAATGAACACACACCAAAATAGAAATTACCAAAAATAGAAAGTATGGATATTACATTCTCTCCCCCTAAAAATAAGTTTCGTCCCGAAACTTACAACGTGAATAACTCGAGATATCTCGACTACATACTCTCTTCCCTCTCCCACGTGGCTTCCTCGGATCCATGCCTCGACCATTGAACATTAACTAAAGGAATGGTTTTGTGTCGAAGTTGCTTCACCCGGCGCTCTAAAATCTGAATCGGCCTCTCCTCGATGGTAATGTCGGGTCCCAACTCGATCTCTCCAAAGTCAATAATATGGCTAGGGTTCGGTATGTACTTCCTATGCTGAGAAACATGAAATACGTTCTGCACGTGACTCAAGGACGACGGCAAACCTAACCGATATGCAAGCTCTCCCACTCTCTCTAAAATCTCGAACGGTCTAATATATCTCGGACTAAGTTTACCTTTCCGACCAAAATGGTAAACTCCCCTTGTCGGAGACACCTTAAGCAAGACATGATCTCCCACCTCAAACTCCAATGGCCGGCGACGCGTATCAGCATAAGACTTCTGCCGATTCTGGGCCGTCAACAACCTATCGCGAATCAGGGCAATCTTCTCTCTCGTCTCAACTACCATATCGGGCTCGGTACCAATCAGCTTGGACGCATCGTCCCAACACAACGGCGATCTGCACCTCCTCCCATATAATGCCTCAAAAGGTGCCATTTTGATCGAGGCGTGCCAACTATTGTTGTACGTGAACTCGATCAACGGCAAGTGTGACTCCCAGTCATCCTTCCAATCTAAGGCACAGGCTCTCAACATATCCTCCAGTGCCTGGATCATCCGCTCTGACTGCCCGTCAGTCTGAGGGTGGTAAGATGTACTAAGTCTCAACTCAGTCCCCAAAGCTCGATGAACAGCCTGCCAAAAATGTGATACAAACCGGCCATCTCGATCCGAAACAATACTCCTAGGAGTCCCATGCAATCTCACGATCTCTGCAACAAACACTCGTGCCAACCTCTCCGGCCCCCAAGTGTCTTTAATACCCAGGAAATGAGCTGATTTGGTTAGTCGATCGACAATAACCCAAATCATGTTCATTCCCGTCCGAGGCCTAGGCATCCCGGTAATGAAATCCATAGAGATGTCTTCCCACTTCGATTCCGGAATGGGAAGTGGTCGTAGCAACCCCACGGGCCGCTGATGGTCAATCTTAACCTGCTGACAGGTCAAACACTTCGCCACAAACTCACTAACGTCCGTCTTCAAATTGCTCCACCAGTAGTTACTCCTCACATCCTTGTACATTTTGCTCGTACCAGGGTGTATGGAGTAAGGCGTGGTATGAGCCTCGCTCAAGATCTTATGCCTCAACTCAATGTCATTCGGTACACATAATCTGCTGCGAAATCTCAAAACTCCGTCATCCTGAATCACAAACCCAGGGGCTTTCCCATTTCTCACATCCTCCCTCAACTGGACCAAAAATGAATCATCATACTGTTTCGCCTAGATATCACCAGTCAAGGACGAAGTGATCTCCAACGCACATAATTGACCCTGAACTCTCTGAACCCAAACCTTGATATTCTAAAAAATCAAATCCCGCTGGATCCTGCTCTGTGGTGTAAGTACCTCTAACATCTGCAACGCCATCGGTTTTCGGCTCAACGCATCAGCTACTACGTTAGCCTTACCCGGATGATAAAGTATCTCGAGGTCGTAATCTTTAATTAGCTCCAACCACATACGCTGCCTCATATTCAACTCTTTCTGACTGAAGATATACTTCAAACTCTTGTGATCCGTAAAAATCTTACACGACGACCCATATAGATAATGCCTCCAGATCTTTAAGGCGAAAACGACCGCAGCTAACTCCAAATCGTGCGTGGGATAATTTACCTCATAAGGTTTCAACTGGTGGGACGCATAAGCAATCACCCTGTCTCTCTGCATCAAAACACATCCGAGCCCAAGGACCGAAGCATCACTATACACCATGAAATCCTCGTTCCCCTAAGGCTATGCTAAAACGGGTGCGGTAGTCAATCGTCTCTTCAACTCATCAAAACTATTCTGTCTGTCTGCGGTCCACTCGAACTTCTGAGTTTTCTGGAGTAACTGAGTGAGCGGTCTAGCGATCTTAGAAAATTCCTCAACGAATCTACGATAATAGCCTGCAAGTCCCAGAAAACTCCTCACTTCCTTCACATTCTTGGGCAGTTCCCATGCCATCACCGCCTCTATCTTCTGTGGAACTACCCGAACTCCCTCCGCTGAAATCACGTGCCCGAGGAACATCACTTCCTTGAGCCAAAACTTACACTTAGAGAACTTCGCATACAACTTCTCAATTCTCAAGGTGTCCAACACAATCCGGAGATGTAAGGCATGCTCCTCTCGGATCTGGGAATAGATAAGAATGTCGTCGATAAAGGGGACCACGAATTTATCAAGATACTCGATAAAAACTTTGTTCATTAACTTCATGAACACTGCTGGGGCATTGGTTAGCCCAAAAGGCATAACCACAAACTCGTAATGGCTATATCTTGTCCGAAAGGCGGCTTTCGGTATATCGATGTCCCGAATCCTCAACTGGTAATAGCCCGATCGTAAATCAATCTTCGAAAAGACTGTCGCCCCCTGAAGATGATCAAATAAGTCGTCGATCCTGGTAAAAGTTACTTGTTTTTAATGGTTAACTTGTTTAATTCTCAGTAGTCGATGCATAAACGAAGCGACCCATCCTTCTTCTTAACAAAAAGTATGGGCGCACCCTAAGGCGATGCGCTCGGTCGAATATACCCTTTATCTAACAATTCCCCCAACTGTTTCTTCAACTCTAACATCTCTGACGGTGCCATACGATACGGTGCTCGAGAGATAGGAGCCGCGTTTGGCTCTAGATCGATAGGGAACTCAACCTCTCGCTGTGGTGGTAATCTCGGCAAGTCATCCGGAAATACGTCGGGATACTCGCTAACGACTGGGATCGACGACATGTCAACTCCACCATCTACTGTCTGTAGAGCGTAACACCAATAACCGACACAGCCCTGGTTCAAAAGTTTCAACGTCTTCAAGGCGCTAATCACGCTTCCCGATCTACCCGGCTTACAACCAACGAGAGTGTACTCGGTGCAGTCCTCATCTACTATCGAAATGGTGCGAGTCCGATAATTCATGATGGCACTGTGACGATCCAACCAATCGTCCCCGAGGATCAAATCCTCGCCTTTAAGGTCTACAACAATGAGATTCGAGGGCCAATCCCGGCTCCCGATCCTCACTGGGCAATCCCTAACCTCCCGGTTTCCAACCATACGATCCCCACTAGGCATACTCACTACAAATGGCTCACACTCGAACAAGCAGGTAATACCAATACGACAAACACAGTCTGAAGCAATAAAGGAGTGGGTAGCACCCGAATCAAAAAGCACAGAAACTGGATGAGAAAGGATCTGAGTGGTACCTGACGCCACTGGAACATCTGTCTCCTCCGTGCGTCTCATCTGGTATAAACGAGGGTGCACTGAGCCCGAACTAGAAGTAGCGCGGCGGTCCGGCTGGCCTCGACCTCTACCACGACCCGTACCCTGAGGACTCTAAGATGCTGGTACTCTTTGGCCGACACTCGGTTCCCCTGCTGATGTAGTTACCATAGGAGTTATGACTATCTTGGCTATTGTCTCGCAGTGAGTCGCACGATGACCACTCTGTCCGCACGAGAAACATGTGATTGGAGGATTTGGACAATACTTTGCCAAATGGTCACTCTGACTACAATTGAACAAACTCTGCTGCCTGGTAAAGGGGACTGGACTGAGCGGTTACCCTGAGACCCTCCGGCCTGGTGAAACGGCTTCTTTCCTGAAATAGGAGCAGACTGAGATTTTGGAAAACGACCACCTTTGCCGGCTGAAAAACTGCCAACTGTCTTCCGTTTCTTGGCCTCGGTACCCAACTCTGATTCCGGAACAGCCATCTCAATCGCTAGGGCGCGATCCTGATACTCCTTCAAGGTGGCACACATAAGCGGTGCCATACTCTGTCTGATATGTGGTTTCATGCGCAAATTGAAATAACAGATCTTGTCGGCCTCGGTCCTCACTTGATCTTTCACGAATCCCAATTGCTGATTATAAGAGATAATGGCCTGAGAAATAGGCACGTCCTAAGGTGTAGCGGTGAAGAACTCCACAATTCTGCGCTCCTTGACTGGCGGTGGACAATATTCTGCTTCCATAGCAGCCTTAAATTCCTCACAAGTGGCCTGACGGTCTCTGGGCATCACAGCCTCCCACCATTCCGCAGAATCCTTATCCAGGAGGTACTGAGCAATATGTACCCTCCTGTCATCAGGACAAGCTACGACATCAATAAGTTCTGCCCAACTGAAAGAGCCAATTTTCCCAACCAAGGGAGTTAGAAGAACCAGTGAAACGAGGGGGGTGCATCTTAGTTACTATCTGAAGCCATTTACTAGCTTCGTCCTCTGGAGTCGGGGGCGGATTTTGGCGTCCACCCTGAGCTATTTGAGTGAGCTGGGCTACCAACTGCTGAAGTACGGCAGTAGCCCCAACATTGGCGTTATTACCCGACGACACTGAATGAGAAGCCGAATCCGCAGAGGACTGAGAAAGTGAGCCTTCCTCATTATTAGCACCACGAACACGGCCTCGGCTGCGCCCCCTAGACGGTCTACCACGACCTCTCAACATACTGAAGAAAAGATATAAACGAACAAGATCAGAAATGTTCACAATTCCAAACAACGCAAGAAAATGAATTACAGAAATATAAGAGTTCAATGAGACTTACAGCCACTGGTCGCACGAAAAGACGGTAGCACGATGATATTAGGCTCAATGGCTGACTCTAACGACACAACTGACAGACCCACGATTAACCGACAGCCTAGGCATTCAAAACCCAAGGCTCCGATACCATAAATGTAACACCCCAAATCTCAGATGGGACATTACACGCCGTAGGACCCTCGTGAGGGTCTACCAGGCTAACTCATGAAACATAAACCACAATGAAATCTGAAAAGACGCACTTAACATAGTAAAAATAAGGCCGTGATCTCGGCCAAAACATTTTAATGGAAGTACATGAGGCATAAGTCAAATATCAATTCATTGCCCATGCAGGGGACTTAAACCAAGTTTAAAAGTAATCAGTCCAACTCCAATACTCAGACAAATACAATGACAAAGCATGAAAATATAGACTCGAGCCACATCATCATGCCAGACCATCCTTTGCGTGCGCATCCCGTGCCAGCTCCTCAGCTCGACTAACACCAGAAATGCATAAGATGCATTTCCACCATTTGAGGGGTTAGCATTCGAATATCTAGTGCAAGTACAATTTACATAATGCCATTAGGGAGTATAATCCAACATGAAAACGCTTTTGAAAAATACTAGAAACACAATATTCCGGAATATCACAGTTTTTCTCAACAAAGTATGCCTATCAAGTCAAAACATAACATCACATTACCACAATACAATTTCACACTTGGTAACCCGTGGCCGTACCCCTTAGTATCGACCCCCAGAGGCCCTGTCGGACCCTTCCCAGGTGGGAAACCACTTCCGCGGTCCTACCCCTTAGTAGCGACCCCCAGAGGCCCCGTGGGACCATCCCCAGGTGGAATACACGATATCAACATACGCACACACACAATTATCACAACTTTCCATCAATGTCGAATTTTACGTTCTACATAACAAAATATAAAGAAGTACTTGCCGTGGGTGAGACGACGGAAGGAAAAGGTTGAAAGGTAAGGTTTTGATCCGAACAATATTCACAACCCCGTTCCTATCATAATAACGATAAACAACCAATCTCAAAACTACGAAAACGTAGGAATACATCCTAGTTCTACCCGCTGGAACAATTCGTCGAACATTACTAGGGTATCGTCGAGTATAAGTTACAAACAATGGAAAAATCGGAGTTTAAAACCACAAATCCTCAAGAAAATGAAGGATTGCAAGTATACGATTGAAATCTAGTAATAATACATGATAATTCGGATTAAAAAGGTCAAATCACAAGAAATCCCCAAAATTTCCCCAAAATCTCAAAACAAGGGTTTCAGGGATTCTTACCTTGATTCGGATGGCAGAAAATGTTAAGAACTCGAAGATTTCGCGCAAGGAATGCAAGGATGTTAGTGGATGATGATATCTGGTCAAAATCGGTCCTAACCCTCGTCTGGAATCGCCCAACGTCGAGGAGAAGAAGTAAGGATGGAAAATGACGAAGTTGGGCTGTTGCTGTCCTATTTATATCAAACAGGCTTAGCGCATGCTACGCACAAGAATTAGCGTGCGCTAACGGGGTGCGGAATAAAAACAGAGGATTCTGACCTCCCGTTAGCGTGCGCAGGTTAACAAAATTAGCGTGCGCTAATGTTAGGAATTAGCGCGCATTAACACTCAATTAACGTACGCTATCTGGTCCAATACCGAAATATTGAACCTTCTGCCCAGTCCGCTGAAATCATTAGCGCAAGCTACAAACTCCAAGTTAGCGTATGCTAACTACACAGCGATAGCGCACGCAAGGAATCAAGGAGTAGCGTGCGCTACTCGTGCAATACCCAAGATCGTTTGCACTCAAGACACTGCCGCAGACGATTTAAAATCGAAATGCAATACAAGGCCCGAATCCAGAAACATAAACACGGAATATTCAAGATGATGAAGCTAAGCGTTGAAAGAAAATACAATTCCGACCACCGGAGAGTCCGTAATGCGACAAAGAAAGTGAAATTCCCTAAACTTATAGGAAATCACAAAAATGGCCCAAGTGCCCGAAAATCACGATACGACGTCGGATTAACAAACCGAAAGTCTCAACACAACTAACTCAACCATACGAACTTATGCAAACCAAGAAACAACGAAAATGAACGAGTTTACGAGAATCGAACGTACATGCGACAAGATATAATTCAAGATAAAAATACGTAAAAACATCACCGAAACTCGTCCAAACGGAAAAACTCCAAGAACAAAATAGGTTCAGAATTCCAAAACAGTAACAAGCAAGTCGTCCGAAACGAACACACACCAAAATAGAAATTACCAAAAATAGAAAGTACGGATATTACAGTAATGTGTTTGAGTTGTATGTATTTATTGAAAGACCAAATCGGTCTACTGAGTCATTTTAGCCTTAAAGACATTGTTAATATGTTCGATATTGTTACCAGCCTAGTAGATCCTAGAGGAAAGGTTCTACGGCGTGTAATATCCCTGAGCGGATTGGGGGTGTTTCAACTACAGGCTCGGGTGCCTGTTGAGAAACATGTTGATCCTCCGTGACATGAGGGACTGAATCCTCATTGTCGGGAATAGTGTCTTGTTGTGGCAAAGGGGGTGACTGATGAGTAGATGTCCCTTCATCTCTCTTTGCTTGGGCTTCCTCACGACTCATCCACAGACCAGCCTGGAGTGCGTCGTCATCGTCGTCGGAATCAGGATCAAACTTTAGACTATCGGGAGATTCCATGGACGAAGCTTTCCCTTTCCTTCGAGCTTCGGCCTTTTCAAATAGATGGCTCTCAATTAGCTCCTTAACGAATAAGTTGTCCCATTGGATCAGGACAGCAATTTCTTGAGTGTCTGTCACTTCCAAAACAAATTTTTCTTCGTTACTCCACTCGCTCCAGTTGTACAGAGTTTCGTACGGAGCAAGTCTGTAGCTCTTCCATTGGAGAAACTACTCTAAAGACTGTTCGATTTGAACGGAAAGTATGGTCTTGGAAATTATTGTGTCCTGGGAGGGGCTCCGTACAACGTCTGGGTTCGCTGTAGGAAGGGGTTCCTTTACAGGTGTGGGATCCTGCATCGTAGAGGGATTCCTTACAGGGGATGGTACCCTGAAGGAAGATGGATTCTGAACGGGTGTGGAATCCCGTATAGGAGAGATAGCTTTTGGATCCAAAAAGGCAGCCGATTCGCCAGAGTCTTTTGAGTTGGCAGATGTCCTAGCATTTGTCGTAGCCGCCAAGGTCTCGGGATCTACTGTATCGACAGTAGCGGGCATTTCTTCTATAGGGGTTAGGCCTTGGGGGAGTTGATTAGTGGGTTGAGCCACGAGAGGAGCATCCTCGGAGGGTTCTGTAGCTTTAACTTTTGTAAGCCTCCTTAGCTTCATTTTCGGATTCTCAACAGCAACTAGAGTTTTGCTGTGAGATCTTTTTATCTTCTTCGATGATTCAACCCTTTGGGACTTAGAAGAAACATCTTCAGGCTATCAGCATGTAGCCTGAAGATGTTCTGGAGAAGCTCCTGGTCAACGCGGATCTACACTCTGCGGATAACGGCTGTTATGTCAGTGACATGACCTCCTTGAGCCCGTGACAGAAAACGAACTACAGCATTGAAGTAGAATTCCTCAACCAGATGAGCATCATATTTTTCGGCGGTGTGGCTCCCAATGCGGTAGAGGCCTTGCTGACGGATTCTTGTAGTGACGACCTCCATGGCATCAACGTCATCACCTTCAGCGTGAATACGTTCCAGCACAACAGATCTGGAGAAGATCCATCCGTCGATGAAGTTGAGTGACTTCTTGAGAGATGCGGAAGATGTCTGGGTAGACGTCATTGATGATTTCTCAAGTAACGGTGAAAAAGATTCAAGAAAAAAAATGCAGTAAACAGAGAAAAATCTTGTAGGCTAAATGCTCGAGTGCTCTTAAAATATGCAGAAGGTGTAAAGAGTCTCAAATGGCATTTACAGTCCTTTTATAGTAGGCGGCGAAAAAGGGTTTTCAGAGAACGAATGGTCAGATTTAAGGGATGGGAACCGGTTTTTAAAATGATCGGGTTTGATGGACTGAGTGTAACTGGTACACTTATCTATTAAATTTTAAAATAGGAGCGGGTCCCACTTCTGACATTTCATATTACCCTTAATGCCTGAAATGGTGGTATTAAATATTAAACAATTTGAAACATCACGGCTTTTGAGATTCGATTGTCCAGATGCCGTGTAAGTCATTTAATGTAAAAGACGTTTGACATGAGAACAGGGCACGTGGACAAAAATTGTTTAAAAATGAAATATTATAATATATAATGAATCGAATTTCCATAGTATGTGCTGTATCCGCGACGATACAGCATTCCCCCTTAAAAGGTACATATAGGTTTCAATTCCATACAGCAACTTTTGGATTAATGCTATAGTCATGAGTCATACTGTATTCCCCCTTAATTATTGCACATGTCAGTTGTAGGATGATTCATATCGCTTTGTTCCCTACAGTACTGTATTGAAGGCTCTGAGTGTACAGATAATTAATAGTGGATACTGTATTCTTGGGTCTTACAGCATTCCCCCTCAATTGTTGAGTAAAAACAGTAAATACTTACAGGGAGTCAGGCTGTAGCAATCCCAATTCTTGTCGAAGCATGTTGAATCTTGCTGTGTCGAGAGGCTTGGTGAAAATGTCAGCCAACTGGATATCTGTATGAACTTTTTCCAGCCGAACATCCTTGTTCTGGACATGATTCCGGATGAAATGATGCTTCATGTGGATATGCTTAGTGCGCGAGTGCAATATAGGGTTGTGCGTTATTGTAATTGCACTCGTGCTATTGCACATGATGGGCATTTCCTTGGCTTCAATCCCATAATCTGACAACTGTTGCTGCATCCAAAGGATCTGCATACAGCAACTACCAGCAGCATAGTACTCTGATTCAGCCATGGAAAGTGAGTTTGCCAATTGCTTCTTACTGAACCAAGACACAAGTCTAGGTCCAAGAAAGTGACAAGTTCCACTTGTACTCTTCCTATCTAGCTTGCAGCCTCCGAGTCGTTGTAGCCAACTAAATCGAATTTGCCTTCTTTAGGATACCATAGTCCTACATCGACTGTTCCTTTAATATACTCAGTATTCGTTTAACTGTATTGAAGTGTGATTCTTTGGGTGCTACTTGATATCTCGCACACACTCATACAACAAACTAGATATCGGGCCTGCTAGCCGTTAGGTACAGGAGAGAGCCAATAAGCTTCCTGTAGAGTGATTGGTAAACCGGCTTTCCGGCTTCATCAGCACTAATTTGCACGGAAGTGCTCATGGGGGTTGATGATGATTTGGAAGTATTCATTCCAAATTTATTGAGAACATCCTTGCTGTATTTTTCCTGGTTGATAAATATCCCTGTAGGTAATTGCTTTACCTGCAAACCTAGGAAATAACTAAGTTCTCCCATCATACTCATTTCAAATTTACTTTGCATGAGATGAGAGAACCTTTGACATAAAGCAAGGTTAGTTGAACCAAATATAATGTCATCTACATAAATTTGAACCATTAGAAGGTCATCGCCTTCCTGTATTTTGAACAAGGTCTTGTCCACAGCACCTTTCTCAAATCCATTATCGGTTAGATACTGGGACAGGGTCTCATACCATGCTCTAGGGGCTTGCTTAAGTCCATACAGTGCTTTCCTCAGTCTGTATACTAGGTCTACGCCGTCTGTGTTGGCAAACCCTGGTGGTTGTTCAACATAAACTTCTTCGGCAAGGTCTCCATTTAGGAATGCACTTTTGATGTCCATTTGGTATACAATGAAGCTCTTATGGGCGGCAAAGGCTAAAAATATCCTAATAGCTTCTAGTCTGGCTACAGGGGCAAACGTCTCATCGTAGTTTATGCCTTATTCCTGTTTATAGCCTTGGGCGACTAGCCTTGATTTATTCCTTATTATGAGTCCATTTCGATCCTTCTTGTTTCTAAATACCCATTTGGTTCCAATTATGATTGATGCGTAGGTCTGGGTACAAGATACCATACATTGTTTCTTTCGAAACCGTTAATCTCTTCTTCCATAGATGTTATATAATGAGAATTATTGAGAGCTTCTATGGTAGAAACAGGTTCGGACTGGGGTAAGAAGACAGCAATAGTGCACATATTGAGTCTTCTAAGCTCGGATTGAGATTTCTATTTAGGAAATGGCGATATCTCAGTATCTGGTTCTTCTTGTGCACACAGCACATTTCCTTGTGTACTCTATATTCTCCTACGGGTAGAAACACCAGCATTAATGTTTCCAATGATCAGCTCTTGCAGGTGATCTCTTAACCATCTTTGGTCGGGTTCTAATTTGGGGTCCCGTACTGTATCTTGAGTTGCTGTAGTTTTGGCTTCAGCTTGTACAGCAACGACTTCATCTACGTCGATTCTTACAGTTGCGGAGTTGATTTTAGGTCAACTACGGGTTCTATGGGAGTTGGTGGATCTAAAATAGAAAGTTGTTGGATGTTCTGAGTAACAGCTTCTACTCCTGTAGGGTCATGGTGAGGTTCTTCGAACACTACATGAACTGATTCCTCGATTTTCAGCTTCCTTTTATTAAAGATCCTATAAGCTATGCTGACGGAGGAATATCCTACAAATATTCCTTCATCCGACTTCTCTGAAGGTTCTAAGTTGATCCTTCCCATTGTTCAACACATAGCACATGCATCCAAAAATGTGAAAATATGAAACTAACGGAGTTTTGTTGTTCCATACCTCGTATGCTATTTTGTTGTGGTGCTTGTTGACGATACAGCGGTTTTGAGTGTAGCATGCTGTATTGGTTGCTTCGCCCCAGAAATGCTGTGGTAATTTGCTTGCGGCAATCATTGTCCTTGTTGCTTCCTTCAGCGTCCTGTTCTTTCGCTCGGCAACACCATTTTGTTGAGGTGTACAGGCAACTAAGTATTCGTGTTGTATCCCATTTTCTAAACAGTATTGCTCTATAAAGTGGTTAGTAAATTCTGTACCTCTGTCGGAATGAATGGACACGATACTCGATCCTTTTTCATTTTGAAGCTTTCTCAGGAGCTCGAGCAGCTTTGATGTTGTTTCCTTCTTCTTGCTTAGGAAAATTGTCCAAGCATGCCTGGAGTAATCATCAACAACAACGAGAAAGTATTTCTTACCTCCCAAAAATACCGGGTCTACATGACCATAGAGATCCATGTGTAGCATTTCCAACACTCTATGGGTTGAAAGGTAGGATTTGCTCTTCAGGGTGGACTTGAGTTGCTTGCCTTTTTGACATGGTCCACAGACACTGTCTTTTTGGAATGATACATTCAGCAATCCGCTAACTAGTCCCTGTCTTGAGAGCTTGTTGATCGTCTTGAAGTTGACATGTGACATCCTCTTGTGCCATAACCAGCTTAGATCTGCAGTGCCTTTGGCAACTAAACAAGGAATTATGGAGCTCGTAGGCATCCAGTCAGCAATATACATATTACCTGATCTGCTTCCTGTGAGCACAACTTCTTAGGTCAGGATGTTCTTGACTCTACAGTAATCTATATAGAATTTCACCGAGAACTGTTTGTCACAGAACTGGCTAATACTAAGTAGATTGTACTATAAGCCTTCAACATGAGCTACATCGGTGGCTTTGAATTTTCTGACAAGAAGGTTTCCTTTTCCTCTTGTTCTTCCTTTAGATTTATCACCGAAGCACACTTTTGGACCGCGACCTTCTATGAAATCTGATAGCTTGCTTCTATCTCCTGTCACGTGTCGGGAGCATCCGCTGTCGAAGTACCATATGTCCTTCTCCAAAATGTCCTGTAGCAAACAAATTAGGTAGATTTAGGTCCCCTTTGATTGTTGGGTCCGTGAATGTTAGTGCCTTTTGGTACCCAAATTTTCCTGACAGCAATTGGCTTACTGTAGGTTACATTTGGTACAGTTTTGCAGTATCTATGTGGGGCATGTACGTAGTTACTGTATCCATGATAATCATTACGCATGTAAAAATCAGGGTTATTATTATTAATCCAGTACTTATGCCGTCTCAGAGGCGGAGCCATTTTCTTTGGCCTTACAACTTGCCTTCTGGGTTTCCAGTTAGATTCCCAAAGCTATTGTCGATGCTGTGCGGACACCTGATTTCTTTATGGATAATGAGGCTCCTGTATCCAGTACATAGGCGTGATGTACTGAAAGTACTGCCATGCGGGCCTTTGGTATTTGGATAGAACCTTCTTTCTGAACGGCTGTTGGCGCTGTTGATACGCTCGGGGAGCATGCTGTTGCGTGCGCCTTACAGGTTGGAATGGCTTATGATTATGCTGTCTCGAATAGGATTGCGGGGGCGGAATGGCAGCCTTTGCTTTTTGCGGAGCAGTAGGTTCCTTCACAGGACTTGGGGTTTCTTCCGATACAGGAATGTGTTCCACACTCCTGACGAACACAGTACTAGTTTTCCCTTTGTTGGAAAATGAGTTGTATCCTAAGCCACTTTTATCATGAGCATGTTGCCCAGTGCTTAGAATTTCTTCCATTCTTTTAGATGATTTCTCGAAATATTTCAGAATGGTCTCAAGTTCGCTTTCTCGTTTTTCGAGAGTATTAAATTTGGCTTGAAGTAGAACAAAATCATTTGTCTTGCATCCATTTTGAGACTTAGTCTCACTTAGTTCATGAGCAAGTTGATGATTGCTCTCCACGAGTTTTTCATGCTCGACCTTGCTGTTTTAACAATCAATTAACATATTTTCTTAGTTTATCTTCAGCAAGTTGTTTTCTTCTTTCAGCTCTATGTTGGAAAGTTGAAGCTGAATGTTTACATTTTTCAAAGTCTCGTGGGCTTTTTGAATATTCTTAAATTCATTCATCATGTTTTCGAAAGTATGCGATGCATTTACTGGAATAATTGAGGTTGAGCTTACCTCATCATCGCTATCTTCTTCTTCCGGAATGTCCTTTGCCATAAAGCACATATATGCCTTATCTTCAAATTCATCGTCAGATGAGTCACTTTCAGTGACTACCTGAAGACATTCTTCGGATTTGGATGGTGTGGGGGAGGCTTCTGATTCTCCTATCAGTGCCTTGAGCTTGTTTTTCCAAGCACGTATTTGTTCATCCCTCTCTTGTTGCTCGGCTTCCGGCAACCTTTGAACTTTGGGATGAGGACATTTGTTTGCATAATGTCCTGGTTTCCAACAATTATTGGAGCTGATACGGCTCGAACTCACTTTTCGGATAATTCTCATAGATTGTTGTATACGTGTTAAGGAGGAAAATCGAGACACCCATTTTTGGATATTTTTTCATAATTTGTCCCTAAGGATTTATAAAATTGAATACGTGTATATTTGGGATCATCCGGAGCCGAATCGAAGATGATACGACTAGAACTTGATTTTAAGATAACTCTCATAGACATGGGTTATGTAGGAAAATCGATGCGGCCCATTTTTTGGATATTTTTTCATAATTTGTCCTTTTAGATTTATAAAATTGAATACGCGTTTATTTAGGTTCATCCGGACCCGAATCGGAGCTCATACGGATGGAACTTGGTTTTCGGATAATTCTCGTAGGGGGTAGTACACGAGTTGTGGAGAAAAATTGAGGTGTCCCAGTTTTGGATATTTTTCATGATTTATCCCTATGGATTTATAAAATTGAATCCGCATTTATTTGGGGTCATCTAAATCCAATCGAAGCTGATACGGCTAGAACTCAATTTTTAGATAATTTTCATATGTTGTAGTAGACAAGTTATGGAGGAAAATTGAGGCGGCCCATTTTTTGGATATTTTTTTCATAATTTGTCCCTATGGTATAAAATTGAATCCGCATTTTTTGGGACATCCAGAGCGGAATTGGAGCTCATACGGCTAGAACACGGTTTTTAGATAATTCTCACAGGGGGTAGTATACGTGTTATGGAGGAAAATTCAGGCGGCCCATTTTTTGGATATTTTTTCACAATTTATCCCTATGGATTTATATAATTGAATACGCGTTTATTTGAGGTCATCCAGAGCTGAGTCAGAGCTGATACGGATGGACCTCGATTTGTAAAAAATTCTCATAGAGGGTAGTACATGGGTTGTGGAGGAAAATTTAGATGGCCCGTTTTTTGGATATTTTTCATAATTTGTCCTATGGATTTATAAAATTGAATACCCGTTTATTTGGGGTCATTCAGAGTCGAATCGGAGCTGATACGGCTAGAACTCGATTTTTTAGATAATTCTCATAGGACAATGGAGGAAAATTGAGGCAGCCCGTTTTTGGCTATTTTTTCATAATTTGTCCTTATGGGTTTATAAGATTGAATACGTGTTTATTTGAGGTCATCCGGAGCCGAATCGGAGCTGATACGGCTCGAACTCAGTTTTCAGATAATTCTCATAGAGGGTTGTATACTTGTTATGGAGGAAAATCGAGGCACCCATTTGTGGATATTTTTTCATAATTGGTCCCTATGGATTTATAAAATTGAATACGTGTATGTTTGGGATCATCCGGAGTCGGATCGAAGCTGATACGGCTAGAACTTGATTTTAAGATAACTCTCATAGGCACGGGTTATGGAGGAAAATCGATGCGGCCCGTTTTTTGGATATTTTTCATAATTTGTCCTTGTAGATTTATAAAAATGAATACGCGTTTATTTGGGTTCATCCGGACCCGAATCGGAGCTCATACGGATGGAACTCGGTTTTCGGATAACTCTCGTAGGGGGTAGTACACGAGTTATGGAGGAAAATCGAGGTGGCCCATTTTTGGATATTTTTCATAATTTATCCCTATGAATTTATAAAATTGAATCCTCATTTATTTGGGGTCATCTAAAGACAAGAGAAGCTGATTCGGCCAGAACTCGATTTTTAGATAATTTTCATATGTGGTAGCAGACAAGTTATGGAGAAAAATTGAGGCGGCCCGTTTTTTAGATATTTTTTTCATTATTTGTCCCTATGGATTTACAAAATTGAATCCGCGTTTTTTTGGGGACATCCAGAGCCGAATTGGAGCTCATACGGCTAGAACACGGTTTTTAGATAATTCTCACAGGGGGTAGTACACGGGTTATGGGGGAAAATTGAGGAGGCCCATTTTTTGGATATTTTTTCATAATTTATCCCTATGGATTTATAAGATTGAATACGCGTTTACTTGGGGTTATCCGGTGTAACAACCCAAACTAGGAGAATATTACAGTGCCATGGACCCCCGACTGGGACCCACTAGGCGGATGAAAATTAATGAATTAAGTGATATAATTGTAGTACCGAACTACAATATATATCAATAATTACTCCGATGAGGAGTTTCATTACAACACACCCAAGATAGTACCGAATACATGTATATTTTATATGAAGATAAAATATACAACACTGAATGAAATGAATATCCAAACGGAAGTCTGCAGCAGAAATAAAATAAGGAAAACACGAGTGAATGAAAGGACTGGGGCCCCCTACTAGTGTCACTGGGACTCCTCGCCGTCAACGTTCTCTTCCCGTGCCTTAGCCTTGCCATGACTTGAAAACAACATCCCCCAACGGGGTCAGTTACACAGAACAACAATCCTCAAGAGTTGAATAAACACAATCATGATATATCTTAATTTTGAAATGAAGCTGAAGAGAGGCATCATAGTACATCCGTAATGGAATGTGCACACGCACAAGACGGATGTCGGACACACCCGCCATTGTATCTAATTAGTCTCACGGAGGTACATTACCGTGTGCACAGTCCAATGTGTCGGTGAACCCAACACATGACCATCACATGCCCGACTAAAAATCCCACACATCCACACCCGGCCGCGCAATATGAACCCAGAAGGTCATATGAACAAGAATGACCATGAAGAATAATAATGAATAACAATCCGACAAAGTCAAGAATGACTCACCGAGATGAAATGATAGTGAAATAAATGATAGCTCAATGAAATGATTGGAACCGTCGTTCCTCGTGAATGAAGTGATTAATTGACAATTACAAGTCTCAATACGATTAATACATTATGAATGAATTATGATTATGAATGAACAACAACGAAAGGAATGAAAATCCTTTTAACCGAGTAAGAATTAACTTACACAACACCGGTTAACAATGTCCTTCCACGAACAAACATCCTAAATGAAATGTCGGTCGCTCGAACAACCTTGAATAACACAATTACCAACAATCCGTTCAACATATGAATCAAACACGAATATAACGAACTCAAAACGTCGATACGACTAAACCAAGTTCATTGGGGCATTATATCGAACACGTTGTAACCAATCTTCGATTGTTTACAATCAATCCTCAATTATACCAATATAAAATCCCCAAGGAGTGTTTCAAACCGATAAAACATCTTCAATACAATCAAAAAATCCTATATGAATATCCAAATTCGTGGTTTCAACAACAACTAATCGAAAACCCCCAAATCCAACTCAATATTCAAAGTGTTCTTGAATAACCTTTCAATAATCCGATGAATATTCATTCATACTCATAATCATATGAATATCTCTTCATACAACATGATTATAATGTCCAAAACATCATATCTCAACATAAAATCGAAATCCATGAGGTTTGATGAATATTACCTTTGAAGATCCAAACAGTAATTTTGTTTCAAGTCTTTATACATCTTGCTAGACCCCGGATGAACGGAATAAGGGTAGCATGAGCTTCTCTCAAAATCGAGTTTTTCAACTCGTCATTCTCCGGTACCCACAACTGATTCTTAAATCGCACCACAAATCCAGGGGCCTTCCCCTGAGCCACATCATCTCGAATGCGTAACAAAAATGGGTCAGAACCCTGATTCTCCCTGATCGCCTCCTCAAGTGGCGAGGAAATCTCTAACGTACAAAGTTGCCCCTGTACTCGCTGTAACCAGACCTCGATCTCGGGTCTCAGAAATTCCTGCTGAAGTTCCCTCTGGAAGCCCATTGTCGGCAAGCATCAGTCTGAACGGACTTACGACTCAAGGCGTCGGCGACAACGTTCGCCTTGCCTGGGTGGTAAAGTATCTCAATATCATAATCTTTGATTAGTTCCAACCACCGTCTCTGTCGCATATTTAACTCCTTCTGAGTAAATATATATTTTAAACTCTTATGATCGGTGAATATCTGACAGGTAACGCCATAAAGATAATGAGGCCAAATCTTCAATGCGAATACCACGGCTGCTAGCTCCAGGTCGTGAGTCCTATAATTAACCTCGTAAGGTCTCAATTGCCATGAAGCATAAGCAATAACTTTCCCGTTCTGCATTAGTACACATCCGAAACCCTGTCCGGACGCATCACTATAAACCACAAATCCTTCCGTCCCTTGCGGTAAAGAAAGGACACGTGCTGAAATTAACCGGCTCTTGAGTTCCACAAAACTCTGTTGACACGCGTCGTACCACGTGTATTTCTTATCTTTCCTTAAAAGGTTTGTCATGGGTTGAGCGATTTTAGAAAATCCTTCAACAAATCGCCGATAATAACCAACTAACCCGAGGAAACTTCAGATTTCCTTAACATTCTTCGGAGGTAGCCAATCTCGGATAGCCTCCGTCTTCTGAGGGTCGACACGAACTCCGTCTGAAGAAATTACATGTCCTAGGAACGTCACTTCGGACATCCAAAACTCACATTTGGAAAACTTCCCATAAAGTTGCTCTCATCTCAACACGTCGAGCACCTGATGAAGGTGAAACTCGTGCTCCTACCGGTCACGAGAATAAATTAAAATGTTATCAATAAAAACAACCAAGAACTGATCCAAATAGTCGATGAAAACCTGATTCATTAACTCCATGAATACCGCAGGTGCATTAGTTAACCCAAACGGCATAACCACAAACTCATAATGACCATAGCGTGTTCGGAACGCCGTCCTTGCGATATCCGACTCTCGAATTCACAACTGATGATATCCAGATCTTAAATTGATCTTGGAAAATACTGAAGCTCCCTAAAGTTGGTCCAAAAGATCATCGATACGGGGTAGAGGATACTTATTCTTGATCGTCACCCGGTTCAATTCCCGGTAATCAATACACAAGCGGAAAGAACCATCCTTCTTCTTGAAAAATAACACTGGTGCTCCCCACGGGGATGCACTCGGTCGAATATAACCCTTCTCGGTCAACTCCTCTAATTGATTCTTCAACTCCTGCATTTCGGTCGGGGCCATCCGGTACGGTGCCTTTGATATTGGGGATGTACCGGGCTCCAACTCAACCGTGAATTCCACATCCCTCGGTGGAGGTAGACCAGGTAGCTCGTCTGGGAGTACATCGTCAATTGATAACAATGATACCACGAATGGTTGAACACCTCGATTGCCTTAGAACGGTCAATCGATGACAATGATACAATGAATGATTGAACACCTCGATTGCCTTAGAATGGCCAATCGATGACAATGATATAATGAATGATTGAACAACTCGATTGCCTTAGAACGGCCAATCGATGACAATGATATAATGAATGATTGAACAACTCGATTGCCTTAGAACGACCAATCGATGACAATTATATAATGAATGATTGAACAACTCTGATTGAGTAATTTCACTGCTTTCATCATATTAATGATTCTTCTGGAACAATGGGGATTACCCCCCTGAAATACACACTCGGTTCCAACGAATGAAATGATAATGACCATACGCTTACGAACACTGAGGGTGGCATCATGATGATCCATCCAACTAATACCCAATATTACATCGCCCTTAGGTAAATCCACCACGATTAGGTCCGCCAACCAATCGCGGTCATTAAGCTTAATTCGGTCAGTTCTTAACCTCATGATTTCCGAAAATTCTTCTACCGTCAAGTAGACCAATGATATAAGGTCCACAATTAATAGGACTATCCAAGTGAAGTCTATTCAAATATGATTTGGAAATGAATGAATGCGATGCACCAGTATCAAAAAGGGTACTCACATGTTGAGATAGAATTACGTGTATACCTGAGATCATTCGGGCCTCCGGATCGTCGGTCCTCTTCATCGCGTGAATTCGGGACTTGTCGGCCCCCGAACGGGACGCTCCTGTCTGATAAATATGAGCTCCACCTTTATTCTCTTCTGTCGTCTTAAACGACGCTGGCAGAGCAGCCTGATTCTGAATCGCTGATTGCTTTGGGGCCTGAGATGCCGCTGGAGTCGGCTTGGAGTCCCTTCGGCAAAAACGGGCCTATGCCCAACAATCCCATAGTTATGGCACGTGATAGATGGTTTCAGACACTTAGTGCTGTAATGACCCGGCGCTCCACAGTTGAAACAGGTGATGGCTGATCTGACCGCTCGGGACTGAGATCTTACAGGATTAGGCGCCGTAGGAGGTCGCACAGAAAAGTTAGGACTCGCACGAGGCTTCTTGAAGGTTGACTGACCGCCTTCAAACTGATTATGCTTCGTTGGTTTCTTGCTGACAGATGAAGGTTGTTGCTCAGTAATTTTCTTAGCAGCAGGCTCACACGTGAGAGTTCTCTCGATTAATTCGGCCAGAGTGGCACAATGATGATTAAACAATTTCATATGGGTCATCATGACCTGCATAAAAGTGAGTGGATCAACCCGAACATCGTCCGATCGAGCTAAGTTCTGGGTACGACTTCTCGACAGTAAGTGATTATTTCCCGGGTTTCGGCCCGCACCGCGGCCTCTCCCCGTGCGTCCCCTGACAGCTCTCTTCATACTGAAGTAGGAAGGTCGCATGATAATCATAGATCTCGTATGAGTACCGCATTATGATTTACGTCATGAAATGATGAAGATGAGCATACGCGCTCTAACACAGTGGTTACATGAATGATTAACTGAGGTGACATGATTACCTGATGATATTCTTGAATTGATTATCTTGAACAAGTTAACAAGATTAATGATATGATGCTCAAGATCAACAACTGAGTAATGAAATGAACTGAGTGATTAATGAGTTAACATGATCAACATGATCAAAAATGAAAATGATGAAAGAGGATTGTTGACTGTTGAATGATGAATGAGTGATTCTATTGCCAGAAATTATACCATGGCGTCAGAAATCTTACTGTTCTTTGGTCTGAGGGGCTCGGCTCTTGCACAGGTCACACGTGACGTGAAAGTTAAATGATACTAGTCTGATGAACGATGATTTCAAATGAGACATGACTCGGAAGGTAGTATTCAAAACCATGCTCTGATACCAACTCTGTAACACCCCAAACTAGGCGAATATTACAGTGTCGTGGACCCCCGACTGGGACCCACTATGCGGATGAAAATTAATGCATTAAGTGATATAATTGTAGTATCGAACCACAGTATATCAATAATTACTCCGATGAGGAGTTTCATTACAACACATCCAAGATAATACCGAATACATGTATATTTTATATGAAGATAAAATATACAACACTGAATGAAATGAATATCCAAACGGAAGTCTGCAGCGAAAATAAAATAAGGAAAACACGAGTGAATGAAAGGACTGGGGCCCCCTACTAGTGTCACTGGGACTCCTCGCCATCAACGTTCTCTTCTCGTGCCTTAGCCTTACCATGACCTGAAAACAACATCCCCCAACGGGGTCAGTTACACAGAACAACAATCCTCAAGAGTTGAATAAACACAATCATGATATATCTTAATTATGAAATGAAGCTGAAGAGAGGCATCATAGTACACCCGTAATGGAATGTGCACGTGCACAAGATGGATGTCCGGACACACCCGCCATTGTACCTAATTAGTCTCACGGAGGTACATTATCGTGTGCACAGTTCAATGTATCGGTGAACCCAACACATGACCATCACGTGCCTGACTAAAAATCCCACACATCCACACCCGGCCGCGCAATATGAACCCAGAAGGTCATATGAACAAGAATGACCATGAAGAATAATAATGAATAACAATCCGACAAAGTCAAGAATGACTCACCGAGATGAAATGATAGTGAAATGAATGATAGCTCAATGAAATGATTGGAACCGTCGTTCCTCGTGAATGAAGTGATTAATTGACAATTACATGTCTCAATACGATTAATACATTATGAATGAATTATGATTATGAATGAACAACAACGAAAGGAATGAAAATCCTTTTAACCGAGTAAGAATTAACTAACACAACACCGGTGAACAATGTCCTTCCACGAACAAACGTGCTAAATGAAATGTCGGTCGCTCGAACAACCTTGAATAACACAATTACCAATAATCCATTCAACATACGAATCAAACACGAATATAACAAACTCAAAACGTCAATACGACTAAACCAAGTTCATTGGGGCATTATATGGAACACGTTGTAACCAATCTTTGATTGTTTACAATCAATCCTCAATTATACCAATATCAAATCCCCAAGGAGTGTTTCAAACCGACAAAACATCTTCAATACAATCAAAAAATCCTATACGAATATCCAAATTCATGATTTCAACAACAACTAATCGAAAACCCCCAAATCCAACTCAATATTCAAAGTGTTCTTGAATAACCTTTCAATAATCCGATGAATATTCATTCATACTCATAATCATATGTATATCTCTTCATACAACATGATTATAACGTCCAAAACATCATATCTCAACATAAAATCGAAATCCAAGAGGTTTGATGAATATTACATTTGAAGATCCAAACACTTTGATCCGATGAAATCGCGTTAGATCGACTATCCAAGCTTCACAACCAAATGAAGATGATGAAAACCGAGTACTCAAGTGATTGATGGTGAAAAATCTCTCCCACAAACCCTCTCTCTCGGAAGTAGGATGAAGAAATGGTGAAAATGAGAAAAAACCCGTCGGTCCACTTATATAGGTCACAGGGACGCACGACCAACCCGCAAGACCAAGTGTTCGGTCGTGCGTGAGGCTTCTGCCGACTACTGCTCTTAGCGCACGAGCGCCGCGCATGAGCAGTAACTCGTGTGGCATGCTCGTGCGGCCCTGACTCGAACACTGGGCCTCCTGCCCAGTACAACCGCAACACACGAGCGCCGCACACGAGCAGTTCCTCGTGTCGCCTGCTCGTGCGGCACTTCGGCGGCCCAGGTCTCTGCCCGATCCGGCCGCAACACACAGCGCCCGCGCCTGGCGATTGCTTGTGTGGCCTGCTCGTGCGGCACTGACTCGGCCGCTGAGTCTCCTGCCCAGTCCAGCCGCAATGCACGAGCGCCACACACGACTAGATGCTCGTGCGGCCCTGCTCGACAAGCAGTTCAGCCTATAACGATGCACCGAGTACAAAAATCACATAATTCGAGAAGTACGGGGGCAAAAGCACGAGTAACACAATTATTACGCCGAACGGTGAACACAATTGAATGAGTATGAATGATGAGTGATTATTAATGAATGAAAATTACTGAGTGGCAATTACTGATTGATAATTACTGAATAAAAATGACTAAATTACAACCGGGTATTACATCCGGAGCCGAGCCGGAGCTGATACGGATGGAACTCGATTTGTAAAAAATTCTCATAGAGGGTAGTACTCGGTTTTTAGATAATTTTCATATGGATCCGTACACAAGTTATGGAGGAAAATTGAGGCGGCCTGTTTTTTGGACATTTTTTCCATAATTCATCCCTATGGATTTATAAAATTGAATCTGTATTTTTTTGGGGACATCCAGAGCCGAATTGGAGCTCATACGGCTAGAACACGGTTTTTAGATAATTCTCACAGGGGGTAGTACATGGGTTATGGAGGAAAATTGAGGAGGCCCATTGTTTGGATATTTTTTCATAATTTATCCCTATGGATTTATAAGATTGAATACGCGTTTACTTGGGGTCATCCGGAGCCGGAGCTGATACGGCTAGAACTCGATTTTTAGATAATTTTCATGTGTGGTAGTCCACAAGTTATGGAGGAAAATTGAGGCGTCCCGTTTTTTGGATATTTTTTTTCATAATTTGTCCCTATGGATTTATAAAATTGAATCCGCGTTTTTTTGGGGACATCCAGAGCCGAATTGGAGCTCATACGTCTAGAACACGGTTTTTAGATAATTCTCACAGGGGGTAGTACACGGGTTATGGAGGAAAATCGAGGTGGCCCATTTTGGATAATTTTTCATAATTTATCCCTATTGATTTATAAAAGGGAATCCGCATTTATTTGGGGTCATCTAAAGCCAAATCGAAGCTGATACGGCCATTATTCTGTTTTTAGATAATTTTTATATGTAGCAGTACACAAGTTATGGAGGAAAATTGAGGTGGCCCATTTTTGGATATTTTTTTCATAATTTGTCCTATGGATTTATAAAACTGAATCCGCATTTTTTGGGGACATCCGGAGCCAAATTGGAGCTGATATGGCTAGAACACGGTTTTTAGATAATTCTCACAGGGGTAGTACATGGGTTATGGAGGAAAATTGAGGCGGCCCATTTTTTTTGGATATTTTTCACAATTTATCCCTATGGATTTATAAAATTAAATACGCGTTTATTTGAGGTCATCCGGAGCCGAGCCGGAGCTGATACGGATGGAACTCGATTTGTAAAAAATTCTTATAGATGGTAGTACATGGGTTGTGGTGGAAAATTGAGATGGCCTGTTATCCGATCGATAATTTCTTTTCATAATTTGTCCCTATGGATTTATAAAATTGAATACATGTTTATTTGGGGTCATTCAGAGCCGAATCGGAGCTGATACGGCTAGAACTCGGTGTTTAGATAATTCTCATAGGGCGATGGAGGAAAATTGAGGCGGCCCATCTTTTGGATATTTTTTCATAATTTGTCCTTATGGATTTATAAGATTGAATACGTGTTTATTTGACGTCATCCGGAGCCGAATTGGAGCTGATATGGCTCGAACTCATTTTTCAGATAATTCTCATAGAGGGTATATACGTGTTATGGAGGAAAATCGAGGCGCCCATTTTTGGATTTTTTAATAATTTGTCCCTATGGATTTATAAAATTGAATACGTGTATATTTGGGATCATTCGGAGCCGAATCGAATCTGATACGGCTAGAACTCGATTTTAAGATACTCTCATAGACACGGGTTATGGAGAAAAATCGATGCGGCCCGTTTTATGGATATTTTTCATAATTTGTCCTTATGGATTTATAAAATGGAATACGCATTTATTTGGGTTCATCCAGACCCGAATCAGAGCTCATATGGATGGAACTCGGTTTTTGGATAATTCTCGTAGGGGATAGATAGTATACGAGTTATGGAGGAAAATCGAGGTGGCCCAGTTTTGGTTATTTTTCATAATTTTTCCATATGGATTTATAAAATTGAATCCGCATTTATTTGGGGTCATCTAAAGCCAATCGAAGCTGATACGGCTAGAACTCGATTTTTAGATAATTTTCATATGTGGTAGTAGACAAGTTATGGAGGAAAATTGAGGCGGCCCGTTTTTTTAATTTTTTTTTCATAATTTGTCCCTATGGATTTATAAAATTGAATCCGCATTTTTTTGGGACATCCATAGCCGAATTGGAGCTCATACGGCTAGAACACGGTTTTTAGATAATTCTTAGAGGGGGTAGTATACGTGTTATGGAGGAAAATTGAGGCGGCCCATTTTTTGGATATTTTTCATAATTTATCCGTATGGATTTACAAAATTGAATATGCGTTTATTTGAGGTCATCGGGAGCCGAGCCGGAGCTGATACGGATGGAACTCGATTTGTAAAAAATACTCATAGAGGGTAGTACACGGGTTGTGGAGGAAAATTGAGATGACCTGTTTTTCAAATATTTTTTCATAATTTGTCCCTATGGATTTACAAAATTGAATACACATTTATTTGGGGTCATTCAGAGCCGAATTTGAGTTGATACGGCTAGAAATCGGTTTTTAGGTAATTCTCATAGGGCGATGGAGGAAAATTGAGGCGGCCAGTTTGTTGGATATTTTTTCATAATTTGTCCTTATGGATTTATAAGATTGAATACGTGTTTATTTGAGGTCATCCGGAGCCGAATCAGAGCTGATACGGCTCAAACTCAATTTTCGGATAATTCTCATTGAGGGTAGAATACGTGTTATGAGGAAAATCGAGGCGCTCATTTTTGGATATTTTTTCATAATTTGTCTCTATGGATTTATAAAATTGAATATGTGTATATTTGGGATCATCCGGAGCCGAATCGAACCTGATACGGCTAGAACTCGATTATAGGATAACTCTCATAGACACTGGTTATGGAGGAAAATCTATGCGGCCCGTTTTTTGGATATTTTTTTCATAATTTGTCCTTGTGGATTTATAAAATTGAATACGCATTTATTTGGGTTCATCCGCACCCGAATCGGAGCTCATACAGACGGAGCTCAGTTTTCAGATAATTCTCACAGGGGGTAGTACACGAGTTATGGAGGAAAATCGAGGTGGCCATTTTGGATATTTTTTCATAATTTATCCCTATGGATGTCTAAAATTGAATCCGCATTTATTTGGGGTCATCTAAAGCCAATCGAAGCTGATACGGCTAGAACTCAATTTTTAGATAATTTTCATGTGTGGTAGTCCACAAGTTATGGAGGAAAATTGAGGCGTCCCGTTTTTTGGATATTTTTTTCATAATTTGTCCCTATGGATTTATAAAATTGAATCCGCGTTTTTTTGGGGACATCCAGAGCCGAATTGGAGCTCATACGTCTAGAACACGGTTTTTAGATAATTCTCACAGGGGTTAGTACACGGGTTATGGAGGAAAATCGAGGTGGCCCATTTTGGATAATTTTTCATAATTTATCCCTATTGATTTGTAAAAGGGAATCCGCATTTATTTGGGGTCATCTAAAGCCAAATCGAAGCTGATACGGCCATAACTCTATTTTTAGATAATTTTTATATGTAGCAGTACACAAGTTATGGAGGAAAATTGAGGTGGTCCATTTTTGGATATTTTTTTCATAATTTGTCCCTATGGATTTATAAAACTGAATCCGCATTTTTTGGGTACATCCGGAGCCGAATTGAAGCTGATATGGCTAGAACACGGTTTTTAGATAATTCTCACAGGGGGTACTACACGGGTTATGGAGGAAAATTGAGGCGGCCCATTTTTTGGATATTTTCTCACAATTAATCACTATGGATTTATAAAATTGAATACGCGTTTATTTGAGGTCATCCGGAGCCGAGCCGGAGCTGATACGGATGGAACTCGATTTGTAAAAAATTCTTATAGAGGGTAGTACACGGGTTGTGGAGGAAAATTGAGATAGCCCGTTTTTCGGATATTTTTTTTCATAATTTGTTTCTTTGGATTTATAAAATTGAATACATGTTTATTTGGGGTCATTCAGAGCCGAATCGGAGATGATACGGCAAGAACTCGGTTTTTAGATCATTCTCATAGGGCGATGGAGGAAAATTGAGGCAGCCTATTTATTGGATATTTTTCATAATTTGTCCTTATGGATTTATAAGATTGCATACGTGTTTATTTGACATCATCCGGAGCCGAATCGAAGCTGATACGGCTCGAACTCAGTTTTCGGATAATTCTCATACAGGGTAGTATACGTGTTATGGAGGAAAATCGAGGCGCCCATTTTTGGATATTTTTTAATAATTTGTCCCTATGGATTTATAAAATTGAATACATGTATATTTGGGATCATCTAGAGCCGAATCGAAGCTGATACGGCTAGAACTCGGTTTTAAGATACTCTCATAGACACGGGTTATGGAGGAAAATCGATGCGGCCCGTTTTTTGGATATTTTTTCATAATTTGTCCTTGTGGATTTACAAAATTGAATACGCATTTATTTGGGTTCATCCGCACACGAATCGGAGCTCATACGGATGGAACTCGGTTTTTGGATAATTCTCGTAGGGGGTAGTACACGAGTTATGGAGGAAAATCGAGGTGTCCCATTTTTGGATATTTTTTATAATTTATCCATATGGATTATAAAATTGAATCCACATTTATTTGGGGTCATCTAAAGCCAATTGAAGCTGATACGACTATAACTCGATTTTTAGATAATTTTCATATGTGGTAGTACACAAGTTATAGAGGAAAATTGAGACGGCCCATTTTCTGGATATTTTTTTCATATTTGTCCCTATGGATTTATAAAATTGAATCCGCGTTTTTTTGGGGACATCCAGAGCTGAATTGGAGCTCATACGGCTAGAACACGATTTTTAGATAATTCTCACAGGGGGTAGTACACGGCTTATGGAGGAAAATTGATGCGGTCCATTTTTTGGATATTTTTTCACAATTTATCCCTATGGATTTATAAGATTGAATACGCATTTATTTAGGGTCATCCGGAGCCGAATTGGAGCTGATACGGTTAGAACTCGGTTTTTAGATAATTGTCATAGGGGGGTAGTAAATGGGTTATTTTTGGATATTTTTTCATAAGTTGTCCTTGTGGATTTATAAAATTGAATACGCGTTTATTTAGATTCATCTGGACCCGAATTGGAGCTGATACGGATGGAACTCAGTTTTTAGATAATTCTCGTAGGGGGTAGTACACGAGTTATGGAGGAAAATCGAGGTGGGTCATTTTTGGATAATTTTTCATAATTTATCCTTATGGATTTATAAAATTGAATCCGCATTTATTTGGGGTCATCTAAAGCCAATCGAAGCTGATACAGCTAGGACTCGGTTTTTAGATAATTTTCATATGTGGTTGTAGACAAGTTATGGAGGAAAATTGAGGCGGCCCGTTTTTGGATATTTTTTTCATAATTTGTCCCTATGGATTTATAAAATTGAATCCGCATTTTTTTGGGACATCCATAGCCGAATTGAAGCTCATACGGCTAGAACACGGTTTTTAGATAATTCTCACTGGGGTAGTATACGTGTTATGGAGGAAAATTGAGGCGGCCCATTTTTGGATATTTTTTCACAATTTATATCTATGGATTTATAAAATTGAATACGCATTTATTTGAGGTCATCCGGAGCCGAGCCGGAGCTGATACGGATGGAACTCAGTTTTTAGATAATTGTCATAGGGGGTAGTAAACGGATTATTTTTCGATATTTTTTCATAATTTGTCCCTGTGGATTTATAAAATTGAATATGCGTTTATTTAGATTCATCCGGACCCTAATCGGAGTTGATACGGATGGAACTCGGTTTTCGATTAATTCTCGTAGGAGGTAGTACACGAGTTATGGAGGAAAATCAAGGTGGCCCATTTTTGGATATTTTTTCATAATTTATCCCTATAGATTTATAAAATTGAATCCGTATTTTTTTGGGGTCATGTAAATCCAATCGAAGTTGATACGGCTAGAACTCGATTTTTAGATAATTTTCATATGTGGTAGTAGACAAAATATGGAGGAAAATTGAGGCGGCCCGTTTTTTGGATATTTAATTCATAATTTGTCCCTATGGGTTTATAAAATTGAATCCGCATTTCTTTGGGACATCCACAGACGTATTGGAGCTCATACGGCTAGAACACGGTTTTTAGATAATTCTCACAGGGGGTAGTATACGTGTTATGGAGGAAAATTGAGGCGGCCCATTTTTTGGATATTTTTTCACAATTTATCCCTATGGATTTATAAAATTGAATACACGTTTATTTGAGGTCATCCAGAGCCGAGTCGGAGCTGATACGGCCAGAAATCAGTTTTTAGATAATTCTCATAGGGCGATGGAGGAAAATTAAGGCGGCCCGTTTTTTGGATATTTTTTCATAATTTGTCCTTATGGATTTATAAAATTGAATACGTGTTTACTTGAGGTCATCCGGAGCCGAATCAGAGCTGATACGGCTCGAACTCAGTTTTTGAATAATTCTCATTAAGGGTAGTATAAGTGTTATGGAGGAAAATCGAGGCGCCCATTTTTGGATATTTTTTCATAATTTGTCCCTATAGATTTATAAAATTGAATATGTGTATATTAGGGATCATCCGGAGCCGAATCGAACCTGATACGGCTAGATCTCGATTTTAAGATAACTCTCATAGACACGGGTTATGGAGGAAAATCGATGCGGCACGTTTTTTGGATATTATTTCATAATTTGTCCTTGTGGATTTATAAAATTGAATACGCATTTATTTGGGTGCATCCGGACCCGAATCGGAGCTCATACGGATGGAGCTCAGTTTTCGGATAATTCTCGCAGGGGGTAGTACACGAGTTATGGAGGAAAATTGAGGTGGCCCATTTTGGATATTTTTTCATAATTTATCCCTATAGATGTATAAAATTGAATCCGCATTTATTTGGGGTCATCTAAAACCAATCGAAGCTGATACGGCTAGAACTCGATTTTTAGATAATTTTCATATGTGGTAGTACACAAGTTATGGAGGAAAATTGAGGCGGCCCGTTTTTTGGATTTTTTTTTCATAATTTGTCCCTATGGATTTATAAAATTGAATCCGCGTTTTTTTGGGGACATCCAGTGTCACGCCCCCACATCGGGGTTGGACGAGAACACGACAGTTACCGTAATAAATAACATTTGTGATAATACATTCTAGTAAAGCATACATATGCCAGATCTCATCCCGGTGAACTAAGACTGGTTATTTCATAGAAAAGAAATATTCAAGAGTACAGCGGAATTATTACATCAAGTGCAAAAGAGTACATCGGAAACCAAAATACATTGTGACACAGGAATAAAAAGAAGTGTTAAAGCAGCATCCTAATTCCTACATCTTGGTAATACTTTGAGGATGATCTTCACTGGTCGTCAGCAGCTCTCTCTTCTTCCTCTTGATTCTCTTCATCTAGTGGGGTTTTAGAAAACAATTCGAAATGGAGTGAGAATAATGGATTCTCAGTGAGTGGGGTTTCGAGTATTTTCTCAATTTATATATATATATATATATATATATATATATATATATATATATATATAACCATTTTGAAGGATAATATATTTACTCCCACTTTTGAAAATATCTTTGTCTATAGATATTACATGTTTTCAAAGGAATGTAATGAATTATGGCATGAGTGAACAGTCCATCTCCGTAGATTGAAGTTAAATATGACATGTGGCGTCAAGCGCCTAGTGAATATTTAGCTTCGGGAGGTCGTCTATGTGACAAAGTCCCTTGGCCTCCTTATGACGTCTTAGACCGTTATCAGAGATCGGACTATGAGTTTCGCCACGACCTTTGGTTTAATAACCGTAGCCTTGGGCGTTTGTCGGACCGTCCTTATAACTTTGGCCTTTGAGCTAAAAGCTCTCACGCTTGCTGACGTGCTACTTTATCTCTTATCTGTGCTCGGTATGTCCTTAGCTGGGGTTTAATACCCGGATATCACCATAATCGCGATTATACCCTAAGTCTACGACCCAATCACCTCAGGATCACTCCGTCCTTCGGCTTGAAGGGAATAGGAAACGACGGTAGCCTTGTTCATGAACCACAGCCGTGCTGCTCGATCCAAGACTTGGTCTAACCATCCCTAACACAAATTCGGGACTCTAGAGGTGGCCCTTACAACTCAAGAGGTGGCCCCCGGATCTTTGATCGGCCCTCTGTTTCGTATGGGCTCAAGAGGTGGCCCCCGTCCGTTGACGTGGCACTTTGTCCCGATAGAATTAGAGGCAGTCCTGTCCGTGGAACTTTGTTTGTGAGACACTTAGTTCCCAGTTAGACATGATTGTAAGTTAGTCACATTTTCGGTGCACACACATCATACAATCAGAGTCATACATTCAATTAATTGCAGTACTTAGTGTAATTCGATTATATGATTGTGATTTGGAGTTTATTCGTGGCACGAGATTTTGGTTCGGTTATTGACATATCTTTAAGATATAATTGTGATTATTGAATTCAGATTTGGTAAATTTTTAATCTTTAATTTTTGAATTAAAATTCCCAAAATTACGGTCCCGCCCATAATTCTTGCGAAGTGGGTTATTATACCAGTAAATTTTAGTTTTCATCACGGATGGTGACGAAACTTACAGGAGAGTTCATGTTGAACTTGGAGTTAAGTGTTGGGTAAATTTCCAGAATTTCGGTTTCTGACCGATTTTTCCAAAATTTTCGTTTTGCCCCAAAACTTTTTTTGACCCAAATTTACTTCGATTGTTATAAGATTTTTCAGATATCATACTTACCTTTTTGAAAATTTAATATTCCGGTCCAGAGTCTTGAAATTTCGTCTTAGATTTCAATTTTATTGTAATTTGCTATTTGACCCCAATTTTATTGATTATTACATTTTGGCCCCAAATCTCAAAACGACTTTTTGATCTCTACAAAATTTTAAGGTCAGAATATTTATTCTTATATAAGTCATTACTTCAGTCCAGAAGGTGAAATTTTTGCCTTGGCTCCGGATTTTTTTTGGGGATTTTACCATTTTGACCCCTTAATTTATCTTAATTGCAATTTTTAGTCCGTAGACACCGGGAATGGATCCGATCACTACGTAACTTTAAGGGCAGAGGCCAAACATGTTATTATGTCCCTTTTGATATTCCAAACTGAAATTACACGGATTTCAATTAGTTGTTTCACAACTTGTAGATTTTACACAATTTCCGTGTTTTGACGATTTTGGCCCGTTGGCTTGGAAAATGGTTCCCGTTTCTTATAAAATTTTAAGGGTAGGTGATTAACAAGTAATTATGTTGTATTTTCTGTCCTTAAGTCAGATTACCTCTTTTAAGCAATAATTTTCCTAATTATCTTTACCTTCAATTAGTTTGTATCTTAAACTTTTTTAACCGTTCTATCTTTGTTAGGCCACGATTTAAGCATCCAAATACACATGCACATTCATATAAACAAAATACACTTCTTAAAAATCAATTTCCAGAATATAATGGATAGCAATCATGTTTGGTTGGTAAGATATTTATGCATTTCATTCTAGTCATCAAATCGGTAATTTCACATGCAACAAGTTACTAACTAATTTTGCATGCTAATGATATATGATGAATGAACTATATAACTACATAGAAAGGATATGCATTATATCATTATTATTAATTTCCTTTGAAAGTAACTTACATATAAAAGTTTTAAAAAGAAATATTTTACCCACCTCGTTCTTTGTCGGTAGAAGTTGATTCTAGGTCTCGTAGGTTGAAAAAGGACCTCTATTCCTCCTGATCTACATTTCAGCCCATGTATCATCCCACCATGTATAATTATTTTTATTGCATGTTAGGTTTTAAGTTAGAAAGGGAAGAATAAGTAAGTTAAAAAACAAATGTATGAAATGTAGTTCTTACCTCCCTCTTGTTTCTTCTTCTTTCTTCCTCCCTTCCTTCTTCTCTCTTGCTCATGTTTTTGTCTCTCTCTATCTAAATCTCAGATTTTTTGTTTGTGTTGGGAGAATAGGAGTGTGTTGGGTGGTGTATGTATTTAAGAGGGGTGTAAAGTGGCTTGGGAAGTTGGAGGTGTAAAGAAAACTAGTGACATGTGGCTAAGTTGTCTTAGGATAGTGTCTTGCATGGGGGACATGAAGACTCTAGGTGTCTTATATTCCTCCTCATGGCCTCCCCATGTGTGTGTGGGTGTGAGTTATTATATTTTTTTTTGTATTTTAGGTCTATATAGATATAGATATTAAGTATTTGTTTAATAAAGTGGGCTAGGTGATTAGATTGAGCTTTAAGTTGTATTTTTAAGTCTTATAGATTATATAGGTTGGGCTTGACTTATTAGGTTTGACAAGTAGTCTATTAGATAGATATCATTTTCTTATTTAATTAATTATATGGTTTGACATATGAATTTCAAAATTGATAAATTGAGTAAAATAAATGGTAAACTTATATTATATTGTGCTATATAGCAATTGTTACTCAATCATATTACAATAGAATATGTCGTACATATACTAACTATCAAATTTATGGGGTTCTACATCCTTCCCTCCTTAAGAGAATTTGGTCCCCAAATTCCCTCTAAAATAGTTCGGGGTAAGATTTCTTCATCTCTTATTCAGTTTCCCATGTGGCGTCTTCTTCTCTATTGTGCTTCGACCAAATGACTTTGACTAATGGAATCTTCTTATTTCTCCGCTCGCGTACTTGTTGATCTACGATTCTGATCGGCTTCTCGATGTAGGTTAGATCTTCTTTGATTGGTGGCATGTCATGAGTGATGACATGCTCAGGATCCGGATGGTATTTCTTCAATCTTGAGACATGGAACACGTTGTGCATTCCGGCAAGCTCGGTTGGTAGCTCGAGACGATACGCCAAATTTCCATTTCGCTCTAGTATCGTGAAAGGTCCGACGTATCTGGGGCTAAGCTTTCCTCCTTTCCTTGAGTCGATTAATCCTTTACGTGGTGATAAGCGAAGGAATACTTTGTCGCCCTTGTTGAACTCTAAATCTTTTCTCCTCTGGTCTGCATAACTCTTCTGCCGGCTTTGAGCAGTACGAATACGATCTCGAATGACTCGAACTTTGTCCATGGCATCTTCTACTAGATCAACTCTTGCTATTGTGTCTCGGTTCTGATTGCTCTTTGGTGTCCATCGGTCGTCAATCCCCCAATGTATTGGAGATCGACACTTTCTTCCGTATAATACTTCATATGGAGCCATTCCGATAGTTGCCTGATAACTATTGTTGTACGCAAACTCGGCTAAGGGTAGGTGGTGACTCAAGGATTTGGATCGTTCTCTCGGATTGTCCGTCCGTCTGAGGGTGTGCCGCAGTGCTGAAACTCAATGTTGTCCCAAGTTCTTGATGAAGACTCTTCCAAAATCTGGAGACAAATCTGGGATCTCGATATGACACAATGTCTACAGGTACACCATGCAGTCTAATGATTTCTCGTATGTACATCCTTGCTAGCTTCTGCAGACTGTCATTCTTCCTTACGGGTAGGAAATGAGCTGACTTTGTAAGTCTATCCACTACTACCCAGATCGTGTTATATCCTCCGTTGGTTGTTGGTAGATCTGTCACGAAGTCCATCGCAACTAGTTCCCATTTCCATTCGGGAATCTCGACCGACTATAGCAATCCTGATTGTCTTTGGTGTTCAACCTTCACTCTTTTGCAAGTCAAACATCTTGCGATGAATTCTACTACTTGGTTCTTCATGTTCACCCACCAGTAGTATTTCTTCAAATCCTTATACATCTTATTACTGCCTGGGTGAATTGTATACCGAGAGCAGTGAGCCTTTGATAGAATTTTCTTCTTGAGTTCGTCATTATCGGGAACGCATGTACGGTGCTTGAATCTTATTATTCCATCGTCCGACATGCTGAACTCAGATTTCTTGCCTTGTGCGATTCCTTCCTTAAGTTTACACAGCTTCCCATCATGAATCTGTGCTTCTTGAATCTCCTTAAGTAGGTCCGGCTTTACTAATAAATTAGCACATAGAACATGTGTCTTAGCCTGCTTTGGGTTCCATTGGACTATTTCTCTCAAAGGGCGTTCCATTCTCTTACCATAAGTCTAGCTACACTAGTTTTCCTACTCAGGGCATCTGCGACGACGTTGGCCTTGCCCGGATGATGTTGAATGGTGAAGTTATAATCTTCAAAAAGTTCTATCCACCGTCTCTGTCTTAGGTTCAAATACTTGTGAGAGAACATATATTTGAGACTCTTGTGGTCGGTAAATATAGTGAATGTAGCTCCATAGAGGTAGTGCCTCCATTTCTTTAATGCGAATACTATAGCAGCGAGTTCAAGGTCATGGGTCGGATAATTCATCTCGTGGATTTTTAGCTTTCGGGATGCATAAGCCACAACATTGCTGTTTTGCATCAGCACATCTCCTAATCCTTCCTTTTAAGCATCGCTATATACCACAAATCCTTCACTCCCTTCAGGAAGTGCTAGAACAGGTGCGGTGGTGAGTTTTCTCTTGAGTTCCTGGAAACTTGTCTCACACTTATCATTCCACTCAAATTTAACGTGTTTCTGTGTTAGTCTTGTGAGTGGTCCTGCGATTTTTGAGGAGTCTTTAATGAATTTGCGGTAGTAACCCGCAAGTCCAAGAAAGCTTCGAATTTCTGTGACTGTTTCTGGCCTCTTCCAGTCCAGAATAGTCTCTACCTTCGATGGATCTACTGCAATTCCTTCTTCAGATGTGATGTGTCCTAAAAACGCTACTTTTCTTAACCAGAATTCACACTTAATGAATTTGGCATACAACTTATGCTTCCTTAGTGTTTCTAGCACTAACCTCAAGTGAGTTTCGTGATCCTGATCTGATTTGGAATAAACGAGTATGTCGTCAATGAATATTACCACGAATTCATCCAGATACGGTTGGAATACACGGTGCATTAAATCCATAAATGTATCCAGTGAGTTGGTCAATCCAAAAGGCATCACCATAAATTCATAATGGCCATACCTAGTTTGAAAGGCAGTCTTTGGTATGTCGTCCTCTTTGATCCTTAATTGGTAATATCCTTGTTGAAGGTCAAACTTGGAGTAAACTGTTGCCCCTTGTAGCTGGTCGAACAACTCATCGATTCTAGGGAGTGGATACTTGTTCTTAACAGTAATATTGTTAAGTTCTCGGTAATCGATGCACAATCTTAGTGTGCCATCTTTCTTCTTCACGAATAACACTGGTGCTCCCCATGGAGACACGCTTGGTCGGATAAATCCAACCTCTAGCAATTTCTTCAACTGAACCTTCAGTTCTTGCAGTTCTAGTGGTGCCATTCGGTATGGCATCCTAGCCACATGTGCTTTTCCTGGCAAGATATCGATGCGAAACTCGACTTCCCTATCTAGAGGTAGCGAAGTAAGTTCCGTGGGAAAACATCGGGGTATTCTGATATTACTGGTATCGCTTCGATCTCTGATTTGCTATTAGGTTTGTTCATGACAAAAGCCATATATCCTGTTGTTTCCTTTGAAATGGCCTTCCTTGCTTTCATGGCTGATATGATTAGGGCCGAGTTAATTCTAGCATCCCCGTGTAGTTCAACTACTGGGTGATCGGTTTAGCAGAATCGAACTATTTTAGAATGGCAGTCGAGTTGTAAAAAGTGTTTAGATAGCCAATGTAACACCCCGAGATATTCGGAGTATGTTACAGCGCCGTGGAACCCTAACTGGGACCCACCAGGCTACAACAAGAAAAACCCCACTCGACTAACCATTTCGGTTAGCGAGGACACACATTTTAATAATATGACATATAAAGATACGCCCGGAGCAACCGGTGAAATAAGCATCATCCAATAATGTAACAATTTAAAATGATACAAAACGCAGTTTAAAATGAAAAGCCTAAGTACTCGCAAGCACAATCTATAAGTTTATAAAAATGGGAAACAACCAAATCGAGGTAAACGAAAGAAAAAAATAAGAAGACCCAAATGCACATGTCAACGACCCTGGCCAACATCCTCGTACTGTCCCGGTGCTCGCTCATCCGGATAATCATAACCTGAAATCCATAACAAGAATTTCCCCAAAATGGGTCCCCATAGGGGCTAGCAATTACGCTAGTACAAGTAATCAAGGCAAACCAATTGCTTACACATTTCATAGTACATGTACCAATATCAATTCAAAAACCAAAACCAGACATGTCTTTTCCGGAAACAAACAGTCACAATCACATTTGCCTAGGACCGGGACGAAGCCACAAATCCCACCCGAGGCCTCTAAGGACCCTCCCGGGCTGGCCATATCATAAAACAAATCACGCACATACATCGCCTAGGATAGGGATGAAGCCACAAATCCCACCCGAGGCCTCTAAGGACCCTCCCGGGCTGGCTATATCATAAAACAAATCACGCACATGCATCGCCTAGGATAGGACGAAGCCACAAATCCCACCTGAGGCCTCTAAGGACCCTCCCGGGCTGGCTAGCTAAACAAACTCATGAATCCAGAGTGAAGTCATAGATTCCCCCGAGGCCCCGTCGGACCCTCCCGGGGTGAGCACAATCACACAATATACATTACCATTTCACGTTAAGCATAAAGGTTTCCAAAAATACTTGCCTTGAGTAATTGATGACGCAACGAATGGAAAGGATAATCACCGACGAACGTTAAGAACCAACGGAACCGAACCTAACGATTCGAAGAACATAATTACAACCAACTCTAGACGAACACGAAAATGGAATACGCCCGAAATCCCGCCTACGATTCATGTATATTCGTACAAAAATAACAACGAGGGCAGACCACAACCAAACCCTCTCGATTCCGTAAAAACCACAAATATACCATGAATCCGTAGGAAAGTTAATGATACTAACAATATTAATCGTATTCATCAAGAATCCACCAACAAAACGAAAAGAATCGGACGAAAACACCAAAACCCCCAATTATCCAAAAGGTAGGGTTCCAAGAGATATTACCTTTGCAGATCCAAGTATTATGATTCGTAGAACACGCGTTAGATTGATTATCCGGGCTTCACAACCGAAGGAGAATGATGAAAATCAACCCCAATTGATGAATGATGAGAAGTTCTCCTCCTCTCTCACTCTCTCTCGCGTAAATGGAAGAAGAAGGAAGAAATGAGCTGCTCTCGCTCAAAACAACGCAATTATAGGGTTGACCGCATTGTGTGCCGCGGCACAGGCCAAAAAATTGCTCCCAGGGTTCGGTAGTGTGCCGCGGCCCAGCCGACATGTGCCGCGGCACCCGGTACAGTCGGGTTTTGGCCGAAAATGCCACACGAGTGTGCCGCGGCCCGGACTGGTGTGCCGCGGCACTGACTCGGCAGTGTGCCGCGGCCCCAGACGGGTGTGCCGCGGCACACAGTACAGTCCGCTCGGCCAAAAACTGGAAAAATGTGTGTACCGCGGTGCACACTCCTTGTGCCGCGGCCTACACCCCCCTTTGGGTCCTAAAATGATGAAAAATGATCCGGGAAGAGAATAAAAGCGATAAGAATCAATATTTGGGAAACAATAACACGAAATGGATCCACGGAAACCCCGAAACGGCGGTTCCACACGACAACAACGAGAATCAGATCAATAGATAACAGGAAAGATACACTGAAAGATACACGAGGGTTACTATAATCGAGAAATACACCGACAATGAAAATACAAGGGAAAGAAAAATGCGGATATTACATTCTACCCCTCTAAAAATAAGTTTCGTCCCGAAACTTAAGAAACAAACAACTCAGGGTACCTAGCACGCATGCTATCCTCGGTTTCTCAAGTTGCCTCCTTGACACCATGTCTCGACCACTGCACCTTGACTAAGGGAATGGTCTTATGCCTCAGTCGTTTCTCACGATGCTCCAAAATCTTCAAAGGATGCTCTTCAAAAGTAATATCTTCGGCGACATCAATCTCACCATAATCGATGACGTGACTTGGATCCGGGACATATTTCCTCAGCTGGGAAACATGAAAAACGCTATGAACATGACTCAGGGCTGGGGGTAACGCCAAACGGTATGCTAACCCACCAACTCGCTCGAGAATCTCTAAGGGTCTAATAAATCTCGGACTCAACTTCCCCTTTTTCCCGAAATGGAAAACTCCTCTCGTCGGCGACACCTTTAGCAAAACGTAGTCTCCCACCTCGAATTCTAAAGGTCGACGACGGACATCGGCATATGACTTATGTCGGCTCTGGGCAGTTAACATCCGTTCCTGAATCAATTCTATCTTCTGTCTCGTCTCTAAAACGACATCCGGCTCGGTCCCGACCAAATCGGACGCCTCATTCCAACAAATCGGTGATCGGCATCGCCGCCCATAAAGTGCCTCATACGGTGCCATCCGAATTGACGCGTGCCAACTATTGTTGTACGTGAATTCGATTAATGGCAAATGCTCCTCCCAGTCGCTGCTCCAATCGAGAGCGCACGCAGGCAACATATCCTTGATCGTCTGGATAGTGCGTTCCGACTGTCCATCCGACTGAGGATGAAAAGAGGTACTCAAACGCAAACGAGTACCCAACGCCTTATGCACCGCCTGCCAGAAGTGCGATACAAAACGGCCATCACGATCCGAAACGATAGACTTCGGAGTACCGTGAAGCCTCACAATCTGCGCGATAAACACACGAGCTAACTTCTCCGGGCCCCAAGTATCCTTGATGCCCAGAAAATGTGCCGACTTGGTCAGGCGATCCACAATCACCCAAACCATATTCATGCCCGATCTCGATCTCGGAAAACTCGTAATGAAGTCCATAGATATGTCTTCCCATTTCCATTCCGGAAGGGGAAGTGACTGCAATAATCCAGCCGGTCGTTGATGCTCGATTTTGACCTGCTGACAAGTCAAACATCTCGCCACAAACTGCGCGACCTCTTCCTTCATATCGTTCCACCAGAAATTCCTCCTCAGGTCCTTGTACATCTTACTCGAACCAGGATGAACGGAGTAAGGCGTAGCATGGGCCTCGTGCAGAATACTCTGTCTCAACTCTAAGTCATTCGGCACACAAAGCCGACTCTGGAATCTCAAAACACCATCCTCATGAATCACAAACCCAGGAGACATTCCTTTAAGAACGTTCTCTCGGATTTGAGTAATCATCGGATCCTCTAACTTCTTCAGCTTAATTTCATCGATCAAAGACGACGAAATCTCTAAGGCACAAAGTTGCCCGACAGCCCCAGGCAACAAAACTTCAACATTTAGCTCGATCAAAGACTGCCGAAGCTCATACCGAGACGTAAGGACCTCAAGCGTTCGCAACGCAATCGGTTTCCAACTCAAGGCGTCGGCCACGACGTTCGCCTTGCCCGGATGATAAAGGATTTCGAGGTCATAATCCTTAATCAGCTCTAACCACCTCCTCTGTCTCATATTCAACTCCCGCTGAGTAAATATGTACTTCAGACTTTTATGATCGGTAAAAATCTGACATGCAGAGCCGAAAAGATAGTGACGCCAAATCTTGAGCGCAAAGACAACCGCCGCTAACTCCAAATCGTGAGTAGGGTAGTTAAGCTCATATGGCCTCAACTGTCTCGACGCATAAGCGATGGTCTTGCCGTGCTGCATCAATACGCACCCAAGACCCTGACCCGAAGCATCGCTATAAACAGCAAAACCTTCGTTGCCACATGGCAACGCTAAAATCGGGGCTGAAGTCAAACGCCTCTTCAGCTCCTCAAAACTGGACTGCCTCTCGTCATTCCAGACGAATTTCTCGGATTTCTGGAGCAACTGTGTAAGTGGCCGAGCTAGTTTCGAGAAACCCTCGACGAACCTACGATAGTAGCCAGCCAATCCCAAGAAACTACGGACCTCCTTCACATTCGTGGGCGGTGCCCAATCCAACACTGCCTCAATTTTCTGCGGATCCACACGAACTCCCTCGGCTGAAATCACGTGACCCAAAAACATCACTTCCTTCAGCCAGAACTCACATTTCGAGAACTTCGCATAGAGTTGCTCGGTCCTCAAAATGTCTAACACTATTCGAAAATGATGGGCATGCTCTTCCTCATTCCTCGAATAGATAAGAATATCGTCAATGAAGACGACGACACACTTATCCAAATACTCGATAAAGAATTTGTTCATCAATTGCATGAACACCGCCGGCGCATTAGTTAACCCGAAAGGCATAACTACAAACTCATAATGTCCGTATCTCGTCCGAAAAGCTGTTTTCGGCACTTCGGACTCCCTCACCCGGAGCTGATAGTACCCCGATCTCAAATCAATCTTCGAGAATACCGCTGCTCCCTGTAATTGATCGAACAAGTCATCAATTCTCGGCAAAGGATACTTGTTCTTGATGGTCACCTTGTTTAGTTCGCGATAGTCGATACACAAACGCAGTGAACCATCCTTCTTCCGCACAAACAGGACCAGTACGCCCCAAGGTGAGGCGCTCGGTCGAATATATCCCGACTCAAGAAGCTCACTCAACTACTTCTTCAACTCTGACATCTCTGAAGGTGCCATGCGATACGGCGCCTTAGAAATAGGAGCCGCGCCCGGCTCTTACTCTATAGCAAACTGGACCTCACGATCCGGTGGCAATCCCGGTAACTCATCAGGAAATACATCAGGAAACTCACTAACGACTGGAATCGATGAAAGCTCGATTCCACCATCCTCCGCCTTCAAGGCGTAACACCAATAACCAGTACACCCCTTTCGCAGGAGTCTCATCGCCTTCAAGGCGTTAATAACGAATTTCTGGTTTCTCTTTCGCCCCGCGAAAGAATGTTCGGTGCCGTCCTCGGCTGGCATGGTAATGATCCTCGTGCGGTAGTTCATGATTGCACCATGTCGTTCGAGCCAATCATCCCCGAGAATTAAATCCTCACCCTCGATACTCACGACAATAAGATTAGAGAGCCAAGCCCTCTCACAAATAAACACAGAACAGTCCCGGACTTCTCGATCACCGACAATTCTATCACCGCTAGGAAGTTTAACGATGAAAGGCTCGCAAGGTGACAAGCAGTCGAGACTCAAACGGCGTACACACTCTATAGAAATGAATGAATGCGTAGCACCCGAATCAAAAAGCACACTGACAGGATGGGAATGGATATGGACGGTATCTGTCGCCACAGTAGCTGATGGATCATCGGACCTCCTCATCTCATAGATACGCGGCTGGGCAGAGCCGAAACTGGAAGCTCCTCCCCTAGCGGGCTGACCCCGACCCCTACCTCGGCCGACACTCGGTGGAGGCGGCGGAACAAATGAGCCCTGGTTCACACTCGGCTCTCTAAGTGCTGGAAAAGAATCACGGGACTCGCAAAGCTGTCTAACCTGATCACAAAAAAGGGCCCTGTGGCCCGACTGACCACAAGTATGACAAGTCAACTTCGGGCGAGAACACTGTCGGTTCCTATGGCCCTGCTGGCCACAGTTAAAGCATGTGGGTTCACGAGCGGAGGTTCCGGCGGCACCCCGAAAGCTCCCAGAAAAACGAGCCGAACCGCCCGTAGAAATATTTGCAGCCTGAGATTTCTGCTGGCCTCCACTCTTGGGGCCAGAAAAATTTCCGACCGACTTCTGCTTCTTGCTCTCACGAGCCAAATCACTAGCCGTCACCGACATATCATAAGCGAGGGCCCTACTCTGATAATCCTTCAAGGTAGTGCAGATGAGTCCAGACATATAGTCCCGAATGGACAGCTTCATCCTACTGGAAAAATGGAAGATTTTGTCGCTCTCTTCGACAACTTGGGTCTTCACATAACCCAACTCCTTGTTAAAGTCGGCAATGGCTTGGGACACGGGAATATCCCAAGGTTGAGCATCGTAGAAAGCATGACTCGAGCCTATCTAACTGGCCATGGACAATATTCAGTTTCCATCAGCTCCTGAAATTCGGCCCACGAAGCAACATGATCTTTGGGCCCAACGGCCTCCCACCAATCCGTAGCATCCCCAGTGAGAAAGTACTGGGCAATAGGGACCTTGCGGTCCTCGGGACAGTTGGTGGCAACGAAGACCTTAGATATCTCCTTGATCCACCCCTCCCAGCCGATCGGGTCTGATGCTCCCGAAAACTGAGGAGGATGCATCTTGATGACATCTTGGAGCCAACGGTCTGCTCCGCCCCGATTAGCATGGGCCTGATCGGGGTTTTGAACCACTTGAGCTATCGCCGCCATATGGAACCATCTGCTGCATAACGGCCGCAATACCAAGGTCGGCGCGCTCCTGAGAAGAAGCATGACTGTGACGGTCACCGGTACTGCCGGCTCCCGAAGAATGCGACATGGCCGCCCCACCGGCTGCCCCACGTCCTCGGCCGCGTCCACGATCAGGACCACGACTACGACCACAGTCTCCTCCGGCATCCATACTGATGTTAAGAGATAACAGAAGTATATCGATGATGAGTAAGGGAGGAAAAGCAACTACGATTCAAAAGTGGAAATATAATGCAAGAAACAGAAGGGCCGAATAAGAAAACTTACGAGCACTGGAAGTACTGAGATGCTGGCAGCGGTGTGACGATGTGCGAAACAAAACACGACTAGACGCAAATAACCGACAAGCCTAGGTATCCATAAACCTTGCTCCGATACCATTTTCTGTAACACCCCGAGATATTCGGAGTATGTTACAGCGTCGTGGAACCCTAACTGGGACCCACCAGGCTACAACAAGAAAAACCCCACTCGACTAACCATTTCGGTTAGCGAGGACACACATTTTAATAATATGACATATAAAGATACGCCCGGATGGAGTTTAAAATGAAAAGCCTAAGTACTCGCGAGCACAATCTATAAGTTTATAAAAATGGGAAACAACCAAATCGAGGTAAACGAAAGAAAAAAATAAGAAGACCCAAATGCACATGTCAACCACCATGGCCAACATCCTCGTACTGTCCCGGTGCTCGCTCGTCCAGATAATCAGAACCTGAAATCCATAACAAAAATTTCCCCAAAACGGGTCCCCATAGGGGTTAGCAATTACGCTAGTATAAGTAATCAAGGCAAACCAATCGCTTACACATTTCATAGTACATGTACCAATATCAATTCAAAACCCCAAACCAGACATGTCTTTTCCGGAAACAAACAGTCACAATCACATTTGCCTAGGACCGGGACGAAGCCACAAATCCCACCCGAGGCCTGTAAGGACCCTCCCGGGCTGGACATATCATAAAACAAATCACGCACATGCATCGCCTAGGATAGGGACGAAGCCACAAATCCCACCCGAGGCCTCTAAGGACCCTCCCGGGCTGGCCATATCATAGAATAAATCATGCACATGCATCGCCTAGGATAGGGACGAAGCCACAAATCCCACCCGAGGCCTCTAAGGACCCTCCCGGGCTGGCTAGCTAAACAAACTCATGAATCCAGAGTGAAGTCATAGATTCCCCCGAGGCCCCGTCGGACCCTCCCGGGGTGAGCAGAATCACACACAATATACATTTCCATTTCACGTTAAGCATAAAGGTTTCCAAAAATACTTCCCTTGAGTAATTGATGACGCAACGAACGGAAAGGATAATCACCGACGAACGTTAAGAACCAACGGAACCGAACCTAACGATTCGAAGAACATAATTACAACCAACTCTAGACGAACACGGAAATGGAATACGCCCGAAATCCTGCCTACGATTCATGTATATTCGTACAAAAATAACAACGAGGGCGGACCACAACCAAACCCTCTCGATTCCGTAAAAACCACAAATATACCATGAATCCGTAGGAAAGTTAATGATACTAACAATATTAATCGTATTCATCAAGAATCCACCAACAAAACGGAAAGAATCGGACGAAAACCCCAAAACCCCCAATTATCCAAAAGGTAGGGTTCCAAGAGATATTACCTTTGAAGATCCAAGTATTATGATATGTAGAACACGCGTTAGATTGATTATCCGGGCTTCACAACCGAAGGAGAATGATGAAAATCAACCCCCAATTGATGAATGATGAGAAGTTCTCCTCCTCTCTCACTCTCTCTCGCGTAAATGGAAGAAGAAGTAAGAAATGAGCTGCTCTCGCTCAAAACAACGCAATTATAGGGTTGACCGCATTGTGTGCCGCGGCACAGGCCAAAAAATTGCTCCCAGGGTTCGGCAGTGTGCCGCGGCCCAGCCGACATGTGCCGCGGCACCCGGTACAGTCGGGTTTTGGCCGAAAATGCCACACGAGTGTGCCGCGGCCCGGACGGGTGTGCCGCGGCACTGACTCGGCAGTGTGCCGCGGCCCCGGACGGGTGTGCCGCGGCACACAGTACAGTCCGCTCGGCCAAAAACTGGAAAAATGTGTGTGCCGCGGCGCACACTCCTTGTGCCGCGGCCCACACCCCCTTTGGGTCCTAAAATGATGAAAAATGATCCGGGAAGAGAATAAAAGCGATAGGAATCAATATTTGGGAAACAATAACACGAAATGGATCCACGGCAACCCCGAAACGGCGGTTCCGCACGACAACGAGAATCAGATCAATAGATGACAGGAAAGATACACTGAAAGATACACGATGGTTACTACAATCGAGAAATACACCGAAAATGAAAATACAAGGGAAAGAAAAATGCGGATATTACATTCTACCCCTCTAAAAATAAGTTTCGTCCCGAAACTTAAGAAACAAACAACTCAGGGTACCTAGCACGCATGCTATCCTCGGTTTCCCAAGTTGCCTCCTTGACACCGTGTCTCGACCACTGCACCTTGACTAAGGGAATGGTCTTATGCCTCAGTCGTTTCTCACGATGCTCCAAAATCTTCAAAGGATGCTCTTCAAAAGTAATATCTTCGGTGACATCAATCTCACCATAATCGATGACGTGACTCGGATCTGGGACATATTTCCTCAGCTGGGAAACATGAAAAACGCTATGATCATGACTCAGGGCCGGGGGTAACGCCAAACGGTATGCTAACCCACCGACTCGCTCGAGAATCTCGAAGGGTCCAATAAATCTCGGACTCAACTTCCCCTTTTTCCCGAAACGGAAAACTCCTCTCGTTGGCGACACCTTTAGCAAAACGTGGTCTCCCACCTCAAATTCTAAAGGTCGACGACGGACATCGGCATATGACTTCTGTCGGCTCTGGGCAGTTAACATCCGTTCCCGAATCAATTCTATCTTCTGTCTCGTCTCTAAAACGACATCCGGCTCAGTCCCGACCAAATCGGACACCTCATTCCAACAAATCGGTGATCGGCATCGCCGCCCATAAAGTGCCTCATACGGTGCCATCCGAATTGATGCGTGCCAACTATTGTTGTACGTGAATTCGATTAATGGCAAATGCTCCTCCCAGTCGCTGCTCCAATCGAGAGCGAACGCACGCAACATATCCTCGAACGTCTGGATAGTGCGTTCCGACTGTCCATCCGACTGAGGATGAAAAGAGGTACTCAAACGCAAACGAGTACCCAACGCCTTATGTACCGCCTGCCAGAAGTGCGATACAAAACGGCCATCACGATCCGAAACGATAGACTTCGGAGTACCGTGAAGCCTCACAATCTGCGCGATAAACACACGAGCTAACTTCTCCGGGCCCTAAGTATCCTTGATGCCCAGAAAATGTGCCGACTTGGTCAGGCGATCCACAATCACCCAAACCATATTCATGCCCGATCTCGATCTCGGCAAACTCGTAATGAAGTCCATAGATATGTCTTCCCATTTCCATTCCGGAACGGGAAGTGACTGCAACAATCCAGCCGGTCGCTGATGCTCGATTTTGACCTACTGACAAGTCAAACATCTCGCCACAAACTGCGCGACCTCTTCCTTCATATCGTTCCACCAGAAATTCCTCCTCAGGTCCTTGTACATCTTACTCGAACCAGGATGAACGGAGTAAGGCGTAGCATGGGCCTCGTGCAGAATACTCTGTCTCAACTCTAAGTCGTTCGGCACACAAAGCCGACTCTGGAATCTCAAAACACCATCCTCATGAATCGCAAACCCAGGATACTTTCCTTTAAGAACGTTCTCTCGGATTTGAGTAATCATCGGATCCTCTAACTGCTTCAGCTTAATTTCATCGATCAAAGACGACGAAATCTCTAAGGCACAAAGTTGCCCTACAGCCCCAGGCAACAAAACTTCAACATTTAACTCGATCAAAGACTGCTGAAGCTCATACCGAGACGTAAGGACCTCAAGCGTTCGCAACGCAATCGGTTTCCGACTCAAGGCGTCGGCCACAACGTTCGCCTTGCCCGGATGATAAAGGATTTCGAGGTCATAATCCTTAATCAGCTCTAACCACCTCCTCTGTCTCATATTCAACTCCCGCTGAGTAAATATGTACTTCAGACTTTTATGATCGGTAAAAATCTGACATGCAGAGCCGAAAAGATAGTGACGCCAAATCTTGAGCGCAAAGACAACCGCCGCTAACTCCAAATCGTGAGTAGGGTAGACGACGACTTAGACGCTCGCCGGATTAACAAGGAGAGCCGTTGGTTGTGTGCTCGGCTGTTCTGTTTCCTGCGGCATCTTTCGGTCCCAGGTATGACTTTCTACGATCTCCATTTGCTTGGCGATCGTCCTTCTTGGAGAATGTGTAACAGTTGTTTGGTTGTTTCTTGTTGCAGAGGTCCGCTTTCCTCGTTTCTTGGAGCCTCCAGTGGAGATAGCCATGTCGAACCCCGAAGTTCTGAGCCGTCTTCGCCATAAGAAGTCATCTCGGGTTCCTTCGGTGGCGCTACCTCTCATTCCGGAGGTGAGGCCCGACGTGGAGCCGATCATAGCGGAGGAGGAAACTCGGGAGGAGGGGCTCCGATCGAACCGAAAGCGGCAAAGGTCGGAGGAATCTCCAGTTTCTGCCCCTGCCGGTGAGGTGCTGATCGCCGCGCCTCCGATCACCGCGGTCCCCCCGGTGAATGAGCCTACACCCTCTGCGGCTTTCTTGCGAGAGATGGCGATCGCCGAGGCTGAGACCCCTCGCGGGAAACCATACTTTGGTCGCGATCCCGAGAAAGCCGAGAGGTAAACTTCATTTGCTTGTAGAGTTTCGTTACTTGCATGGGAGATGTGCTAACTTTATGTTGATTGATGCAGGATTCGTAGCACAAACCCAGCTTGCCCGCCGCTGGTATTGGATTTTCTGGCGAGCCGATCTCCTCGCCAGGCCTGTGATATCCCGCTATACGTCAATCGGGCCGTTTCTGCTTTGCCGAAGGCCTGGACGACTGACCTAGATACGATCGCTCACCAGCGATCCGGGAATACAATGCGGGCCACTTTCGCTCTCTCTCTCTCTAGGCGGCGACGATAGCTGCTGAGGCTGTGAAAGAATTCGAGGGGCGTCCTTCTACTACTCGTGTACAGGCGGACCACAAGGCCGCTCGGAAAGAGAATGCCGAGTTTGCCGACAGGATTGTGGCTATGGAGAAGGACTCCTTGGATGCAGCTAAACGGGCGAGTAATGATCTTGAGCTGATGAGAGAGAATTACGAGTGAGCCCGGGCGACGGTCGATCGATATCGGGACCAGATGACAGACGCCCATCGGTTGCACGCGGCTGCTGAGAATGTGGCCGATCAACTGAAGGTGACTATCGCTCGGATGACTAGCGAGCTGGCGGTGTCGAGGGGAGAGATGGTCTCTAAGAAGGCTGAGCTTCAAGGTGCGCAACAGGCGGTTGCGGAGTTGAAAGGGAAGCTGTAGGCGACCGAGGCCGATCCCTTTCTCAACGTGGAGTTTGTCAGTGAGTTTGCCTATTATATGGCGTTCGCTGACTCACTCCGAACTGCTAAGGAGGGAGGGCTGGAGGTCGGCTCTCTAGCTGAAAACTTCAAGGCATATGCGTTGGAGCATCCTCCCCATCCTGCCTTCTCTGTGCCGATCTTGGATCTCTCGGAAATCGGCGTGGACCTGAGCTGGTACCCGACTCCGGCGAACCTTGTTCATCCTAATGCTCCGGAGGAGGGGGAGGCAGCTTCGGAAGCTGGCGAAGGGTCGCGGGCCGATCCAGTGGTTGAAGGCGAAGGCCAGGTAGGGGCCTGAGGCTCTTCGTTTTTAATGTTTTAGCTTTTTGCCTTGTAATTTTATAGCTTTCCTTTGTAGTACTTAGGCCTTCGGGCGACCGTGTATGTACTCTAATATTTCAAGTAATGAAATGAATGTTTGTTTCTTCGATTTATTACTTGAGTGATTGCTCTTCTGAGTCTTTGCATGACTTCGTACAAATGTGTGAGGAGAGATTTTTGCGTGTATAGCTCCAAGTGAATTGATAAACTCATATAGATAACTTTTACAACAAATTCGATCGCTGCACAAACATCCAAAAAATACCGATCTCCATATGTAATTGAATAGGTACGATCGTCGTATATATAGCTCCGCATTTCCCCTTATTTTTGTTCACTTAGTGAAAGTAAGGGGACGAAAATAAATCGTTGAGCGAGCGATCTTCAATTTTGTCGAATCCTTGAGGAAGCCCGTCCATCTCGGTCTTGAGGAACCGTGCACGATCGCAGAGTTCAATGGACCGATATCCACGACCGTGTCTTGTGCGCGAGCGACATTCCGTCTGATGGCTAAGTTCTCGCGACTCACTTAATTGGCAGGGTCCTCCATAGGCTGCGCCTCGCCTCGTATTTAAACGAAGGGTGTGCGGTCTTGGTCTGGAGGATTCCTTGCGCGGGGCGTCGTCGGATTAATCAACTCCATGTCCACGGCTTGTTAGCTCTTTTCTACCTCGGGCCGCCATTAAGATGGCGACCCTCGACGGTATACGTTGAGACAGGGGGAGGTACGCATCGCATTGTCCGGGAAGGACCCACCACGTTAAGTGATTGACCTTTGAGGGCGGGCAAACGTGTCCACAGATTAGTTTTGGAGGGCCCTCAGACTACACCGGCCTCGTATTTAAACGAAGGGTGGGCGATCGTGGCCCAAAGGGACCTTGCATGGGCATAGAGAACGGTTCCATCATCCTCCATGACCATGGCGACACTCTTCTACCTCGGACCATCAATTCGGATGACGATCCTCGACGGTATACGTTGTGTAAGGGAAGGAGATTGCCTGCCTAGGTTCTTCATGTAGATGATGAACTTTAGAGGGCGAGCGAGTAATCCTCTGATTTGTTTTGGAGAGTCCTTCGGCTACGCCCACCTCGTATTTAAACGAAGGGCGAGCGATCGGAGCCCAAAGGAACCTTGCATGTACGGGTCGTCGGTTTAATCGATTTTCGCGACCATGGCGGCACTCTTCTACCTCGGACCATCATGTCAGATGACGATCCTCGATGGTATACGTTGTGCTAGGGGAGGCGATTGCTGCCTAGGTCCATCATGTCGATGACGAACTTTAGAGGGCGAGCGAGTCATCCTATTTTTTGAAGCGTTTACTCAGGCAGTAGCCTTTAGTTTTAATGAGGCGGGAAATCGGGGAGAGACTTCCGAAGCTCCCTTCTCTTGATTGAAGCATGTAGATACGGTCGCCGAGGTTGATCAAGGGGTCGGCTCGTATGAGCTTTCCGGCCTGTTCGCGTTCGACTCGGGCGACCGTGTTGGGAGACTGGTGGGGCTCTGGCTAATCCAATAAGCTGTCCAACTTTCCCTCCTCGAACAATCTCCAGAGTTGTCTAAGATGGTCGCGACATTGGTTGGTGTTGTGGCCGGGACTCTTGTGGTAGGCATAATATTGATTGTGGTCCAGATGACCATGGTCCCTTATTGCCTTCGGCTTGTTTAGTGGTTTGCGCCCCTTGATGGCATAAAAAATGTGGGCCGGAGTTCGGTTGAACTTGTGGAGGAGATGGGTTTCCACATCCTCGAAGGCCTTGTGGTCGCCGGATGGCTTGGCGACCGTCTTTTTAGTTTTGGCGATCGCCGTCTTTCGGACAGGAGGAGGCGTTCCCTCGCCTAAGCGGAGGGTGAGCAGCCTCTGTCTGGCCAGAAAGTCGGCGGCCTTGGCACGGAAGATCGCATAGGTTGGATGGATGTCCTTCGTAAGATGTCTAAACATGGGCGAATGACCGTAGAAACCCCCCAGGACCGAGTAGAGAGCGAGCTCGTCACTGATGGGCTCGTCACTGATGGGCTCGTCGCATCTGATGCCCCACACCCGGTCATGTAGATCCGGAATTTGCTTAGGTGGGTCTTGGAGTCCGACCTCCCTTCGTATAGAGGTGTTTTGGGAGGAGCGATCCTTGGTTGCACGGGGGCAAGCTCGATGTGGACCGCGAGTGGCTCAGTCGGCCCGATGATCTTTCTACTGGTGCTTGCCCCGGTATCCAAGAGCGCTTTTATCTCATCGAGTTGGCATTGCATAGCGGCCATCGTCGCAGCCTGGCTGTTCGTGGGTAGGCGCTCGGAGCGGGAGCCGAGGCGATCAAGTACTGACCCCCTGGCGCTCGGAGCTGGAGCCAGACGGCTGACCTGTATTCGGCTAGGAGTCGGGTAGGCCGAACTCCTGGTGACAGACTCGAATTTCGTCGTCTCGTGGTTGGGGCCAGAATGCCCCAGTCGCCATGATGGATTGCTTCCCAAGTGATTGAATACGGAACCGTCCGACCTTGCGAGAGCCTTTTCTCGCGAATCGGGGCTTTCTGACGATCGCTCGCCCAGTAGCCCCTTGAACTTCCGTTTGCCCACACGGCGGATGGCTGAGGGAGTTATTGCGGGCGTCACGCATGCTCTCCGTCGCTCCTTTAGGATGGCAATAGCCTCCTCGATCTGTTCTGCGGTTTGGAACTGGTCGAGCGAGAGGCTGGGGCCATCCCTCAGGTGCGGGATCGAGAGTCTCGCGTCGCAATGACTTCCCTCTGCCATCGGCTGGGGCTCAGATCGAGCCGGGATATGATGTCCGGCGGTTCGGAGAGTGGCTCTCTTCGATTTAGTGGCGGACGTCATGATTCTGAAGGCTTTCTTTGAAGAGCAGTGCGTGTCACTTCAAGTATATGCCCCGAGAATAGTGAGTGTTCTTCGGGACGGTAGGAATAAAAATGAAGGTTAAGATTTAATGCCCCCCTTCCTCTAGCGCCAATTGTTGCTACCCAAAATATTACCCGGAGATAGATATTACTGGAATGAATGGATAACAAACAAAGTGCGAGAGCACTTCCGTAGGGAAAGTAAATAACACAAGATTTGCCGGGATTGTTAGTCCCGGGCTTGAATGCTCTCACGAGATATTATTAATACAAATACTTTGGAGTACAAATATTAATGTTACAATACTATTACAATGAGTGTAAAGACCCTAGTTATCTTAGCTATCGAGCGTGAAGATTTCCGGAAGAACCAGATATGATGCTATGTGAGTTCTTGTAACAATGTTGACGAGCTGTGACGACCGAGAGAAATCGACGGTCCCTCACGGTGTGTATTAGCTGTGTGTTTGAGCTCCTCGGCTCGTGAGTTTCTTCGAATCTGTGTCGTAAAGGAGTTCTTTCCTCTGCCGACCGTCTTCTGGGTGAGAGGTGCTGAGAGAGAAGTCCAGAGTTAGATTCAAGAGAGAAAGCTGACAGCCCGAAAGAGTGTATGTGTTTGAGTGTTGTTAGCTTAGTTGCCAACTGAGAGGAACTCAAGGGAGTTAATTTTCGAACCTTTTTCCAGTTGCTGGAGGTTCTCTATTTATTTGACTGGGAGATGCCGGGCGTGTAATACCCATAATTTCGATTTCCGGTAATTTCTTTTTTTTTTCGGCGAAACTCCGTTTTGACGACTCGCTCCTGACCGTTTCGTCATTCCGAGAATGATTAATTCTGCACTTTTGTCATCCGAGTTCGTTTCGGTGTTGTTTTGTTGAGTTCCATGCTTTTTGACGACTTTTCCTCACTTGGGTCCGATTCTTGCGAATCTCGTTCGAAACTGCTGTTTCGAGTTTCCCGCAAGTCCGTTTAACTTTGTTAGACGTGTTGTGAACTTCGGTTTGATTATTCGATCACGTATCGTGATTTTTGGGCATTTTGGGCCATTTTGTAATTTACCCAAAGTTATGGGTATCCGTATCTGTATTTGTTGTCTCGACCCTTTTCTTGGTCGCGTATTATTAATTATTGCATTATGTTTTCATTTCGGGTCGTTGATGTTGTCCGCGAGCTTTTCGTCGTGTTCGTTCCGTACATTTTCGGAAATCGAGTCGTCGGGTCATGGTGGTGGCGGTGGCCGGACAGTGCGGCCTTGTCGGGAAGTCTTTGGTCAGCGGCCGAGCCGAGCACGGCAGAGCGGCATAGCGCACGCTTCTGGCCGGAAGAGGCTGCGCTAGCTCGGCAGTGTAGCGCACTGCCGATCGGCCTAGCGTCTTATCGAAGTGGCGGGGGTTACTGGAGTACTGGACTCGCACGCTACTGTCGGTCGTGGCGCACGCTAACCGACAGGGGTAGCGCACGTTGTCGGCCGACCAGCATACGTTACCTGGGCGAGCTGTTTAGTCCAGAGGTTACTGGACAGGTCGGCTAGCGCGCGCTAGCGGGGGTCGGGCGGGCAGGTCACGGTCGGCAGGTTTGGTCGGTAGTGCCGGGTCGTGTGGGCCCTGGCCGAGGGTGCTTGGCCGATACTGGCCGATAGCGCACGCTAGTCCGGGAAAGCTAGCGCACGCTAGTTCCGGCCCAGTATATGTATGGCAGAGCAGCCTCATTTTCACTCGTTTTTCATTTCCTTTCTTTTCCGTCCGCGGGTGGAGGTTCGGAGGAGGCGAAGCCATGTTGTTAGACAACAAATCCAAGAAGTTCTTGAGTTCATATCATCGATTAATCATCCGTTATCATCCTTTGATCCAGCGAATCAAGGTAATCTCTTCTTAGAACCCTAGTTTCTTGAATTTTGGGGTTTTTGGGTTTTTGTTCGATTCGTTCCAAATTGTTGATTAATCCATGATGGGTATGATTAATCTTAGTATTATTCATGTGTTCAACATCATTTAATCCATTGTTCTTCATCGAATCAAGGTATATTTCTTGATTTCCTTCGAATCGAGTTTTTAGGGGATTTGTTCTTGATTTCGTTTTCCATCCGTTTTTGATGGATTGATTGTTGTTAATGATGTTGTTAAACATATCCTATGGATTGTATATCCATATTTCAGTTTGGAATTTCGTTTTCGTGTTTTGACGGGACGAATCGTGTTCTTGGCCGTTTTGGGGGAAACCCTCGAACTTTCGTCGTTTGTTCCTTGAATACAGCGGCTTTGGGTCGTACTTTGGAATTCATTTTTGTTGTTATTGTTGTCGTTCGTAGTTTATTATCGCGATTTGGTGTTCGGTGGAGTCGGCGGGTTCGTAGTCAGTCCGTGCCAACCTACTTTGGTCGATTCTCCGCATTGTGGATATTAGAGGCAAGTACCTTGTCCATACAATTCTTGTTTTGTAGATATGATAATTAGTGATCGTCTCTGTGTGTTTGTTTGATCGTTTGATTTGAACTTTCAAAAGAGTCGGTTTAGCCTCATTAAGGGCTCACTTTCAAAACGTGTGTTTTGTGAACGGTGTGTTTTGGGGAATTGATTATGATTTGATTGTTTTGAACGTTGAGGGCTTTGGTGATACCCCTGTTGTTTAAAGTTATGGAATCATGTATTCCGCGTTAATCGTGTTGTGTTGTGATGAGTTTGATAACGGTGTCGAGTAAGTGGCCATCTCTAGTAAGTATTCTTGATGAACTTACATTCTTAGCATATTAGTATTGCATGAGTAACGTGTGTGTGTGTATGCTCACTACGGGTTAGATCCGACGGGGTCTCGGTAGGGCTCCACGAAGCTTTGGAACCACGAGCTTGCTTTTAACCACTATGGGTTAGATCCGACGGGGTCTCGGTAGGGGTCCACGAAGCTGTGGGTCCGCGGTTAATTGTGGTGTGCATTTTACAATGTGATTTGATTATGGCATTTTCGGGAATGAGTGTTTTGAACGGTTTTCATGATTTGCATGCATTGACTAGGCTCTGTTCTTTTGGATTGAATGAATCTGGCCGAATCGAATCGAATCGAATGGATCTGAATCGAATCGAACTAAGCCAGATGAATGGAACTGAATCGAATCGAAATATATATTAAGGGTAAATAATAATAATAATAATAATGGTAAAAAATAATAATAATAATAGTAATTAACAACAACAACGATAATAGTAATATTATTAGTAATAATAACAATAATAATAATTAAGATTAATAATAATAATAAGAAGAACTGAAATAATCCAATCGAATCGAATGGACCTAAAGTCGAATCAATCAGGTAATCGAATCGAATGGACTGAACTAAAGCGAATTGAACTAAATCAATCAAAAACTGAAAAATAAGTCCAAAAGAACAGGGCCTAAGTGTGTAAGAGGTAAGTTGTTCATTGGCCTACTTGGCTAGGATGGCACTAGAGTGTTTTGTCTATGTGTTTAGTCGTTTAATTGTGAGGTTTTGTATGTTGGAAAACGAACCTTGCTATCGTTCTCGTATACTGTGATTTGACGTAATTTGGGGCTAAAATCCCAACGGTTTTGTAAAGGTCATTTTACGGAAAATAAACCTTCGGGGTGGTGACCCCTTTCGTATTTCGAGTTTTGGAAAGAGAAGGATTCGGTAATCCTAAATTGTTTTCTATTAAAACTCTCGATGGCATTTTAAACTGTTTTATAAATTATTTCCATTGATTTGTGATCTTTCGGTTTTGGAATGTTTTTCCCAAACTGTTGCCTCGGGAAGTACTTTTCGTTTCGTTTTGATCTTTGAGGATTACTGGTTATTGTTATTCGTAGAATGAATGTGAATTGTATGACTCGTATTTTGCACTTTGTTCTTGCACTAGCAAAACAGTGGAGTTTTGCTAACCCCCGAGTATTCGGGGGTGGATGTCTGTTTTTGCATTCAGGTTTGGGAGCATAACACAGGGTCGACACGAAGGATGATGAAAGTTTAACGATACTAATCACACGAGGATCCATATGCACTACCAAAAATCAGACTTTAGCCGACGATTTAAAGTAGTCGGCTAAACCCCAAAGTCGTCGGCTAATCATGCCAGTCGTCGACTAAAACACCATCGGCCGATATTCGTTGGCCAAGGTTTAGACGACGACATTTTTGCAGTCGTCGGCTAAAGTTCAACGATTAGCCGACCACTACTACACGGTCGTCGGCTAAACCTGTTTGGAAAAAAAAAATTTAGCCGACGACCTTAACAAGCCGGTTGGCTAAAACCGATTTTTTAAAAAAAATAGAGTTTAGCCGACGACCGTCTTATATGTCATCGGCTAAAACCATTTTTTAAAAAAAATTAAATTATTTTAGCCGACGACCGTCTTATAGGTCGTCGGCTAAAACCCTTTTTTAAAAAAACAAAATTAAATTATTTTAGCCGACGACCGTCTTATAGGTCGTCGGCTAAAACCCTTTTTAAAAAAAAAAATAAATTACTTTAGCCGACGACCGTCTTATATGTCGTCGGCCAAAACCCTTTTTAAAAAAAAAATTACTTTAGCCGACGACCGTATTATATGTCGTCAGCTAAAACCCCTTTTTTAAAAAAAAGAATTTAATTCACGTTTTGGGATCCCAAAACCTGTATTTTTTGCACCTACAATTTTTATACACCAGCTCTCATTATCAACAACAATCAACGCGCAACACATTCAACTAATATCATTAATAATATGCCCAACATTATATGCATCACAACACACAACACATTCAAGAACATTAATCTCATCAACATACTAGTAGCGTTAATAAAATCACTTACACAATTGTAACACAAATATAAATATACAAGAGTACTACAACAACACAACTACAATCCACTGCCAAAATCATCTAAATGTCGAAATGTAGTAGTAGAAGGATTACCACCATCCCCTAGATCCTCGTCACGAGGCTGTGAAGATGGGGTCTGTCCGAAGAGAGAAGGCGGTGGAGCAGGTGCCTGCAGTCCAGCCTGAGGAATGGTCTGAGTCAGCGTCATCAAATAGTCCATCATGGCCTGCTACTGTCTTTGGAAACTCTCTAACCGCGACTCAGTCCTCTGCTCGCTCTCATGTAACCGCGTCTGAGTCCTCCTTTCATTCTCAGCTCGGAGCTCCCTCTCCGCCCTCAACTGCTCCTCGAGATAGGCAATCCGTGCATCCCGTCCGTGAGGGCGCTGGAAGCCGGGGGTATTTTTCAATACATGGTGACCCTCGGCTCCCATCATCTTAGTGCGGTACCGACTACCTCTAGGAGGGTAGACGGTACCCCACACCCTAGCGCGAACATAAGGATCGGCCTGATCGATCTGTCCATGGCAGAATCGAGGTCAGTCTCCGCTAAGTCCGGATACTGCTCCCGAGCAATCTCAGCAAGCATCCTCTGAGACTCCTCCCGCACACGCTCCTAAGTTAATATGAAAATAAATATTTGAATATCAATAAAAGTATGATACAAAGGCATTTATTTTATTACTAAAATAAAATAAAAAGACTTACATGCTCCTCGGGGCCAGTTCGGAAATGCTTTACGAGTCACGTAGGCAAATGCGTCCAACGAATCGAAGAAATGGCCTCGTGCGCAACTCGGCTAACGGCCAGGAACCCAGTGTGATGGTCGGTCAGGACACGATTGGTCGTGTTGGTCAAGCTAGTCGCCTTCAAAAAAAATATTATTTAGAATCGAGTTTATATTTAGAATTCAAAAAAAATAAAAAATTACACAATATTATTATTTTTTATTAAATACTAGCATTTTTATTAATAAATAAAATACAATATTCAGATATTTATCTTTTTATGGAAAATAATATTCTAGTTTTTATTTTTATTAAAACAATTTATTTCCACTTTTGAATAAAAAATTCCGATTTTTTAATATTAGTAATATTCGAATTTTAAAAATACATGAAGTTCCGATTTTTCTAATTTAAAAATCGGAACTTCAAGTATTTTATATTCAAACATTAATTTAAAAATGGAGTTTATATTTAGAATTCAAAAAATAAAATCGAAGAGGAAGAATGAAATGAGAGTATTTTAGTCATACCATGAACTCTGGGTCGCGAAAATGGGCGCGTAGCCACTTCCACTCGTACTCCCGGAACTTGAATTCTTCCGGGGTAGCCTCTCGGGTATCACCCCAGGCTCTCCAGAACATGTGCATCTCATTTTTCCAAGATTTGTACCTACAACACACGTTGCACAACATATATCATTCGTAAGAAAAAAAATTACGCAAACAATGTAGATACAAAATAAATTAAAATGACTTACTTGGTAGACTACACCTCGTCACACCAAGTACGTAGTAGAGAGTTGGGAATGACAAACCACACCTATGAACAGCATAAATACGCAATAATTTAAAAACATCACATATTGCATTTTCAAGAACTACGTGTTGATTGAAAAACACTTATTAAATATTTATTAACTTACCGACATAGCATTATTCAAAGCATCCTTCACGTCTTCATGCACGTCCCCCAATCGGGCCACAAAGCGGGGACTCTGTCCCGAATGACAAAGCCAACATTACGGCTATATGGCGCGCGGCGTCGAGAAGACATCAGCGGCCGGCCGTGTGCATGCAGAGGAATCTCATAACGGCCATGCTTACTTACGTGCAGTCGAGCGCGGACCCTTTCTTTGGGCCACGAGTCTTCTTCTTTTTCTTCTCCTCCTCGACTACATTTTTCCCCTTCTCCTTCTCCCTCTCTATCTCCTCATACAGTTTCGTCTTCGAAACCCAACAACTCCGCCAAAACATGTTGTCTGGCCAAGACTCGTAGACGTACGCCTCGTCAGGGCTAATCAATCGAACGGGAGCTCGGGCTCCCGTCTCATCGACCTCTGGAATAGTCGGAACCATCGGAGGCATGAATAGAGTCGGCGGCGGACCGTGGGGCACCGTGGATGAGGAACTCCGTACATCTCCTGATGTGTGAGGGCTAGACGTGGGTCGGTGGATGGGAGGCATACGAGTCTCCTGCTGCGAGGGGGTCGGCCGTGGTGTCTGAAAGGATAAACGCCGCGCTAGTGCAGCGGGCTCATCTGTCTCCCTATAAAAATCGTCAGCGTTCATGCCGGTAGCTTCTAGTTTCTGGCGGGCACGAACACTGCTCTGAGATATGTATAGTGTACCGGGATCCACCTTACTAGAGGCTGCGGAACTCCCCCCCGAATCGGGAGTGGTCGACTTTGTCGACTTCTTCCACAGCGCTTTCTTTATTCTATCCATAATCTAAACGAATAAATCAAATTCACAACTCAACACAACAGTAATTATCAATGCCATACCACGTTAATCTTTCGATTAACGCCGGCTATAAAATTCCTTCCTCCTCAAACAAATTCATCAAATATTTCAAAACAAATTCATCAAATAATCTAAACAAATTCATCAAATTCACAATTCAACACAACAGTAATTATCAATGCCATACCACGTTAATCTTTCGATTAACGCCGGCTATACAATCCCTTCCTCCTCAAACAAATTCATCAAATTCACAACTCATTAAACACAAAATATTGAAAATACTAAATTCATCAAATATTGCATCACAACTCATTAAACAATTTATCTAATTATCACATAATCTAAACAAATTCATCAAATAAATATAATAAATTCAACAAAAAAAAATAAGGACAAGGGTTACCGTGGTCGGGTTGGCGGGCGACGGGTGGAGGGCGTCGGGCGGGCGGGCGGGCGATGGGACCGTGGCTGGCGGGCGGACGATCGGCAAAAGCAGAAGAGGGGGCGATGGGACGATCGACTGGGTCACGATCAGCGGGACGAGGACTAGGTGACGGGCGGCTAGGTGACGGGCGGTTGGGGCTGGGTGATGATCGGCGGGCGACGGGCGACGGGTGATGACTAAACCAGAAGGAGAAAATAACAAAAGGGAGGTACGGGAAACGTATAAAAGGTGGGGGTTTAGCCGACGACAAGATCTACGTCGTCGGCTAAAGTTTTTAAAAAAATAAAAATTATAGTTTAGCCGACGACATTTAAGACGGTCGCCGGCTAAACCCGATAATGACCCGGCCGTGTTAGACAACACGGTCGGGCGAGCAACAGATGTGTTTTCAATTTACGGGCGGGTGCGACACGAGCCGTGTCGATGGACACGGATCGGGTGTTTAGTGACGACCTTCTTATAAGTCGTCGGCTAAAGTTTATTTTTAAAAAAACATTAGTCGATCGTGTCGGGGACACGGGCCATGTCGCACTTTGCCCGAATGGGAAAACACCTTTGTATGGTGACCCGACCGTGTTGTCTAACACGGTCGGGTCATTACTGGGGTTTAGCCGACGATCGTCTTATATGTCGTCGGCTAAACTATAATTTTTTTTTTAAAAAAACTTTAGCCGACGACGTAGATCTTGTCGTCGGCTAAACCCCCCGATTTTTTTTAATAATATTATTGATATTATATTAATGTTATGTTTATGATTATTATTTTTACTATTTTTTTAATTATATTTAACAAATTAAAATATACATCTACTAAATTTATGGCTCATAGTTTGAGTTATCACTACAGTCTGTCTCACTATCTGAGTTGATATCCGGCAACATATGCCTAAAGTCGTCCACATTATCGTCATCATAATTTTCAAGTAATTCGTTTGTATCAATGTCAATGTACCCGCGAGCATCATCACGGAGTCGGACGACTCGTCCTTCAGGAACATTATTCATTGTAATTGTCGTTGATGGTGGAATATTTGCTGTATTTGGCTCTTGATAAGCATCATCGTCATCAGTACCTGTTGTTTCTCCCAGTGTAGCAGCACTAAAAATATTCCTCGTTGTCACAACGTTCACTACCTTCCATGTGCCTTTCTTCACCAAGTCGTCCAAATAATACACCGACTTTGCTGATGTAGCAAATACAAAAGGATGACTTTCATACCATGAAGTGGAAGTGTCAACAGATAACAGCCCGTAGTCGTCTTGCATATCGGTTCCAAGACTGGTGTCGTACCATCGACACTTAAACAAGTAAATTGTCATGCCTTCCCCATAAATTAGTTCTACCACTTCCAAAAGAACACCGTAATATCCACCATCTATCATAACCCCAGAATTTTGACATCTTCTTTTTTGGTCTCTCTCAAGGCATATGAATGTGACACCGTTGACTTTGGCCATCGAATAAATTCTTGACATAACCGGCTTCATAGAAAGAAACATAAGTCCACGCGACCAGTTAGGGTGTCCGTCATCTTGTATGTGTGTCATCTGTCGTAAATAAACTTTTTATGTAAAAAAATATCTTAAGTCCAAAATGCAATAGCAACTGAATGTATACGTACCCATTCTCCAAAATAGTCGGCAAAAGTGTCATTGTGGAAACTAGTGTCACCTCGCACCATATCGCATGACAAGTGGATGTCTTTCCAGTACTGAACTTCTGGACAATTGAGCAATAACGACCAATGTGCAATTCGTGACTCGTATGGGTCTAATTGTCTTCCTGACAGCCTCCCATAGACGTCAACCTCAGTGGATATGATAGAAAGATTGAATTGTATTTTATGTGATGGAATAGAGTGGGAAGGGGGCTCGAAGGTGCCCAAATACAACTTGATATGCGTAATACACTCCGACGCAAGGTAAGATTCTGCAATGCATCCTTCTGGTGCAGACTTATTGGCCATAGAGTCTATGTAATCACCGAGTTGCCTGTAATATTGTCATTGTGTTAAAAATCATACTTAATTTGACAATATATATATATATATCATACAAAATTATGTTACCTTTCAACCGGGTACATCCACGTGTAGTGCACTGGACCAGTGACCAATAACTGCCTGGGAAGGTGGATCATGAGGTGAGGCATGAGGTCAAAAAAGTTTGGAGGAAATATTCGCTCAAACTTGCACAAGATATAGATGATTTCATCTTGCATTTTACGCAAATCAGATCTCTTGACTTCTCTCGTACATAATTTCTGGAAAAATCTTGACAATGCAACACACGGCTCGACCACCTGTTTTGGTAAGTACGGTCGAATAAATACCGGAAATAGGCGTTGGAGTAGGATATGACAATCATGACTCTTCAAACCGATTAACTTGTTCTCCCGAAATTAACACATCTTCCTATATTTCCAAAGATACCGGTAGGATACCTAGCGATCTTTATCCAAAAAATATCTCGATTCTACCTTGGCAATGATGGTGTAAGCCGCCTTAGGCATTTTTGTTTTCCCTTGTGATTTTCAACCACAAATGTTTTCTTATGCTCATTTCTTCCAAACCTTTGCGTGCTTTTGGCCCGTCTTTGTTCTTTCCATCCCAACCTAAGGTTGTCCCAACCACACTTTCGCAAACATTCTTTTCAATGTGCATGACATCCAGAAGTTCCTTATCAGTAACTTGGACCAGTAAGGCAATTCCCAAAATATACTTTTGTGCGACCAATACTTATACCTGTCGGGCCTTTCAGGGGTTCTTTGCAATCACATCGGGATGGTTGCTAAGTGACCAAAATCATACTCATTAAGAATTGATAGTATTTCATCACCATCCCCTTTGTCGTGGTGGCTCGCCCATTTCTACGGTGCCATCAAATCTTTGCGGCATCCATCGCCACTCATGTTCCCTCTCAAGCCATATCCGATGACGCATTCGGATAACTTTCCCTCTGATGGTACCTAGCACAATCGCATTCAAACACCTTTGGACAACCTCTATATCCGCTAATAACGAGATCAGACAGCATTCCATATGCAGGAAAATCACTAATAGTGCCGATACACATGGCGTGCAAGTAGAACGTCTCGGACGAATAACTGTCGTACGTGGGATGACCTTGCTCCCACAACAATTTCAGCTCCTCTATCAAAGGTCTCATATACACATCGATACACTTTCCCGGATATCCCGGCCCCGGGACTAACAAGGTCAACATATTATACTCCTTCCGCATACACATCCACTGAGGAAGGTTGTAAGGAATCACTACAACAGGCCATATGGTATATGAAAGACTCATGTTACCAAAAGGGTTGAAACCATCAGATGCAATCCCGAGCCTCAGATTTCGGATATCTGAAGAAAAATTCGGATACTCCCTATCTATATGCTTCCATGCTTCTCCATCTGAAGGGTGTATCATAGTATCCCTGTCATTACTGCGTGGCTCGGCATGCCATCTCATTGCTTTTGCCGTGTGAGGAGACATAAAAAGCCGTTCCAACGTGTCCTTCAGTGGAAAATACCAAAGTACCTTCACCGGTTTCTCTTTTCCAGAAGGAGTGATCTTATATCTCTCTGTATCACATACAGGACATCTCGTGAGGTCTTCATTAGGATGCCCCCAGAATAGAACACAATCATACATGCAGACGTAGATCTTAATGTAGGAAAGACCAAGATCTTTCAAAATTCGTCTCATTTTTGAATATGTATTAGGAAGATGATGACCCTGTGGAAGCATATTACTCGTAAGCTCCAAGTAATCATCTACAGACTTGATGGATGATTTGTTTTCCACCTTTAATCTCATCGTTTCCATGACACAATCAAGAACAGTCATGTTACACCACAGGTATAGAGAGTGCATTGGAGTTGAGTTAGCTTGTTGTACCTGTCAAGCCCAGCAGTATAGCAAGGCAACGGTCTACGGGGTCATGGGATTTGCTCAGTTGGTATAAACGTCTCGGAAAAACCAAACACATCATTAATCAACCTCCTCTTCGGATCGGTGAACCCGTCGTTACCACTAAATTGACCGTGATCATACGGAATAACAGAATTCGGTGCTTCACCGTGGTATATCCAACATGTATATTTACTCCAAAAACCATTCTTCTTTAGGTGTTCCCAGACCTCATCAAATGGAAAACGAAACATATTACTGCGACATCTACATTTATTACATGGACAGTAGTGCAACGTATTACCAGTATCGTGCTCTTTTACAAATCTCATAAACTGCTTCATCCCATCCATTACACTTGGATCCCATTTTCGTAACCCAATCCAACCCTTGTCCATCCTGAAAATGTATACATTTTCCAATATTAATCCAACTAACTAATGTTGTTCAAATTATAAATGAAATCACAACAAACAATTAATCATAATGATTATCATCATAAAACTTAATCGTTTTACATAAAAGCTATCGAATGTAACATGAATAATACAAAATTTCGAAATCACAATAAAAAATACAATAAAATACGTACCTGAATCGAAATGGTGATTATAACAACCGGTAAAAGCTTCGTCACTCCAGCTAGCACAACTCAAAATAGCAACTCACAAGCTTTTTTCGGGAATAACTGACACGATCGGGAATAGAAATGTGCTCTTTAGCGGGGAGAGGGGCAAGATTGGGTTGGTGTTCCCTGAACTATAAATAATTTTCACTTGGAGGTTTAGCCGACGACCTAGAACGAGGTCGTCGGCTAAAGTATATTAAATTTTTTTTTGAAAAAGGGTTTAGCCGACGACCTCGATCTAGGTCGTCGGCTAAACTATTACAATATTATTTTTTTCGGAAGGAGTTTAGCCGACGACCTCTATCTAGGACGTCGGCTAAAGTATATTATTTTTTTTTTCGAAAAAGTGTTTAGCCGCCGACCTCGATCTAGGTCGTCGGCTAAACTGTTACAATATTATTTTTTTCGGAAGGAGTTTAGCCGACGACATTTAAGACGGTCATCGGCTAAAGTATATTATTTTTTTTTTCGAAAAAGTGTTTAGCCGCCGACCTCGATCTAGGTCTTCGGCTAAACGGTTACAATAGTATTTTTTTTCGGAAGGGGTTTAGCCGACGACCTAGATCGAGGTCGTCGGCAAAAGTATATTATTTTTTTTTCTTTAGAAAAAGTGTTTAGCCGACGACCTAGATCGAGGTCGGTGGCTAAACACTTACAATATTATTTTTTTTCGGAAGGAGTTTAGCCGACGACCTAGATCGAGGTCGTCGACTAAAGTATATTATTTATTTTTTTTAAAAAAGTGTTTAGCCGACGACCTAGATCTAGGTCGTCGGCTAAACTGTTGCAATATTATTTTTTTTTCGAAAGGGATTTAGCCGACGATCGAGATCAAGTCGTCGGCTAAATTTTTTTTTTCCGGTTGGCTAAACGTCATCTCGGTCGTCGGCTAAACCTCTTTAATATCGCCGACGACTATTTCGGACTTTAGCCGACGACATCGGCCAAGTCGTCGGCTAAAACCCTTTAGCCGACGGTAGAACAAGTCGTCGGCTAAAGTGCGAAGTTTAGCCGACGACACTTTATAGTCGTCAGTCGTTTTTTTCTGGGTCGTCGACTAAAGTAGTTTTTTTGGTAGTGATGATGTCATTGGTTTAGATTTATTTTATTTCCGCTGCAGTATTCTTTCCCATCGTACGGGAGTGTGTGGTATTCGACCCCTGCGTGGGCATGTAATGTGTCTGAGTTGCATGTATTTATTGAAAGACCAAATCGGTCTACTGAGTCATTTTAGCCTTAAAGGCATTGTCGAGATGTTTAATGGGGTTACCAGCCTGGTAGATCCTTGAGGAAAGGTTCTACGACGTGTAATATCCCTGAGCGGATTGGGGGTGTTACATAAATGGTATCGGAGATTAGGTTGTGGAAACCTAGGCTGTCGGGTCAGTGGTCTCTGTTGAGTTTTGTCTCGTCGGATTTTGTCTGACTGAGTCGTGTCGCGATGCGTCGTCTGAGTTTGTTGGTCGTGATTAGTATCGTGGGGCGGTCATCATCTTCGTGCAGCCTGTGGATGTAAGTCTCCCTTCTTTGTGTTGTGCCTCGTGTGACACGAGCTATTTTTATGGTTATTTGATAAGTGAGGGAATCCTTCTGTGGATCTTGATTTCACGATATGTATTTAGTCGACTCTCGTATTTGGTTTATACGAGGAGTGTCGTTGCTGCTGATGTCTTTTTACTGTTGTTTTTGTCTGTTGCTGATGATTTTCGAATCGATTTGATCGTTTTAAAAGTTCTCTTGTGGAAGCTTTGTGCTTATACGCGTTCGACTTGTTCACTAGCCAATGCGGGAGGGTCCTTAGAGACCTCGAATGGGGTCAGTGGTTTTGTTCTGAATCCTAGGCGGTCTTCGACTGTGGTATTTTATCGTTTATTTTCCGTTTAAAGACATGTATTGTCTTGATTTTAAATGTTTTGATGCGTGTACTAGGAGTTGTTTTAGTGAATGTCGATACGTGTGAGTTTTTAGGCATTCTAGCCTAATCGATTTTCGAAAACCTTGAGTATCTTGGAAAATAAAATTCGAGACATACTTTTAAATGGATTGTATTTTCGAGGCGCCTACTAGCGCAACTATTTGTTTCAAATTCTTCTACCTTGAGGACCAAAATATTTATTTTTTATTAATCCAGTAATTTTGGAAATGCTTTGCTTAGACCCGAGGGTCGAATATTTCTGAAAGTCTTTCGCTAAAAGAAAATGTCCTCACTTTTACCAAACGCATGATGGTTTTCAAAGTCTCGACAATGATGTTTGTCCAACTTTTTGAAAGGTGATACTCAAGATCAACTAGTGTTTCCAAAATCATTTTTTTAAAGTGGTTTTCGTTTTTAAAACCTATTGTTTCTATTTGCAGTCCAGGAATGTATATGTGACGTTAGCACTATTGTTAGGATGTTGGCCCTACGAGTTTTATTCGAATTAGCGGTGTGAGCGTTGAGTCGTTTTCCACACATTTGTTGTGTTAGCCCTCTGTGAGAGGTGGGATGTTGGTATTGAATGTTGTCGCCTCGTGGTGATCTATGCGTTATCGCGCATGTGCGAGCTGTTAGACCTTGGTTTGGTGTGGCCGTGTGCATCGGTGATTATTCCGTTATGTGTCGGTTGTTTAATATATTGTTACCTTGCTCCCGTTTTTGTGAATTTCGTGGACGAGGTCAAAGGTAATGCCCGTACGATTTTTACTTCTGTAATATCTCTTTCTCCATTCTATCGACTCATTTATGTTCGTTGACATTTTCTGAGCTTGTCCTACCCCTTGCTTTTGTTGATCACATGAGTATGGTATTGTTTCAGAATAACTCATTTGTCGCTGTGACCTTTCAATTGCTATTCCCTTTCCTGTGAATCTTATGTGGATGCACATATTGTTGTTTTCACCGGATTATATATTGTCTCGAGTCGAGACGTGAACCTGGGAGTTGTTGTTTGAATTTTATTGTTCTTCGTGATTCGAACATGATTGTTCGATTTTTGTTGTGTCGATCGTTTGATTGTTCGGTTTTTGTTGATCTCGTTTCGTGATTGTTGAACGTTCGGGCTTCTTTGTAATTCCCTTAAGTTCGGGAAATTAGTCTCGTTTTCGATCTTCCAACCCTTGGGCGGTGGAAGTCCGTATTTGTTCAGCGATTGGCTCGCATTTTGATTGATGTACCGTTGGGTTGGTCAATCATATTGATTTTCGTTCGTTGTATTTTGTGATTGTTCGGGTAGTCGACTCGATTGTATTATTTGTTTGATGATGCTTGTCACTTGTTGATTTATTATGTCTCTACCGGTGGCGTTGTTAGTCGTCGTGGAGCGTGTTTTTACGCCGTATATTCCTTTGTGTTGCTTGTAATGTTTCGCCGATGGGCGTGAGTTACGCGTTCCTTGTGTATCTCGTTGAGTTTTCCTGGCACTATATTGCTTCTCCCTATTTGTTTTATGTTTCGGGACGAAACTTCTTTTAAGGAGGGTAGTGTGTAATACCCGTAATTTCGATTTCCGGTAATTTCTTTTTTTCAGCGAAACTCCATTTTCACGACTCGCTCCTGACCGTTTCGTCATTCCGAGAATGATTAATTCTGCACTTTTTGTCATCCGAGTTCGTTTCGGTGTCGTTTTGTTGAATTCCGTGCTTTTTGATGACTTTTCCGCACTTGGGTCTGATTATTGCGAATCTCGTTCGAAACTGCTGTTTCGAGTTTCCCGTAAGTCCGTTTAACTTTGTTAGACGTGTTGTGAATTTCGGGTTGGTTATTCGATCACGTATCGTGATTTTCGGGCATTTTGGGCCATTTTGTAATTTACCCAAAGTTATGGGTATCTGTATCTATATTTGTTGTCTCGACCCTTTTCTTGATCGCGTATGATTAATTATTGCATTAAGTTTTCATTTCGGGTCGTTGATGTTGTCCGCGAGCTTTTCGTCGTGTTCCTTCCGTACGTTTTCGGGTCATGGCGGCTGAGAAGCTGGCCGGACAGGTGCGGCACTGTCGGAAGTCTTTGGGCAACGCTGCGAGCACGGCGGAGCGGCGTAGCACTGCCTTCTGGCAGGAAGGTTGCGCGTGCTAGCTCGGCAGGTGTAGCGCACACTGTCGACCGGCCTAGCGTACGCTATCGGGCTGGGCAGGGGGGTTACTGGAGTACTAGACTCGGGAGTGATCGGCAGGTAGCGCACGTTACTGTCGGTCGTGGCGCACTCTAATAGGCAGGGGTAGCACACGCTGTCGAACGACTAGCGTACGTTACCTGGGCGAGCTGTTTAGTCCAGAGGTTACTGGACAGGTCGGCTAGCGCGCGTTAGCGTCCGCGCAGCGCACGCTAGTGGGGGTCGGGCGGGCAGGTCACGGTCGGCAGGTTTGGTCGGTAGTGCTGGGTCGTGCGGGCCCTGGCCGAGGGTTCTGGGCCGATACTGGCCGATAGCGCACGCTAGTCCGGGAAGGCTAGCGCACGCTAGTTCCGGCTCAGTATATATATGGCAGAGCAGCCTCATTTTCACTCGTTTTTCATTTCCTTTCTTTTCCGTCCGCGGGTGGAGGTTCGGAGGAGGCGAAGCCATGTTGTTAGACAACAAATCCATGAAGTTCTTGAGTTCATATCATCGATTAATCATCCGTTATCATCCTTTGATCCAGCGAATCAAGGTAATCTCTTCTTAGAACCCTAGTTTCTTGAATTTTGGGGTTTTTGGGTTTTTGTCCGATTCGTTCCAAATTGTTGATTAATCCATGATGGGTATGATTAATATTCGTATTATTCATGTGTTCAACATCATTTAATCCGTTGTTCTTCATCGAATCAAGTTATATTTCTTGATTTCCTTCGAATCGACTTTTTGGGGGATTTGTTCTTGATTTCGTTTTCCATCCGTTTTTGATGGATTGATTGTTGTTAAATGATGTTTTTAAACATATCCTATGGATTTTATATCCATATTTCAGTTTGGAATTTCATTTTCGTGTTTTGACGGGACGAATCGTGTTCTTGGCCGTTTTGGGGGAAAGCCGCGAACTTTCGTCGTTTGTTCCTCGAATTCAGCGGCTTTGGGTCGTACTTTGGAATTCATTTTCGTTGTTATTATTGTTGTTCGTAGTTTATTATCGCGAGTTGGCGTTCGTTGGAGTCGGCGGGTTCGTAGTCGGTCCGTGCCAACCTACATCGGTCGATTCTCCGCGTTGTGGATATTAGAGGCAAGTACCTTGTCCATACAATTCTTGTTTTGTGGATATGATAATTATTGATCGTCTCTATGTGTTTGTTTGATCGTTTGATTTGAACTTTCAAAAGATTCGATTTAGCCTCGTTAAGGGCTCACTTTCAAAACGCGGGTGTTATGTGAACGGTGTGTTTTGGGGAATTGATTATGATTTGATTGTTTTGAACGTTGAGGGCTTTGGTGATACCCCTGTTGTTTAAAGTTATGGAATCATGTATTCCGCGTTAATCGTGTTGTGTTGTGATGAGTTTGATAACGGTTTCGAGTAAGTGGCCATCTCTAGTAAGTATTCTTGATGAACTTACATTCTTAGTATATTAGTATTGCATGAATAACGCGTGTGTGTGTATGCTCACTACGGGTTAGATCCAATGGGGTCTCGGTAGGGCTCCACGGAGCTGTGGAACTGCGAGCTTGCTTTTAACCACTATGGGTTAGATCCGACGGGGTCTCGGTAGGCGTCCACGAAGCTGTGGGTCTGCGGTTAATTGTGGTGTGCATTTTACAATGTGATTTGATTATGGCATTTCCGAGAATGAGTGTTTTGAACGGTTTTCATGATTTCATGCATTGACTAAGTGTGTAAGAGGTAAGTTGTTCATTGGCCTACTTGGCTAGGATGGCACTAGAGTGTTTTGTCTATGTGTTTAGTCATTTAATTGTGGGGTTTTGATGTTGGAAAACGAACCTTGCTATCATTCTCGTATACTGTGATTTGACGTAATTTGGGGCTAAAATCCCAACGGTTTTGTAAAGGTCATTTTATGGAAAATAAACCTTCGGGGTGGTGACCCCTTCCGTATTTCGAGTTTTGGAAAGAGAAGGATTCGGTAATCCTAAATTGTTTTCTATTAAAACTCTCGATGGCATTTTAAACTGTTTTAAAAATTATTTCCATTGATTTGTGATCTTTCGGTTTTGGAATGTTTTTCCCAAACTCTTGCCTTGGGAAGTACTTTTTGTTTCGTCTAGATCTTTGAGGATTCCTGGTTATATTTATTCGTAGAATGTGAATTGTATGACTCGTATTTTGCACTTTGTTCTTGCACTAGCAAAACAATGGAGTTTTGCTAACCCCCGAGTATTTGGGGGGTGGATGTCTGTTTTTGGATTCAGGTTTGGGAGCATAACACAGGGTTGGCACGAAGGATGATGAAAGATGAACGATATTAATCACACGAGGATCCGTATGATGTCATTGGTTTAGATATATTTTATTTCCGCTGCAGTATTCTTTCCCGTCATACGAGAGTGTGTGGTATTCGACCTCTGCGTGGGCATGTAATGTGTTTGAGTTGTATGTATTTATTGAAAGACCAAATCGGTCTACTGAGTCATTTTAGCCTTAAAGGCATTGTCGAGATGTTTAATGTGGTTACCAGCCTAGTAGATCCTTGAGTAAAGGCTCTACGACGTGTAATATCACTGAGCGGATTGGGGGTGTTACAGGGCGATCGCCTCTGCTGTATTATAATAAGCGGGCGATCGTCTTTTGCACATGGGCTGGCCTCCTTAAAGTCCGCAGGAGTTGCTGGCAGCCAGCTTTGCGGTCCAATGAGAAGTCTGCACGCGTCTAAGTCGCTGTCACGAGCAGTCCCACCTTGTACCTTTCGGCGGGTCTGTCGGTAGGTGAGAAGGTGGTGACAGGTTGTGGTCAACGATCCATGTTCTGCGGCGCCTTTCGCAGATCTGCACATGGGCGCTGCTTTGAGATCCAGTCTTCATAGACTTCGTCGGATGAAGGTCTTGTTCGTGGCACATGACGGTCGTCCTAGGTCGGGCACCAGAGTCGATCGCTAGGTGCCAAAGGCGATCGCCTTGAGAGTCGATCGATAGATACTCGAAGGTGGACTGTTACCTTCGTTCTGTCAAGGTCGCCTTAGCTCATTCGGTCATGAACACGGTCGCCCGACATTTGTGCCGATCTCCTATCGAGGTGTATAAATCTCGACACAACACCATCATATCAGCACGAACTTTCACGTCATCCTTAACCCACTTTTCGTGGTTTTCAATCTCTTCCTGATTGGCTCTTGTCCGCACTGGATGTGCCGGAATGTCCGTCTCCAAGACGTATCCCAGTGCCTCTATACTGAAGACAATCATCAGGTTGCGGAGCCAATCCACAAAGTTAGGTCCGATCAAGGTGTTCTTTTCGAGTAGAATTGCGAGTGGGTTCATTGTCATATTGAGAGTTATGTCTGCATTAAGTATGATAGATTAATTAGTGACTCGTTTAATTATGATCTGAGTATAGAATTAAGGTCATTTCTATTCTTGTTACCCAGCTCCCACTATTTTTTATCGGAATAACACACTCCCATGTGAAATCCGGAAGTATCATTGGCTGTACTTTATAATGGCGATCGAGTTCTTTATAAATCTTAATAGAGGGCAACCGAACAGGTTTCTAGTCTATTAATTTTCATAAAGTGGTGTCCAACACCAACCCATCTAATGAATGATTCGATCTTCTTTTTCCCCTTGTTCACTCCCCTCAAACTATACGATTTCTATGGTTCGTGAACAAGTTAAGTTTATACCATCGACGCAAATCAGTTTCACAATTGAATCTTATCCGGCAACCTGTCAGGTTTCTAGGGTAAAATTTGCTCCAACCGAAGGCATCCAATGCGCTCCCGATAATTTATTCGTCCTCCCCGAACGACTACCCCGATAACTCGGAAGCATAGCACATCCGGTTTGGATTTCAATTTCCCGAAAGCTCGATGGAGGGAAAGAAAACCTTGAAAACTTTATAAACTTAATAATTTGTTGTGGGAGAATTTCCGCGATTAACGTTACACTTTGCACATTAATCATTTAAGCGCGTTTGTGGAATTCATACAATATGAAACAACCATTCACAACCTAGTTGCTACCAACATGTGGTTCATGGACCGTTCCTAGAAAACGAAAACTCCGTAATCTAATTACAAGTGTTTGTCTTGAATCTTCGTCTTCTCGAAACGGATATTCCTCCGGTCTTCGTCATTAGATATAAATTTTACATTGAAAATTGCATCCTAGATACAAATATTTCTAGTAAAATAAATAGGCTCAAAACGACCTTTACAACCCAATCGAATAAAACGAACGATTCAAAACTAAGTCCACGAACCACATCCCCATTCAAAAGCATTCATCCAATAAATACTATATAAATGGAAAGCGTAGAGATACATTGATCCAATCAACAATACGAACCGATCCAATCGATTCACATAATCAGTAATATGATAACGTTCAAAATAATTCGATTGACCATAAATATTCCAATTAATCAAATTATATAAAATGAAATACCATAAATCATTTTAATTATATTAAATCCAATTTAACATGCGGGAGATTAATTTTCAAGAATACACGAAAAAATCAAGCCGGGTGAAAACTGGCATGCCTGGCCGAGTCACTGCCGGCAGTGTCCCAGACATTCCTGCCAGACACGGTCGTGTCGCCTGACACGGTCGAGTCACTTCTGGAAGCATGCCGGCCAGACACGGCCCGTGTCGCCTGACACGATCCGGTCTGTCTGGCAGTGACTATACAGACTGCCGGACACGGCCGAGTCACCCAGGACACGGTCGAGTCACTCTCGGCCAAAATGCACCTTTTGACCAAAAAGTCGTCCAACGACGATTCGGGGCTAGATTTTCGACCGGATATCCAATTTCAATATTTTCCGACTTTCATATCTTTAATATAAATCATATTTCCCAGAAATTTAAGATTTATATTTAGACATAAACTTACGAAAAATACAATTATTACGGACGAAAAACATATACCATGATTTTTACTAAAAGGATTCCAAATCATTCACCATCTAATCAAGCATTCCAAATGCCAATATCGTATATAAGATCGCAAGACCTACGCCCCGATACCACTGTTGGGATTCAGTGCCTAAAACGAAGGCCCAACGGAAGCGGTAAAACAAAAATTAATTCGATCTGAATTCCTACGAGGATCGATCGAGCTACGTAAATACAAATATATAAACGAAACACAAGAGTTACGAGAAAACATACCCTTGTAGTCCGTTGATTAAATGGTATCCTTCTCTTGAGCTATTCCCTAAGCTTTAGGCAATCTCCCTACAATTCAATCCGCTCCAAGCTCTTGAATGATCCAACGCCGAAAGCACCGCGTCTCTACTAGCCACGCGCCGGAGAAATGACCGGAACAACGATCACCTTGCTATCCTCCGAGGATACGGCTAGAGCTAAGTGATGAAGCTTCCTGTAATACCCGAGATTTCTGATGTGTATTCGAACCTCATGATACTATATTTATTTCATCTTGATCTGAGTATTTTCCTTCGTATTTCATGATCCTGTGTTGTTGAGCGTATGATTTCATGCATGTTGTTCATACTTGCATTTTTGTGCACTTGTAGCGCACGCTAACATCTTAGCATTAGCGCGCGCTAATTGAGTTAGCTAGCGCACGCTACGTATGAGTTGTAGCGCGCGCTACACGTAGTCAACTTGATTAAGACAGGGTGGTAGGTGAGATCAGCCACGGATTTTGGTCGGGACATGTTGGGATGAATCTGGACGGCTTTTGGAAAAGTCGAGTCAATGCTGTTTAGCGCACGTTACTGGTATGAGGATAGCGCACGCTAAATGTTGAGTACAGTGAGGTCAGTAAGCTTTGTATGGCCGTTAGCGCACGCTATATGAGTAGTAGCGTACGCTAATTTATGTACTTAGCGCATGTAAAGGGATGTTAGCGTATGCTAATTCGAGAACAAGCAGGAACAGCAGACTGCAAGCCCGTTAGCGCACGCTATGATACAGCCGTAGCGCGCGCTAACCATTTTATATATATAGGACAGCACCCTTTTTCATTTTTCAGATTTCATCACTTCCCAAACTCGATTTCTGAGACTTAGAGAGTCACTCCCTCCATCCTAAACCTCTCATATAATCATCCTAGCTCGAGTTTGAAGATTTTAGATCATTGGAGATTGGTGTTCAAGATCTCGGTGTTGGATTTCTTCAAGTTCCTCCTTGTTCTTCACTATTTGAGGTAGTTGATTCTTCACCAACTGGATTAAGTATTCTTAAGGATGTTGTGAACATGTTTTGAGATTATCTAGTCAGTTAAATTCGTGCGTGGTCAAACATCATGTTGTTAGAAGAATATTTTCGATAGTTCGGTACTTCTTCATCGTATGGAACATTGAACCTTGTAGTGTTTGAACTCCTAAGCACAATCATGAAGCTACAAAACCGATTATGGCCAGTTTAAGGAGATTATCAAGTTCTTATGTATTACATAATGGAATTATACGTATTGGGACATTTAATGGATTGAACTTAGGATATTTTCTTGAAGAAGAAGATGATGTATCAAGTGAACCTAGTAATCAAGTTCTTGCGGTGTTCTACGGGGTAATTTCGATATATTGATCGGTTTGGATAAATGAAGAACATGATTAGAATCATTGTAAGAAGAATTATCCTGTGATGTATTGAAGAATCCGACCGTAGGATACATTGATCTTAGGTAGGATACTAGGTGTTTTTGTCGGGTTAGTATCCTAATGTTGATTCAAATCCAAATTGTTATAGGGCAGTGTAGTAAGCTCACATGTTTGAAAATATCAAGCTCTTTTGATGTTCTTGATGATTAAACCGATTATCCAGAACCATTAGTTATACCGGTGTTATTATTTGTTGAAGGTTCGGGTTTTGGTGGATTGATCGAGTGAGAGTTCTTCGAGCTGGTTGAAGATTTCTTCTTCGTAGTAACAATCCTTATCGCCATTCTAAGGCAAGTATCGTAATTTGTTAATGATGGTATTTTGAGCATGCATGTGGTTTATTCATGTTGTTGATCATGAGATTTATTTCGTTGAATTGTATGATATTCGTTATCGAGTGTTTATATGTTCATGTTGATGGACATGGCGATTTTGCATATATGTATGCATGAGTTGTGTTTGTGTATGTTGTGCGATCTATGCTGAGGGCGCTGGATCGGATGTCCACCTCGTGTTGGTCCGACAGGATCATCATGGGATCTATGCTGAGGGCGCTGGATCATTGGACGGGTTTTTTTCCACCTCGTGTTGGTCCGACGGGATCATCTTGGGATCTCTGCTGAGGGCGTTGGATCATTGGAATACCCATATTGTGTTAATGGAATCTTGTGGATTCGCATTGTTGGATTCCGGTAGCGGAAGTCCGTGTTGTGTATTTCGTTATGCATTGTTGTTGCATATTCGATTTGTTTAATATGATACTTGTACTAGCATCGTTTTGCTAACCCCTTCGGGGGTGGACATTTGTTTTGATGTTCAGGTAGCCGAGGAGCGGGAAAACAACCACAGTACCGACGTGACGACGAAGGGGATCAGTGATGTTTATTGCTATTGTGACTTGTCTTTTGGATTATTTTCAGTACTCGAGTACGTGCGTTTTATTAATATTTCGAGATGGTTGTATTAATGAACTCATTTGATCTGTCGAAACCGGTTTTGTATTTTGAACTTTTACGGTACTGTTGTATTGTATTTACGTTTCTTCTAATTAGCCTTGTAAATCCTTACTTAAAGGGTTTACGGCGCTGTAATTATTCCGAATATCTCGGGGTGCTACACTTCCAATATGAAATTACAACACTCTAAGTGTATAATTTACTTTCTCTCTTTGATTTCTTGATTTTTCTCCAAGAACAACCAAGAACACTTAAAGAAGATGATGAAGACTTTGAGAAAAGTTTTCTCACTCTCTCTCTCACTCTTTCACGTATGAATGCAAAAAATGGTGAGAAAAAGATGAAGTCTTCTCTCCTAATTATATTCCAAATCCACCTAATGACAACTCCTTTCCTATTATATTAATAGATACTATATCTATTAAGTCTTTGACTTCCATTTAAAAATGGATACAAAGACCAAAGGAAGGTGGGTGGAAATGGGGTGGCCTTCGTGAAGAAAACGGACGAGTTCAGTTCGTTTCGGACTCTCGTTAGTCCAAACAGATAAACTCTGATTCCGTTCCGATGTATTTATATCAATTAATTAATCCACTTAATTAATCATATCAAATACATTATGACATAATTAATTTCTCCAAGAAATAATTATATCCATGAATTAAATTAATCACCTAGTAATTTATTTAATTCATTAGGCCGTAAATTAATTTATCCAATAAATCAATTTAAACATCCAATATCCCAAATTTAGATATCCAATATCTAATATTCATAATGAGAGAATTAGCTCGATTCATTCCGTCGTTAATCCTATTGCGCGACTCGGTAGGTCTGTCTCAGTCAGCAATGGGAGGAACCAAAGACTAGTAGCACCACCTAGCCAGCCTGGCGGCCTACACTGTACCCCAACTGAGAACAAATGATTGGGATCATTCAAGAACAATTCTGTCGTGAATACCAGTAAACGTATAAACCGTTCTTTCACATGTCCCGATCAAGTTATAGGGTCACGGTCAGTCAAACCCTATCTGAACTTGACGCTATGCATGCGTTAATGCAAATCGATCATCGAGCTATCGTGTATCTAATACAACTAGCTCCAATGCTTTGGCCAAAGACTTATGATCTCATCTGCCAATAACCGCATAGGACATATAACCCGCTCACTAATGGTAGAAAGAATTCTATCTTGGTACCTTCTACTTGCCCGTTAAGATGCACGTCGAGGTTGACCCCCACCTCCTGGTTTATAGGGTCAAACTACTCTAATGAAAATCTTAACGTCACAAGCACATCCCTACTAAATCCTCAAGTCGAAGGTTCACGAATACCTATCACAACCTTTCGATTCCGTCATTGACTATCCCGGAGTGAAATCCATGTGACGAATCGAGGGTGAGTCGGTTCGAGTATACTAATCCAATTAGCATACCTATAACGTGTTCTCCCACTAACCATTAGTGTTCGACAGGCACTCTCCATGTAAAAGAACATGTCATACAAGTCTTTACATAAACTTAACGCCCAGTCAAGTTTCATCGACTTGCGAACGATTAAGTATTTGAGCTATAACACTTTCCAGTGCTGACCCCCTTATCCAATAAGGAGTGGAACGTTTTGCTCTCAAATACACGGACTAGTTTCTATATATATATTTACGAGTTAGGAATGCCAGTAACTACCAGTAAATAAAGAAACTTCCATTGCCTTATATTAATGATTTACATAATTACAAGTACAATGCCCTCACTCAACATCCTCTGAGTGGCATTCGAGGGCATACTCCCAACAGTACAATATAACTCGGATAAAATAATATTAAACAACAGTAGTATAAATTCCGGATATTACAAAAGAACACCTTAAACGGCCCTAATTTTGTGGATTGGCTCAGCAACCTGATGATAGTCCTCAGTATAGATGCACTGGGATATGTCTTGGAGGCGGACATTCCGGCACCTCCGGTGCGGACTAGAGCCAATCAGAAAGAAATCGAAAACCACAAAAAGTGGGTTAAGGATGACATAAAAGTCCGTGCCTATATGATGACTTCTATTTCTAATGAGCTTCAGAGAGCTCATGAGAAAATGACTTCTGCTAGGCAGATTTTATCACACTTAACCGAGCTTTATGGTGAGCACAGTCGAACTGCTAGATATGAGACATCCAAGCAATTGTTCAGTGCTAGGATGAAGGAAGGTGAGAAGGTTGGGGACCATGTCTTCAAAATGATCTTTATGATAGAGAGATTGGAGGCTCCTGATTTTAAGATGGATACTTCTCTCCGGACCGACCTTATCCTACCGTCTCTTCCTGATTCCTTCTCACAGTTTGTTATGAATTTCAACTGCAATGAGATTGCTTGAAATTTAGTAGGATTGATGAACAAACTGGTAACCACTGAGTCTCAGATGAAGACTCTACGGGTGAAGGAGTCTGCCCTTGTGATTTATTCTGGACCTCGGAGGTATAAGAATAAGAAGAAAAAGACCAAGAAGCAGACGAGACCACAAATCAAGGACCTTAAAGGTAAGGGCAAGGCCCCAATGGTTCCCAAGAGCAAGAAGAAGAAGGACGCATGTCTTAAATGCGGTGAGCTGGGCCACAAGGCTAGAGACTGTCCAATTCTTCATGGCACTTCAGGTACAGAACTATTAGTTTTGGAAACAAATTGTTCTGCTACTGTATTTTCTACTTCTTGGATACTGGATTCATGTGCTAGTTATCACATTTGTACTGTGAATCCGGATCAGGAACAAAGTAGGAAGCTTGGAGTTGGGGATGTGATGATTACTTTCGAAAGCGGGCATAGTGTCAAATCAACTGACATAGGATCACTTCTTTTGGATTTATAATCCAGCTTTGTTTTGACATTAGATGATGTACTTGTTTTGCCCAAGGGGCATAAAAATATTGTATCTATTCTGGTCATGGATCAAAAAGGCTTTTCATTTTTTATTGGTGATGGTTCCTGCAAAATTTATTTTAGAAATAAACTAGTAGGTACTGCTACATTGTTGAATGGACTGTATCATCTAAACCTTAGTAACAAAATCATTGTGAATACTATGACTAGGAAGCGTGGTAGGGATGAAACTATTCAAGTTTTGAAATGGCATCTTAGACTTGGTCATGATGGTTAGACCAAGGTTTACAAAATGGAAAAAGATGGACTTATGGGTCCACAGGGATTGGATCCCTTTCCAACTTGTGAATCTTGCCTTAAAGGCAAAATGACTAAGTCTTCACAGAGACTTTTGAATGAGCCGATAATAAACTTGGATTAGTCCATACCGACGTATGTGGTGCTTTAGAAGTAGCACATGACGGATATCAGTATTTCATTACGTTTACGGATGATCATACTAGGTATGGTTATGTATACTTAATGAAACATAAATCCGAGGATTTTGAGGAATTCCAGGAATTTAAGGCCCTAGTCGAAAAACAAACTAGTAATCATATCAAAGCACTTCGGTCGGACCGAGATGGCGAGTATATGAGTACAGAGTTTGACGAGTTCCTTAAAGAGCATGAAATAGTATCACAACTAACACCTCCAGGAACTCCTCAGTTAAATGGTGTGTCAGAAAGGAGGAACCGAACCTTGTTGAACATGGTCCGTTCTATGCTTGGCTATACCGACTTACCAATTTACCCGTGGGGTATGCACTCCTGACTGCTGCTTATATCTTGAAAAGATGTCCTTCCAAATACGTTCCTAAAACTCCACATGAGATGTGTGTGTGTGGGGGGGGGGGGGGGGGCAGGAAACCAAGTCTTAATCACATTAGGATTTGGGGATGTCCCGCCTATGTCAAGAAGACTAAGGTGGATAAATTGGAAGCTAGGTCCATGAAGGTACGTTTCATTGGATTCCCATCTGGGACGATGGGTTATCTATTCTACATGCCCGAAGATCGAAAGATCATTGTTGCTTTGCAAGCACACTTCCTGGAAAATGAGTTCATTCAGGAAGGTGGAGCAGGTAGAAGTATTTCTTTGGAACAATACAATGAAACTCCTAAGAAGACACATGTACAAGAAATTGGAACCAAACCTTCTGAAATACAAGTACAACCACCTCGTAGGTCTAGTAGGGTGTCTTAATTACCTGAGAGGTATGGCCTTGTGCACCTGGAGGAGCTGGGTCTCCATGAGGTTCTATGTGACCGACCCCACAACCTATGACCAAGCGATGGTGGATGTAGACCCCATGAAATGGCGTGAAGCTATGGAAGCTGAGATAGACTCGATGCATGTAAATCAGGTCTGGACTCTAGTAGACCACCCTCAGGGCATAGTGCATATTGGAATGAAGTGTATCTACAATAGAAAGACTGATGGGGATGGCAAAGGGTTATACGCAGAAAAAAGGGATCGATTACCACGATACCTTCTCGCCCGTAGCTATGATCAAGTCTATTCGCATGATTCTTGCCCACGATTATGAGATATGGTAGATGGACGTAAAGACAACTTTCCACGATAAGGAATTGGAATGGATTAAAACACATCTTTTGATACTTGAAAGGATCCAGGGATCTTGATTTGTTCTTTCCTTGTGAAAGAGAGAGCGATATTCTGAAAGGAATTGTTGGGGTTAAGGTGATGCATAATGACCATCGATCTTCCTCTGATATTGCAGCTGAGCATGACAGCTTGACTACGAGAAGTTCTAAAGCGAGGAAGCTTATCCCCTATGCAGAGAATCCCAACAATATGCTAGTTGGATTTGTTGATGCCGGTTATCTCTCTGACCCGCATAAAAGACGCTCTCAAACTGGTTATATGTTCACCATTTTGAATACGTCGATATCTTGGAAATCTACCAAGCAGACCCTGGTTGCTACTTCCTCGAACCATATAAAGATAATTGCACTGCACGAATCCGTAAGGGAGTGCATTTAGCTTCGGTCAGTCATAGACCATATACGATGAACTTGTGGACTAAAGTCCATTAGAGCGACCCCTACTTGCATCTTTGAGGAAAATGCGACAATGTATTGACAAAATGAAGTTAAGTTTCATTAATGGTGACAGTACCAATTTTATCTCGCCGATGTTCTTCTACAATCAGCAACATCATAAATTTCTATATACCAGAGTGAAACAAGTGAGTTCCGATGAGAATATCGCAGACTTGTTAACTAAGTCTCTGCCAAAATCTACATTTGAGAAATATATGAGGTGCATTGGCATGCGTCTACTGTCCGAGCTCAACTAGTGATAGCCCATTGGAATGAGCTATCGTGTATACTTCGGGGGGTATACTCCACATGATTATGGCATCTGTAGTTCGTGCGTTGTGCTCATATTCCTCACCAAGTCTTTGTTTCTTCCATGGAGTTTTGTTTGACTTGGAAAGGCTTTTTACCGAGACAACATCTTATGCACCATGACAGTATTAGTACTCGACACAGGGGAAGTACTTCGGGATATCCTTCCCTTGTTCGTGTATTGCCTAATACTGGTTGTAGGGAGATACATAGATGGAAGGTTCTAGATCCTTATATAAGTAGTAGGATCTCATTAAATGTCTTATCTTATTTAGGAATTCTATATATGGAAGGACTCTCATTGTAATGCCTATATAAATGCTCCATCTATCAGTGTTATGGATACAATTGATTGACTCATCTTTACAGCTTTCTTACTTTCTCCTGAAATATTCGCAATATTATCTACACATTAAATGCATTGTCGTGATAATTTTTTAAATCATTTAATTTTTTACCTTTTCCATATTTTTGTGAAAAAATTAGGCTCTATTTATTAAACAAAGTTAGTAAGGTAGTTGATAGATGAAAAGCTAACTGATAGCCGAAAAATTAGTTTAAAGCTTATAACTGATGACTCATGGCTGATATCTAGAATTATACACATATAAATTAAGTGGAAAAATTAGCTGAAAAGTTGGGTAAAACATATAATATTACAAAAAAGATATATTTGAAATAATTTAGCTAAAAATAAAGAGGTTAAATGGGAATTAGAAACGAAAAGCTCTATTGCTTATTTAAAATGGTTGTAAAAGAAGCATTTGATAATATCCAACTAATACATTAAGCCTTGCCAACCAAACAAGTCTTATTTGAATACAATGAGCTTATAAACTCTCTAAATAAGTTAATGTTGGAAATTTCATTGCTTTTTAATGGCTAAAAATTTAATTTGTATAAAATTGAATGGTCCCTAATTAATTTAGGTTTAGATTAGATAATAGTTGTATATCTAATTTCTCAAAACTGGTTTTTGGTGAGTGAGATTTTAGTGAGTAAAGTTAGCCATTTAAAAAGGTATTTTGAGATGAATGGAAATTTGAAAAATATCATCTCCTATTGAATATTAAGACACTTAATAAGGTGGTGAGGGTTGGAGAATTACAACATGACCAAGACTGTGCCCCTAGTCTTGGAGGTGGCTCGGTCACACGCATGCACGCGTGCGCCCACCCGTCCATCTGGCCTGGCTCATCCTCGACTTGGGTCATGCCCTTAGGCACTGGATTTTGGTTCTTGGCAATTGGATTTTGGGCTTGACTTGGTGGGCTTGGGCCTGGCTGAAATATTATTTTTGCTCCCCAAAAATATTGATTGCTCTTATTGACTAGGAAATTTAATTCTCTCTTCTGGTATATAGAGGAGTTACTCTTCTGGTGACAATGCCGTTTTGCAAAAAGAGTTCTCTTCTGGTTTAATGGTTCTCTTTTGGTGAACGTTATATAACTCCTCAAATTTTTTGACTTTTTCAGTTCGCCGGAGCTTAAATTCTGTTGCTACAGTTATCAAAGATGCAGTTATTGTATCTTTGAGACAATACGTCTAACCCGTCAGCATTATACTGAACATAATGTTTTGCGAAAAAATTTCAATCGCCTCGGTTTTTGTGCATTTCCAACAATATTTTTCCGTAAATTTTCGTTCTATGTAGTTTTTTGTTTTCTATTTCCGATTCTATTTTACAGGAACGCAATGTTGTTCTCTAGATATTTATTTTCCCATTTATCGTAAATCCCGAACAAATCGGTATTCCAATTTTACACTACGGATACAATTAGCTTAGGGTGTTTACCAAAATACACCGTAATTAAAGGTTCTTGATTGGCTAATCTAATCTAATTTGGTTTTGAATTGCTTAATCGTGTGGATGTGCAGGTTTAACTGACTCATATCTTTTAACCCGCAATGAGTATGTTTGTTCTTGTAATTTCGCATTATATCGAGTGACTTTTCCGTAGGGATGTTAATGGGTGAGGCGGATGCAAATGATGGTACTTTTATTTAGGAATGTCCATAGGGTGGCGCGGATGCGAATGATCGTACTTCCATCATCATTTCCACCTAAAAAATTCATACCCATTCGGCCACATCACCCCGGGCGAGTCTGGAATTTAAATCCATTTCCGTACCGACGAGTATAAAATAAAAACCGTCCCCGCCCCACCACCTATGTGAATCATCATTTTAGATAAAAATATATAATTGTACAAATCATATATATATGATAAAATAAAATAAACTTTGAAGTTGAGTATAATTCTAATTAAATTTACACATGAAAATAATATTTATTATATATTGAAAATATTCAATCGCATCTTAAATATCAAAAAATATATTAAATAAGTAAATATAAAGTGGGGCTAATGGGGACGGAGATGGGGCGGGGTGGAATTGGGGATGGTACAACCTAAAATCCGTCCTGCCCCACCATCCATGGCGGGTTCGACTTTCGTCTCCATACCCGCCCCACCACGCACCAAACCAACCTCCATACCCACTTAACTGGAGCGGATGAGGGCCGGGTCTCCACCAAAACCCGCCCCACAGACAACCCTACTTTCATTTCTGCCTCAGCCTAATAAATTCATACTCGTCCCTTCCTCATCACCCGTCATGGGTATGGAATTTAAATCCATCCCCGTCCCGACAGGTGTTAAATAAAGATCATTCCCGCATCACACCTACGTGATCAATCTCTATAACCACCTTATACCCCACCTTATACCCACCTCACCCGTCCCATGAAGCGCATATCATATTAAATAAAAAATTATAATTATACAAATCATCTACGTTTGATAAACTAAAAGAGACTTTAAACTTAAATATAGTTTTAAATAAATTTATACATTAAAATGAAGTTCATGATATTTTTAAAATATTCAATGCACCTCGGATGTCATAAAATAGATTAAATAAGTGAATATAATGTGGGTCTAACGGAGACGGGAATAAGGCGGGGCTGGGATGGAGAGAGTACAACCTAAAATTCATACACGCTCTACCATCTATATCGGGTACGACTTTCATCTCCATACCTACCTAACACCTATCAAACTTTCCACCCATCCTCACTTAATTAAAGTGAAAAAGGGACGAATCTCCATTAAAACCACTGACATCTGTACTTTTTCGAAGTGTTTTATGCACTTTTTCGTAAAGACTCGACGTAGATAAAATGGAGTATATTTTCCTTTTGCAGGATTTTCTATACAACCTATTTATTTTTTCGTGACATAATTAAAATGAAGTCTCTTGATTAGTTAGTCAGCTCGAAATTGCCTTATGCTTTATGACATACGGTCATTTGGTTGTAAAATTATTCCATCTATTTCATATTAAGTATTTTTTTATTTTTTTAGGTTCATCTTTAATCACACTACCAATGTTCAGACTTTAGGAGACAGCAAAAAGTCATGTGCTAAAGTCTGAAATCATCGGCTAAAGTGGCCAACCATCGGCTAAAGGTCGGTCGGCTAAACTTTAGCCGACGGCCGAGACGAGAGGTCGTCAGCTAATATTTAACTTTAGCCGACGGCACATAAGTTGTCGGCTAAAGTCTATATATTTTATCCGACGACTCGACTGTTGTCGGCTAAACGCTATACATTTTAGCCGATGGCTCTGATGTTGTCAGCTAAAATGATTTTTAATTATAAAAAATAACTTTAGCCGGCCGTTTTAGCAAATATTATCTATATCAACATATCACGTAGCAACATCAATAAAATCACTATAAACACCAACATTAATGAACACGAGTCTAAATAAATAAATATTTAGCATTAATATGTTTATATAGCAAAAGTACCACTACAATGACAACTCTTAATCCACCTAAATTCGTCAAATTCTTAAATATAAAAGAAGGATTACTGCCGTCTTGCATGTCGTCGTCTCGAGCCTGTGATTAAAGAATGGAGGTGGTGGTGGTGCCTGAATTCCTGATTGAGTCACGATCTGACTCAATGACATCATATACTCATCATGGCTTGTTGCTGAGATGACATCTCTTGTTAAACCTACATTTTCTCCTCTTGGAATTTTTGGAACTGGTCTTGGGACTTCCTTTGCTCCTCAGCTCGGAGCTTCCTCTCGATCCTCAATTGCTCCACCAGATAGGCCTTTCGAATGTCGCCCCTTTAGTTGCGCCGAAACCCTACATTATCTATCAATAATTTGTTGCCTTCAGAAAGGTGAATGTTTTTTCAGTATTGAACTTCTGGAAAGTTAAGCAATATCCACCAGTATGTAATTCCTAACTCGTAAGGTTGTAAATGACGGTCAAGTATTCTTCCTTCAACTTCATCTTCATTGGTGATGATGGGGAGACTAATTGCACTAGAATGATTGACATAGGCTCAAGTGTGGGATCTACCGGGCCCAAATAGAACTTGGTATATGTTATATACTCCCATGCAAGATATGCTTCGGCTATACATTCTTTAGGGGCAGACTTATTAGTCACAGAATCCTTGTACTCACCAGGTTGTCTTTCTATTGGAAACATTCACGTGCCTTTGCTCCTCAGCTCAGAGTTCCATCTAGATCCTCAATTGCTCCTCCAGATAGGCCTTTTGAGTGTCGCCCCTTTGATTGCGTCGAAACCCTACAGTATCCTTCTAGTGGAAAGGTGAATGTCTTTTTAATATTAAACTTCTGGACAGTTAAGCAATATCCATCAATGTGCAATTCCTAGCTCATAAGGTTGTAAATGACTGTCATATAATCTTCCTCGAACTTCAACTTCATTGGTGATGATGGAGAGATTAAATTGCACTGGAATGGCTGACATAGGCTTAGGTGTGGGATCCACTACGCCTAAATATAACTTGGTAAATATTACATACTCTCATGCAAGATATGCTTTGGCTATACATCCTTCAGGGGCAGACTTATTAAGCACAAAGTCCTTGTACTAACCAAGTTGTCTTTCTATTGGAAACATCCACGTGTAGTGGACCGGGCCTGTTAGTAAAACTTGGTGAGGAAGATGTCACATGAGGTGAGGCATGAGATCAAAAAAATTCGGTGGGAAGATTCTCTCAAATTTTCATAAGATACAAATAATCTCTTTTTGCATGAGTCGGAGATCTGACTTCCTTACTTCCCTAGTGCATAACTTTTGAAAGAACCTGGATAATGATACACAAGGCTCGACCACCTGTTTGGACATGTATGGTCGAATAAACACAGGAAACAAGCATTGTAGAGGATATTGGTCCGACAAGAGTATTTTATGTGATCTACCATATTGGAGTAAGTTGTTGATTAGGAACTACCTAGATGTGTTGCACATAGGAAAAAATAGTTGTGAAAGTGTTGTCAGTACAGTATTATGTTGGGGAGGGCCATGATTGCCAGTACTTATACATATCCGGTCTTTTAGGAGTTGCTGCTACTATATCAGGATGGTTGCTGAAATGCCCATAATCATACTCATTCAGCACGACCAAAATTTCCTCACCAGTCTACTCCAGTGGTGGATCACCAACCTCTTCAGTCCCATCAAATGCTGCAGCATCCGTACACCAGACATGCATCCTATCAAGCCATAGACGGTGATGGATTCTGATAACTTCCCGACAGTTATATCTTGCATAGTCTGCATTCAAGCACACTGTACATCCTCTATATCCACTAATAACAGATATAGACAGCACCCCGTATGCAGTAAAATCACTGATGGTTCCGGTACACATAGCACATAAGTAGAACATCTCATGTGAGTAACTGTCGTACGTCGGATGTAATACCCGGTTGTAATTCAGTCATTATCATTCAGTAATTCCATTCGGTAATTGTCACTATGTGATTTTTTTCACTTGTTAATAATCATTCATCCGTGTTCACCGTTCGGAATAACTTCGAGTTGTGTATCGATATTGTTCAGTGTATCTACCTTTCAGGAATCGAGACAAGAGTATTATCTTGATTGTTGTATTTGATTCATTAGTCGATGTTGACGTTGGAATTCATGTCATTTCAAATCTCTTCATTGTTCAAATCGTGTTTTTGTTGGACGAACCCTTGTAATCATTACTTGGAACCACCGTTTTGGGGTTTCTGCACTTCCATTTCGTGATATTGTTTCCTAAATATTGATTCCTATTGCTTTTTTCCCTTCCCGGGTCATTTTTCTTCATTTTAGGACCCAAGGGGGGTGTGGGCCGCGACACAAGGAGTGTGCGCCGCGGCACACACATTTTCCAATTTTTTGGCCGAGCAGCCTGTACCGTGAGCCACGGCTCATGCCGGCAGGGCCGCGGCACACTGCCGAGTCACTGCCGCGGCACACCCGTCCGGGCCGCGGCACACTCATGTTGCAACTTATCGGCCAACCCGTCTTTACCGGGGGCTGCGGCTCATGCCGACAGGGCCGCGGCACACTGCCGAGTCACTGCCGCGGCACATTCGTCTGGGCCGCGACACGCTGCCGATCACTGGGGGCAGTTTTGGCCCTGTGCCACGGCACACTTCGGCTGGGCCACGGCACACAGTGCAGTCAGCACTATAATTGCGATTTTTTTGCGAGATTCAACTCATTTTTCCCATTTTCTTTAACCTATCCGAGAGAGAGGGCTTGAGAGGGAAGATCTTCATCATCAATCACTTGAGTATTCATTTTCCATCATTTTCATTCGGTTGTGAAGCTCGGATTGTCGATCTAACGCGATTTCATCGGATCAAAGTGCTTGAATCTTCAAGAGGTAATTTCTTCAACACCTTGGATTTCGATTTTGTTTTGAGAAATGATGTTTTGGATGTTAATATCATGTTGTATGAAGTAATATACACATGATTATGGATATGTTTGATTATTCATTGGATTATTGAAGGATTATTCAAGAACACTTTGAATATTGAGTTGGATTTGGGGGTTTTCGATTAATCGTTGTTGTAATCACGAATTTGAATATTCATATTGGATTATTGATCGTATTGAAGATGTTTTGTTGGTTTGAAACACTTCTTGGGGTTTTGATGTTGGTATTATTGAGGTTTGGTTATAAACAATCGAAGTTTGGCCACAAAGTGTTCGATATAATGCCCTAATGAACTTGGTTTAATCGTATTGACGTTTTGAGTTTGTTATACCCGTGTTTGATACGTGTATTGAATGGATTACTGGTAATTGTGTTATTCAAGATTGTTCGAGCGACCGACATTTCATTTAGGATATTGTTCGTGGACGGGCATTCTTCATCGGTTGTGTAAGTTAATTCTTACTCAGTTAAAAGGATATTCATTCCTTTTATTGTTGTACATTCATAATCATAACTCATTCATCATTGTATTAACCGTATCAATACTTGTCATTGTCAATTAATCACTTCAGTCACAAGGAACGACAGTTCCAATCATTTCATTGAGCTGTCATTTATTACACTATCATTTCATCTCGGTGAGTCATTATTGATTTTGATGTCACTTTGTTATCTCGTGGCATTCCGGGTCATACTGGCGTGCCGGTTGGTATGTGTAGGATTTTCATGTCGGGCACATTTAAGTCATGTGTTGGTTGTTGGCCTCACATTGGACTGTGCACACGAGTCGATTACTTCGTGAGACTGATTAGGTACAAGACCACACGTGTATTCGATCGATACTCGTTGGTGGCTTGTGCACGAATACATTTCCATACCGGGCGTAGTGTGGCGCCACCCTTTGAGCCGTACTATTAGTTGATTCATACAGCATGTTTGATTGCGTATGTTTTCAACAAGATTGGTTTATAATCTAACCGATTCATTTTTGATCGAACTTGTGGTTTATATAGCATATATATGGTTGTGTTTATTCAACTCTTGAGGATTGTTGTTCTGTGTAACTGACCCCGTTTGGGGATTTTGTTTTCAGGTCATGGCAAGGCAAAAGCATGGAAGTAGCATGTTGACGGCGAGGAGTCCCAGTGATACTAGTAGGGGGCCCCGTTCTTTTCAGGCATTCATGTTGTTGTCATTTATTTTCCGCTGCAGATTTTCATTTGGATACTCCGTTTCATTCAGTGTTGTGTATTTTATCTTCATATAAAATACACTAGTATTCGGTATTGTCCTAGTGTGTTGTACTTAAACTCCTCATCGGAGTAGTTGGTAATATAATGTGGTTCGGTACTACAATTATATTATTTAATTCACCAGTTTTCATCCGCCTGGTGGGTCCCAGTCGGGGATCCACGGCACTGTAATATCCGCCTAGTTTGGGGTGTTACAAAGTTGGTATCGGAGCGTGGTTTTGAATACTACCTTCCGAGTCCTGTCTCATTTGAAATCATCGTCATCAGACTAGTATCATTGGACTTTCGCGTCACGTGCGACCTATGCAAATGCCGAGCCAATCAGACCGAAAGAACTGTAAGATTTCTAACGCCATGGTATAATTTCTGGCAATAATCAGTCATTCATCATTCATCAATTAACAATCCTCAAACATCATCATTCATTATGATTAGGACGATCATGTTAACTCATTAATTACTCAATTCATTTCATTACTCAATTGATGATCAGGACGATCATGTTAACTCATTAATTACTCAATTCATTTCATTACTCAGTTATTGTTCTGGAAGATCATATCATTAATCTTGTTAACTTGTTCAAGCTACTCATTTCAAGAATTGCATCAGATCATCATGTCACCTCAGTTAATCATTCATGTAATCACTGTATTAGAGCGCGTATGCTCATTTTCATCATTTCATGATGTAAATCATAATGCGGTACTCAAACGAGATCTATGATTATCATGCGACCTTCCTACTTCAGTATGGAGAGAGCTGTCAGGGGATGCACGGGGAGAGGCCGCGGTGCGGGCCGGAACCCGGGGAATAATCACTCACTGTCAGGAAGACGTACCCAGGACTCAGCTCGATCGGAAGATGTTCGGGTTGATCCACTCACTTTTATGCAGGTCATGATGACCCATATGCAATTGCTCAATCATCATTGCGCCACTATGGCTGAATTAATTGAGAGAACTCTCCCGTATGAGCCTGCTGCCAAGGAAATTGCTGAGCAACAACCTTTATCTGTCAGCAAGAAATCAACGAAGCGTAATCAGTCCGAAGGCAGTCAGTCAACCTTCAAGAATCCTCGTGCGGGCCCTATCGTTTCTGAGCGACCTCCTACGGTGCATAATCGTGCGGGATCTCAGTTCTGAGCGGCCAGTTCGGCCATCACCTGTTTCAACTGTAGAGCGCCGGGTCATTGCAGCACTAAGTGTCTGAAACCGTCTATCACGTGCCATAATTGTGGGATTTTTGGGTATAAGGCCCGTTTTTGCCGAAAGGACTCCAAGTCGGCTCCGGCGGCATCTCAGACCCCGAAGCAATCAGCGATTCAGAATCAGACTACTCTGTCAGTGTCGTTTAAGACGATGGAAGCAAATAAAGTAGGAGCTCATATTTATCAGACGGGAGCGTCCGGTTCGGGGGCCGGCAAGTCCCGGATTCATGTGATGAAGAGGATCGACGATCCGGCGGCCCGAATGATCTCAGGTATACTCATAATTTTATTTCAACCTGTGTTTACATTTTGATACTGGTGCACCACATTCATTCATTTGCGAATCATGTTTGAATAGACTTAATTTGGATAGTCCTATTGCTTGTGGACTTCATACCATCGGTCTACCTAACGATGGAAGAATTTTCGGAAATCATACCAAAGTAAGCTTAATAACCGCGATTGGTTGGTGGACCTAATCGTTGTGAATTTATTTAAGGACGATGTAATATTAGGTATTAGTTGGATGGATCGTCATGATACTATCCTCAGTGTTTGTAAGCGTTTGGTCACTATCATTCCAGTCGTTGGAGTCGAGTGTGTATTTCAAGGAGGTAATCCCCGTTGTTCCAGAAGAATTATTAATATGATGGAAGCAGAGAAATTCCTCAATCGAGTTGTTCAATCATTCGTTGTATCATTTTCATCGATTGGCCGTTCTAAGGCAATCGAGTTGTTCAATCATTCATTGTATCATTTTCATCGATTGGCCGTTCTAAGGCAATCGAGTTGTTCAATCATTCATTGTATCATTTTCATCGATTGACCGTTCTAGGGCAATCGAAATGTTCAATCATTCGTGGTATCATTGGCATCGATTGACGATGTATCCCCAGACGAGTTACCTGGTTGCCTTCACAAAGAGTTGTGGAATTCACGAGTGAGTTGGAGCCCGGTACGTCCCCGTTATCAAAGGCACCATACCGGATGGCCCCGACCGAAATGCAAGAGTTGAAGATTCAACTTGAGGAATTGTTCGAGAAAGGTTATCTCCGACCGAGTGCGTCCCCGTGGGGAGCACCAGTGTTATCTGTCAAGGAGAAGCATGGTTCGTTCGTGTGTGTATTAATTATCAGGAGTTAAACAGGATGATGATCAAGGATAAGTATCCTCTACCCCGCATCGATGATCCCTTAGATCAACTTCAGGGAACTTCAGTATTTTTTTTTTAGATCGACTTAAGATCTGGATATCATCAGTTGCGAATTCGAGAGTCGGATATCGCGAGGACGGCGTTTCAAACACGCTATGGCCATTATGAGTTTGTGGAGTTAATTAATGCACTAATGCACCTGCGGTATTCATGGAGTTAATGAATCGGGTCTTCATCGACTTTTTGGATCAGTTCGTGGTTGTCTTTATTGATGACATTTTAATTTATTCTCATGACTGGGAGGAGCACGAGCTTCACCTACATCAGGTTCTCGACATGTTGAGACGAGAGCAGCTTTATGGAAAGTTTTCCATATGTGAGTTCTAGAAGTCCAAAGCGACGTTTCTCGGGCATGTAATTTCATCAGACGGAGTTCGTGTCGACCCTCATAAGACGGAAGCTATCCGAGATTGGCAACCTCCGAAGAATGTTAAGGAAATCCGAAGTTTCCTCGGATTAGCTGGTTAATTATCCGACCCACGACCTGGAGCTAGCAGCCATGGTTTTTGCGTTGGTAATTTGGCGCCATTACCTTTATGGCGTCACCTGTCAGTTATTCACCAATCACAAGAGTTGAAGTATATATTTACTCAGAAGGAGTTAAATATGCGACATCGGCGGTGGTTGGAACTAATAAAAGATTATGATATTGAGATATTTTACCACCCGGGCAAGGCAACGTTGTCGCCGACGCCTTGAGTCGTAAGTCCGTTCAGGAGAAGATGCTTGCTCGTTTAACAGTTCAGAAGGAGCTTCAGTAGGAATTCCTTAGACCCGAGATCGAGGTCTGGCTTCAGCAAGTGTAAGGGCAACCTTGCTTGTAAGAGATTTCATCGCCACTTGAGGAGGCAATTAGAGTGAATCAGGGTTCAGACCCATCATTGTTGCTCATCCGTGGGGATGTGGCTCAAGGGAAAGCCCTGGATTTGTGGTCCATGAGAATGGACTTTTGCGACTTAAGAATCGGTTATGGGTACCGGCTAATGACGAGTTAAAAAACTCGATTTTGAGAGAAGCTCATGTTACCCCTTTTTCCGTTCATCCGGGGTCTAGCAAGATGTACAAGGACTCGAAACAAAATTACTGGGGGAGTAATATCAAGCGAGAAGTCGCAGAATTTGTTTCGAGATGCTTAGCATGTCAGCAAGTCAAGATAGAACATCAGCAACCGGCGGGTTTGCTGAGACCTCTCCCTATTTCAGAGTGGAAGTGGGTAGACATTTCTATGGACTTCATCACGAGTTTGCCGATGAGTCGTCATTGCATGTACACAATTTGGGTGATTTTGGACCGCTTAACTAAGTCAGCTCATTTCCTTGAGATTAAGGATACGTGGGGTCCTGAGAGACTGACCCAGTTGTTCATCAAAGAGATAGTGAGATGGCATGGTACTCCGAAGAGTATCATTTCCGATCGTGATGGACGATTCTGTCACATTTTGGAAATCAGTTCATCGTGCTATGGGAACTCAGCTTAATATCAGTACCGCTTTTCATTCTCAGTCCGGCGGACAATCAGAGAGGACTATTCAGACATTGGAGGACATATTGAGGGCATGCGTCCTCAATTGGAAAGACAATTGGGAAGCCCAACTACCATTGATTTAGTTCACGTACAATAATAGTTGGCATGCTGCGATTAAGATAGCATCTTACGACGCCTTGTACGGTCATTGTTGTCGATCTCCTTTGTGTTGGGATGACTTATTAGAATCAATCAGCACCGAGCCCGATATGCTTATAGCCGCCCGTGAGAAGGTAGCTTTGATCAGGAGTCGTATGTCGACAGCTCAGAGTCGACAGAAATCATATGCAGATAATCGTCGTCGACCACTAGAGTTCGAGATAGGTGACCACGTGTTGGTCAAGGCATCCCCGAGTCGAGGTATTTTCTGTTTCGGAAAATGGGAAAAGTTGAGTCCGAGATTCATTGGACCGTTTGAGATTTTAGATCGAGTAGGCGAGCTAGCTTATCAATTGGCTTTACCCCCGGCGTTGATCCGAATTCATAATGTGTTTCACGTCTCTCAATTGCGGAAGTATGTTGCCGACCCGAGCCACATACTTCAGTTCGACGAAATCAAGATCGCGGATGATCATTCGTATGAGGAGCATCCTATACGAGTTTTATAGCGGCGAATCAAACAGTTGAGGAACAAGACGATTCCTTTGGTCAAGATTCAGTGGTCTAGACACGGAGTTGAAGAGGCTACTTGGGAAACCGAGGAGAGTATGCGGGAGAGTTATCCCGAGTTGTTTGACCCTTAGTTTCGAGGACGAAACTCTTTTAAGGAGGGGTGTATGTAATACCCGGGTGTAATTCAGTCATTATCATTCAGTAATTCCATTCGGTAATTGTCACTATGTGATTTTTTTCACTTGTTAATAATCATTCATCCATGTTCACCGTTCGGAATAACTTCGAGTTGTGTATCGATATTGTTCAGTGTATCTACCTTTCGGGAATCGATACAAGAGTATTATCTTGATTGTTGTATTGGATTCATTAGTCGATGTTGACATTGGAATTCATGTCATTTCAAATCTCTTCATTGTTCAAATCGTGTTTTTGTTGGACGAACCCTTGTAATCATTGCTTGGAACCACCGTTTTGGGGTTTCCGCACTTCCATTTCGTGTTATTATTTCCTAAATATTGATTCCTATTGCTTTTTTCCCTTCCCGGGTCATTTTTCTTCATTTTAGGACCCAAGGGGGGTGTGGGCCGCGGCACAAGGAGTGTGCGCCGCGGCACACACATTTTCCAATTTTTGGCCGAGCAGCCTGTACCGTGGGCCGCGGCTCATGCCGGCAGGGCCGCGGCACACTGCCGAGTCACTGCCGTGGCACACCCGTCCGGGCCGCGGCACACTCGTGTTGCAACTTATCGGCCAACCCGTCTATACCGGGGGCTGCGGCTCATGCCGACAGGGCCGCGACACACTGCCGATTCACTGCCGCGGCACATTCGTCTGGGCTGCGGCACGCTGACGATCACTGGGGGCAGTTTTGGCCCTGTGCCGCGGCACACTTCGGCTGGGCCACGGCACACAGTGCAGTCAGCACTATAATTGCGATTTTTTTGCGAGATTCAACTCATTTGTCCCATTTTCTTCAACCTATCCGAGAGAGAGGGCTTGAGAGGGAAGATCTTCATCATCAATCACTTGAGTATTCATTTTCCATCATTTTCATTCGGTTGTGAAGCTTGGATTTTCGATCTAACGCGATTTCATCGGATCAAAGTGCTTGGATCTTCAAGAGGTAATTTCTTTAACACCTTGGATTTCGATTTTGTTTTGAGAAATGATGTTTTGGATGTTAAGATCCTGTTGTATGAAGTGATATACACATGATTATGGATATGTTTGATTATTCATTGGATTATTGAAGGATTATTCAAGAACACTTTGAATATTGAGTTGGATTTGGGGTTTTTCGATTAATCGTTGCTGTAATCACGAATTTGAATATTCATATTAGATTATTGATCGTATTGAAGATGTTTTGTTGGTTTGAAACACTTCTTGGGGTTTTGATGTTGGTATTATTGAGGTTTGGTTATAAACAATCGAAGTTTGGCCACAAAGTGTTCGATATAATGCCCCAATGAACTTGGTTTAATCGTATCGACGTTTTGAGTTCGTTATACCCGTGTTTGATATGTGTATTGAACGTATTATTGGTAATTATGTTATTCAAGGTTGTTCGAGCGACCGACATTTCATTTAGGACGTTGTTCGTGGACGGGCATTCTTCACAGGTTGTGTAAGTTAATTCTTACTCAGTTAAAAGGATATTCATTCCTTTTGTTGTTGTTCATTCATAATCATAACTCATTCATCATTGTATTAACCGTATCAATACTTGTCATTGTCAATTAATCACTTCAGTCACAAGGAACGACGGTTCCAATCATTTCATTGAGCTGTCATTCATTTCACTATCATTTCATCTCGGTGAGTCATTATTGATTTCGATGTCACTTTGTTATCTCGTGGCATTCTCGGTCATACTGGCATGCCGGTTGGTATGTGTAGGATTTTCATGTCGGGCATATTTAAGTCGTGTGTTGGTTGTTGGCCTCACATTGGACTGTACACAGGAGTCGATTGCTTCGTGAGACTGATTAGGCACAAGACCACACGTGTATTCGATCGATACTCGTTGGTGGCTTGTGCACGGACACATTTCCATCCCGGGCGTAGTGTGGCGTCACCCTTTGAGCCGTACTGTTAGTTGATTCATACAGCATGTTTGATTGCGTATGTTTTCAACAAGATTGGGTTATAATCTAACCGGCTCATTTTTGATCGAACTTGTGGTTTATACAGCATATATATGGTTGTGTTTATTCAACTCTTGAGGATTATTGTTCTGTGTAACTGACCCCGTTTGGGGATTTTGTTTTCTGGTCATGGCAAGGCAAAAGCACGGGAGTAGCATGTTGACGGCGAGGAGTCGCAGTGATACTAGTAGTGGGCCCCGTTCTTTTCATTCATTCATGTTGTTGTCATTTATTTTACACTGCAGATTTTCATTTGGATACTCCGTTTCATTCAGTGTTGTGTATTTTATCTTCATATAAAATACAGTAGTATTCGGTATTGTCCTGGTGTGTTGTACTTATTAAACTCCTCATCGGAGTAGTTGGTAATATAATGTGGTTCGGTACTACAATTATATTATTTAATTCATCAATTTTCATCCGCCTGGTGGGTCCCAGTCGGGGATCCACGGCACTGTAATATCCGCCTAGTTTGGGGTGTTACATCGGATGACCTTTCTCCCATAACAACTTCAGCTCCTCTATCAAACGTTTCAAATAAACATCAATACACTTTCTCGGATACCCATGGCCAGTTACTAAGTGAGTCAACATATTACCCTCCTTCTTCATGCACATCCATGGAGGAAGGTTATAAGGAACCATTACAACCGTCCATATACTATACGAAAGACTCATGTTGCCAAAAGGGTTGAATCCATCAGATGGGAGCCCGAGTCTTACATTTCGGACATCTGATGGAAACTCTGGAACTCCCTAGCTATATGCTTCCAAGCTTCTCTATAAGAAGGGTCTATCATAGTATCCTCGTCATTGATGCGAGTCTCGGCATGCCATCTCATCGCCTTGGCTGTGTGAGGAGATATGAAAAGCCTCTCCAATCTATCCTTTAGAGGGAAATGCCAAAGAACTTTCATAGCTTTCTCTTTATCAGAAGGAGTGAACTTATAACTCTCTATGTCACTTACCGCACATCTCTTTATGTCTTCATTAGGCTTTCCCTAAAATAAAGCACAATCATATATGCAAATGTGGATTTTGATGTACGATAGCCTAAGATCTTTTAGGATTTGTCTCATTTTACTGTGATTACTGTAAAGATGATGACCTTCTGGGAGCATCTCCCTGTAAGTTCTAAGAAATCATCCACAGCTTTAATCGATGTTTTGTTCTCCACCTTGACTCGCATAGTCTCTATGACACTATCAAGAACCGTCATGTGACACCCAGAGTAAAGAAGAGTCTGTCGGAGCTGGATTAGCTTGTTGTATCTATCAATAGAAACAGTGTCAACGGGGATCAATGTAGGCGTTCCGATGACTGGTTGATCAGCTATATGGTATTCTTGACCTTCAGCCGATATGTCCCTCTCGTAATAACCAAACACGTCATCAATCAACCTTCTTGTGGGATAATTGGATGTGCTACCACTGTACTGTCCGTGATCACGGGGAATAATTGAATTTGATCTTTCACCGTGGTAAATCCAACATGTGTATTTATCCCAAAATCCATTCTTTTTCACGTTCTCCCATACAACATCAAGTGTAAAACGGAACATATCGCTATCATGCTCCTTCACAAATCGAATAAACCCTTTCATACCATCTATGACTCTTCGATCCCATTTTTGTAGACCAATCCAACTTTTATCCATCCTATAACAAAAATAAAAATAATATTACACAACCATAATTCGTATTTATCAAGATGTCAAATCCATATATATAAATATTAATAAAAAAGCAATACTTGACCATATAATCATCGCTATTCTTAAACATGTTCATAATCATCAAAACGAATATTTTATGTGCATAATATAAATAATTGATATCAAAGTACAATAAAACATACCTTCAATATAATTTCTTGAATGGTTAAATCAGAGAAAATTATTGTTTTTCGTGTTCTTGTTGTGCGATTTCTGAGTTTGTTATAAATGGTGTGTTGAAGTGTGTGAGATGGTGATATATTGTGCACAAAAAAGTACGTAAGACTTTAGCCGACGACAAGCCGCCGGCTAAAGTATGGTTGTCGTCGTCTAAAGTCTCGTAGTCGTCGGCTAAACTACACAACTTTTGCCGACGACTAGCAGGACTTTAGCCGACGATCAAAAGCAAAGTCGTCGGCTAAAGTTGTTTAGCCGACAACCCATCCGTCGTCGGCTAAACTCTCAGTCTTTAGTCGATGACGTCGGTCGGCCATCGCCAGGTATCGGCTAAAGTGGTAATTTTGGTAGTGTCATAGATTATATTTTAAGATATAATAACAAAAAATATTTATAAAATTACATTATGAACATATTTTTAATATGAATCTAGCACTACAAGTTTTATAAATTTTTACAATTTTCTCTTATGAGAAAATTTCTAACAAGTTTCAACCTGAAAAAACAAAACGAAACTTAATATTAGGAGAAGATATGGTATGTTTGGCTTTGATGGCTAATCAATCTTTAGACCAAGTTAATTAATTCACTGGCTAGTAAAAGTTGACATGAACTTTGATAGACTGGAGAAATTAGTACATATATAGGGCAAAAAAAATAATTTTGGACCAATGATGCTTTCTCATTAATACTTCAACAATGTTACAAATACAAAAATTTATACAACAAAAATTTACCACACAATCATCTCACCACACATTTATTATTAAATTCATTATTTATTCTGTCACTTATCCCACCATTCATATAATCAATAATTCAAAACAATCACAATCGTTACAACAGTTTTGATTGTACCATTTTTCTTAAGGCTTGCTTACATGAAGAATGTAAAGAGTCCCATGTCATGTACTAGAAAGAAGGGGAAAGCAGAAAAGGCTAGGGCTTTTGCTTTGTTCTTGTTTTCACTTTGGCTTCTTTCTTTGCTGGTAAGCAAAAGCTGCAAAACACACGTGCAATAAAGATAAGTTTTTTTTTTTGTGCTTTTTTGAAGGTAAATGCTGAATCTGTAATGCTGTTGATTTTTCGTGTTGTAAGACAATTGTCAAAGTGGAGTGATGATAAGATTAATCATACCTATCATGGATTAATCAACAATACGGAACGAATCGGACAAAAACCCCAAAAACCCAAATTTCCCAAAAATTGGGTTCTAGGAGATTACCTTGGATTTAGGATGAAGAACACAAGTAGATGTTGTTAATCTACACCAAGAGCTCAAGGTAAATGATATCTGAAGTGGTCGGAGGAAATAATCATCCAGAAATCGCCTGAGGAATCACTAAGCCGCGGGGGAGGAGAAGAAATGAGAAAAAGTGAGAATTTGGGTCAACTCTTTGGTATATATAACCAGAGAGTCGTTCGCGTGCATAATGTCCATATCTTCGAGAGTCGTTCTTATCTCAAAATGTCTAACACTACCCATAGGTGATGCGTATGATCCTGCTCATTACTCGAATAGATAAGGATATCGTCAACGAAGACGACGACACACTTATCTAAATACTCGATAAAGACCTTGTTCATCAACTGCATGAACACCACCGACGCATTAGTCAACCCATAAGACCTTGTTCATCAACTGCATAATGTCCATATCTCGTCCGAAAAGCGGTTTTCGGGACATCGGACTCCTTCACCCGAAGCTGATAGTACCCCGATCTCAAGTCAATCTTCGAGAATACCACAACTCCATGCAACTGATCGAACAAGTCATCAATTCTCGGTAAGGGATACTTGTTCTTGATGGTCACTTTGTTTAGCTCGCAGTATTCGATACATAAACGTAATGAATCATCCTTCTTCCACACAAACGGAACCGGTGTGCCCCAAGGTGAAGTGCTCGGTCGAATATACCCTGACTCAAGAAGCTCACTCAACTGCTTCTTCAACTCGGCCATCTCTGAAGGTGCCATGCGATACGGCGCCTTCGAAATCGAAGCCGCACCCGGCTGTAACTCGATAGCGAACTCAACCTCACGATCTGGTGGCAACCTCGGTAACTCATCAGGGAAGACATCAGGAAACTCACTAACGACTGGAATCGATGAAAACTCAACCCCACCATCCCCCGCCCTCAAGGCATAGCACCAATAGTACACCTGTAATTGCCGCAATTTCGGACTTCGGTAATTTTCTTTTTTTTCGGCGGGAGCCCGTTTTGACGACTCGCTCGTGATCGTTTCGTGAATTCCGAGAGTATTTAATTCTGCACTAAATGTGATCCAAGTTTGTTTCGGAATCGTTTTGTTGAGTTCCGTGTTCTTAAGCGGTTTTTCCGCACTTGAGTTTGATTCTTGCGAATCTCATCCAAAACTATTGTTTCGAGTTTCTCGTAAGTTCATTTAATGTTATTATTCATGTTGCGAGCTTCGTCTTGGTGTTTCGATCGTGTATCGTGTATTTCAGATGTTTTGGGGCATTTTCGTAATTTCCCAAAGTTTGGGGTAATTACTTTCCATTGTCGAATTTCGAGCCTTCGGGTGGTCGGAATCGTGTGTTATCTTAGTGCTCGAATTCCTCTTTGCGAGTACTTCGTAACCGTATCTTCGATTCGTATTCAGGTTCGGGTTTCGGGGTTGTTCGGGCCGTCGGAGTTGGAGTTCATATCATCAATCATCCATCCTATAACATCCCTTGATCGAGCGAATTAGGTCAGATTTTCTGGAAATCTAGTTTTGGGGAATTTGGGTGTTTTGGTTGTTTTCATCCGTTTTATCCGATTTAACTTAGGATTGTGATAGATTGATGATTATTTAGATGTATTATATCATTTTCCTTGTTATTCCATGGTTGGATCGTATCGATTCGTTGTTTTGGCCGAGTTCTTGATCGACGCCTTGAAGGTGTCCGGTAGAATGTCATAGAGGAGTTTTCGGATGTTCTACGATTATTCTTCCTCGTATGATCATTGATTTATTAATTATATGATGTTAGGGTCGAGTTTCTTGCGAAGAAACCGTGTTGAACCCTTCCGTTCGTCGTCGTCTTCCTTTTCGATAACATCGGGCTTTCCGAAGCTTCCCGGTTGAGCGGTGTTCGTCGGAATACTTGCGTGCCGATTTCGAGGCAAGTACGTTGTCCATAAAATTCTTGTTTTGTGGATATGATAATTAGTGATCATCTCCATGTGTTTATTTGATCGTTTGTTTTTAACTTTCAAAGACTCAGTTAGCCTTTTAAAGGCTCACTTTCAAAACGCGTGTGTTTTGTGAATTTTGTGAGTTGTAAGTGACTACGTGAATCCTTTGGATATGTTTGGTGTTGATGTTATGCTTGGTAATACGTGTGTTCGTATATGGCTTTATTTCGGTGCACTGTGGTTTGACGTGGTGTTTTGCTAAGTGTTTGATGCCTCTGAGTAAATTGTTTGGATATCTTTGTTGTATTGTGCTATATATGTGATTGTGTAGATATGGGTGGGGCCCACGGTGGCACATGGCATGTGATCATGTGGCCAGGATGCAACAAGCGATTGATCCAACCGTGAGAGCCTAAGAAAAACTACAGTGGCACATGGCATGTGATCATGTGGCCAGGATGCAACAAGTGATTGATCCAACCGTGGGCGCCAAAGTTAAACTACGGTGGCACATGGAATGCGATAATGTGGCCATGTGGGTGGGGCCCACGGTGGCACATCGCATGTGATCATGTGGCCAGGATGCAACAAGCGATTGATCCAACCGTGAGAGCCTAAGAAAAACTACAGTGGCACATGGCATGTGATCATGTGGCCAGGATATAACAAGTGATTGATCCAACCGTGGGCGCCAAAGTTAAACTACGGTGGCACATGGAATGCGATAATGTGGCCAGGATGCAACAAGTGATTGATCCAACCGTGAGATGTTGTGATTTGTTTGGCTAGCCAGCTCGGGAGGGTCCTTCGAGGCCTCGGGTGGGATTTGTGGCTTCGTCCCGATCCTAGGCATCGTCGAGTTGTTCGTTTGTTGTTACCAGCCTGGTAGATCCTTGAGGAAAGGTTCTAGGGCGTGAAATATCACTGAGCGGATTAGGGATGTTACAACACCCCTTCCGCTGGAGCCTCATTACCTTCAAGGCGTTAATCACGAACTTCTGGTTTCTCTTTCGCCCCGCGAAAGAGTGATCGGTGCCGTCCTCAGCTAGCATGGTGATGATCCTCGTGCGGTAGTTCATGATTGCACCATGCCGCTCGAGCCAATTGTAACACCCCCAAACCACTCGGGAATATTACAGCGCCACAGACCCTCTCCAAGAGGATCTACCAGGCTAATACAAAACAATGCATCACTTCACATGCCGACATGGCTACGTAAAGGACCATTAGACCGATTTGGTCTTTTATCACAACACACAGAACATTACATACAGGATTCTTTCCCAAAAGTCATACCCACGCAGGGGATGGAATACAATAACGCTCCCATAAATCGGGGTAACAACACATCGGAGAAATAACCAACAAGACTATCCAACATACTCTACGATTGGTCTTTATGTGATTAGTATCATCGTCTTCCATCACCCTTCGTACCGATCCTGTGGTTCGCTCCCCAGCAACCTGCAAGTACCTGTACGTAATACAGACATCCACCCCCGAATACTCGGGGGTTAGCAAAACTCCACTGTTTTGCTAGTGCAAGTATAAAATAGAAGTACAAGCCATACACGTGCTTCAAGATTATAATAATCTTGAATATATTTCCCGAGATAATTCACTTAATCAAAACAGTTTGATTTATAAAAGGTAGGAATAGAACCATGTATCTCATACAAAATATTTTACCATCTCGAGTGTTTGAAAACACTTGGAATTAAGGAATTCTCAAGTCTTTCGAAAACACTTGGGGACATGGCCCAAAATCATCTTTCTAAAATACGATTCCAACAGTAAAACGCGGGTTCACAACCCAATTCGCAACACACGGGGTCCAAGACCCAAATCATAAGCCACAGGGTCCACGACCCAAATCACAGAACACAGGGTCCACGACCCGAATCACATAACACATGTTCCTAAGGATTATTCGCGTCCCGTGCTAACAAGCCACGAACCTTAGATGCTCCCGTAGAACATACCCGAGTGAATAACCCAATAGGAAACCATACCAAATCACATGTCCTCGTGACAACAGTCACGGAACCATTCCAAACCACAACCATAAGTTATCCCGGCATCGCGCTAATAAGCCACGAACCTCGGAGTCCCCGCAAGACATACCTGATGATAACCCCCACAAGTTATCCCGGCATCGGGCTAGCAAGCCCCGAACCTCGGAGTCCCCGCAAGACATACCCAGATTGGATAACCCTACGGTCACGCGGCCCGACCCATACTAGCAAGTATGGATCCCGGAGATTCAAGAATCCTACCCGGAGGCACATCACTTTCAACGATCACATAACAATGAGCAGAACATCAAGCCAAGCAACACTTAAACATCACAATCTCCTTTCAAAGGAGTAACAACTAATATCACACACAATACGTTCTTACCGAACAAGTACACATAACAATACGTAATCCTCGGCAAAGGATTACGGTCTATTAAACTCGCTCGAAGTGATCATAGCATCTTTCAACATACAAAACCAACACACATATCCCAAAAACACATATATTCACGAAGTACACGAATTATCGTTGAAAGACAACATTTATCGAGAACATACCGATCACTTTTTACGTTCATTAAACATTGTGTTTCGCAAAAAATCATTTATCAATAATTACGCCTACGAAACATGAAACGTATGGACAAGATACTTGCCTCGACACCACGAGCGATGAAATGACGAAGGGGCACAATCGGGTAGCCTTCGAACTTCCAAAAATGACAAAGACTTCGACAGCCCACGAATACTACGAAAATAGTACCACCATGAATCAACAATACTTCAAAAATATAGGAATCATCCTAATTTCTACCCATTGGAGCATTTCGCTGAACATCTCCAAGGCTCATACTAACATAATCGACGAACCTAAGGATTTACGAAGTTCATACCACAAAGCCTCAATATTAACAAAGGATCTCGAGCATACAACGAAGATCTTACAAATATCTGGTCTAGATCGGTTCAAATCGGCCGAAACCCCACAAACCCCCAAAATTCAAGAACTAGGGTTCTAAGAAGAGAATAGCTTGATTTAGATCAAGAAGATGATTAGATGTTGTTAAACATCTACCAATCCGTTCCAAAATGAAGCTAGAAGAAGAAGATCACTCAAAATCGCCTCTGGAGCTCACTCCCGTCGGGAGGGATGAAGAAAAGTGAGAAATGAAGACTTAATGTTCTTTGTCGGTATTTATCTTTGGGCCGATTATTAGTAGCGCTAAACACCCTGCATTAGCGTGCGCTAACGGGGTCAATGCTCCAGAGAATCCGCCTATAACACAGTTAGCGCGCGCTAGCTAAAAGCCGTAGCGTGCGCTAATGGGTCACAAAACCAGTCCAGTAGCACCTGGATAGATCTGCACCTACCAAGTAGTGTGCGCTAGGAATAACGTTTAGCGTGCGCTAAGCAGTCGATAGCGTGCGCTAGCTATTGATCTTAGCATGCGCTAACAAAGCCCCAGTCCCAGTCCAGTAGCTCCTGGACTGCCCCTGGACTGCCAGTTAGCGTGCGCTACACATTCGGTAGCGTGCGCTAACCACAACGCCGTAGCGTGCGCTATGCCACAAGCATTAGCGTGCGCTACACCACAAAAACCCAAAAACTCACACAGTGATCCGAAACGCCTCCAAACACATGTCCCAACAAGACACACCCAAACATGGCACAGAATTCCAACGATGAGGACAATAACAATCCGATAAAACCCCAAAAACTCAACGAATCCGAAACAAAAATCTCGGGTATTACATTCTACCCCCCTTAAAAGAAGTTTCGTCCCCGAAACTTAAAACATAGGACGATCAATGCAAAACAATTCCAGATGACATAAGCTATCCGTTGCCGACAGCCTGTAATGAATCACATGCAGCACGTGGCTGCTACCATGCATGTTGCTACGTCAGAAAAGATAACAGAACGCAACGAACAAAATCAATATGGTTGACCAGCCCGAACAGTACGTCAATCAAAATGCGATCTAATCGCTGAACAAATACGAAATTCTACACAAAAGGATTGGAAGATCGAAAACAAAGTTAATCACCCGAGCTCAAGGAAATTACGAAGAAATCTAAACATTCAAAAATTACGATACAAGACCAACAAGACTGGACAACAAGCGATCGAACCACAACGATCGAGACACATCGGTCGAACGATCATATTCGAATCACGACGAACAATAATACTCAAACAACAACCCCAAATTTCACATCTCGACTCGAGACAATATACGATCCAGTGAAGACAACAAGATGTACATTCACATAAGATCCATAGGAAATGGAATAGCAATTGGAAAGTCACAACGACAAATGGATTATTCTGAAATAATACGACAACTCGTTCGATCAACAAAATCACAAGACATGACAAGTTCAGAAAATATCAACGAACATTAACGATTCGACAGAGTCAAAAGTATAGAGTTCAAAATCCGATCCACTTCAAATAAAAGAAGTTAATCTCCGAAATTCGAAACAACAAAACAAGGGAAATAACTCAACATACAACTGGTGGACCACGCCCCTCGAGGACTACTCGGAGTCGATCGTGATATCAGCGCTCAAGTCCGTGCCTCGGAAGGCTCGGTGCTGAACTCGAAAAACTGAACCCGGTGTCCCTCGATGTAACAGCCCGTAAACGGCGGCTATTACAGTGCCGTGGACCCCTATTGGGACCAACTAGGTGATATCACGATATACACCTACAACCCGACAACGTGGCACCGTACCACAATATTTATCAAAACCCCGATGTGGAGTATAAATTATACATGTCTTTAATACGAGCAATCGTAAACAGGATCCAAATTCGGTACAAAGCATATGACGACGGGCAATACCTTACAAATTATAGTACATTCATCCGACACAAAATAAAAATGAAAATCGCAATAAGACATAACCGAATATCAAAAGACCCGGGCCCCCCGAATTAGCATCCTTCAAAACCCTCCGTCACCGTCGTGCTCTTCCTGTGCCTTGCCCTTTCTTCGCCCTGAAATACAAGTACTTCGCCCAAACCACAGGTTCAGCTATACATGATAATAATTCTCATGACATTAAACAATTCATATACATATGAATCTCAAAGAAACAACCGACTACTGAATATACCCCACAGGCGTATAAACAGTCAGTCCCAACTGTCGAACATATCCAAATATACGAACGACCATATAATATGGCTTAAGACGGACGTCACAGTACGCCCAATCCGGAAATGTGTCCGTGCACATGTCCACCCCGTATACGGAATCCAGATTATACGTGGGACGATGTACTTAATTAGCCTCACGAACTACGTCTCGTGTGCACGATCTAAATGCGGAAATATCCACGCATGATCATCAAGTGCCCGACTAAAAATCCGACACATAACCAATCGGCACGCAGATATGACTCTAGAAATGTCACGATGCAACATGACAACGAAACTCAACGAATTACACCTTTATCAAGAAATCGAACGACTCACCAAAGTGTCAACAAAGCTCAACAGAACAAACGGTAATAAGAACGGTAAACTCGGGCATACCATCCCACCACAAATGATAACACGATCAAGGACATCACCATATCATGAATCATAGATTCTCATAACATATCATATACACGAACGCATAATAACCACAAGAATTCAACCATCATTATAACCAAGCAAGACAACTTGCCTCAAAACCGTAGATGAATAATCCTTCTTTGAATGATCAAACGAATGGTATCCCCGTCTAACAATTCTCACGTGAACAAGCAACCTTGAATGAAATGTAATTCATTCAACAACACATTCGCACGATAACGGTATCATTACATGGAAACAATATTCATAAATTTACGTGAATAGATCAATTATCCTATTGATCATTTTAATGTTCCAATTACGAATCATCATATAACATGTTTATTATGTTCATTCACATATTCTAGCATTAATGTCAAGCATTTAAAGTCAAATATATTACCAATGTAACATTGTGAAAACATCTTTTCAAATCATCGGCACTTCGGATTATGATATAAGTTTGTGTTTAATTACATTCTTCATTAACTTACCAATGATTACATTAAATCGGTCTAGAAATGAAATCGTAAGTTTAAGTTTTTAACAAACTAAGAACGTCATCTTATTATACGTCTTCCTAATACAAACGGATTAGTGTAATTGAGTTCGGCTACCCATTCTACCGCATTAGTAACACCATAATCGCTACGATCATCCTAAGAACATTATCAACATATTACTGTAGTGATTAACACCTCTTTAAGTTATCAACGAAATCGATTAACTTGAACACATGAAGATTACGACTGTATTCTATCGAAATCCATTGTTTTAATTTGAAAAAGTTATCAAAAACCTAGTTATATCGTTTGGATGTCCGGAACTCTAAACATAACATCACTCAATCTTATAATAATTATTTTCAGGGAATTAATATAATCCTTTAAACAATTCATTACATCGATTTATTGATTCATCACGAAGGTATCGATTTTAGAGGGCCAACAATATGGTTTCATGTTACCTTTCAAGGAATAATTGAATGTTCAATACAAGAGTAGTATTTCACACCTCTAGTCATCAAGGATTCCATTACTTACATGTTTTTGGTGTCAAGATTAAAATCAACTTCCTATTATCATGTTATTAATCAGGTTTTATCTATCTTTATCAACACAATCATATTATGAAGTTATCATGCATCAACAAGTAATACTAACACCCCTAATGTTGTTCTTCACTTAATTTGAGCATGATTCACATAATTTATCATGTTTATACTAGATTAAACTAACATTATGTGAAGTGTTTATATACTAACATCATTATAAGCATAGATTTAATATGAGTTAAAGAAAAACCAACCTCAAAATAAAGAACAACACCAACACTTCCAAGAACACACTTCAATCTCCAAATCTCCAAGTCACAAACCAAGTGCTGGATAGAAATCGATTTGGCAGGGTGGGGAATCGTTTTCTCAGAGGAAGAGTTGAATGGGTCGAGTAGAAAAATGAAAGGCAAGTCATATTTTTATAACCTGAACTCAGCATTACGTACGTTAAAGAGAGGGGTTAACGTACGTTAAAGCCCTTACGTACGTATCTCATGAACATTACGTACATAGTCGATTTATCAGATTTTTCTGTCTTGAAATACACAGGTCGTTACGTACGTAAATATATAACTATTACGTACGTAATAGCCGTTGACTTGGCTATCTCGATCGACTCCCGACCACCTACCCACGTTCGGTCCCACCCGCCGAAAGGCGGGCTGCTGATGGATACCCCACATTACGTACGTTAACATATGAATGTTACGTACATAAGGCTATGTACATAGCGTACGTAAAGAAGGTAGGCTAACGTACGTCACGTTCTGTAACAAGCAAAAATGGAATTCTCCCAATATCACCCAACAATATAGTATGAATGACCAGGATTTCAACTTAACATAATTCATCAATATACTTGCTACAATAAATACAGATATGGTGCGATAATTCTCGATTTAAATCAGAAAATACAGTAGTAAAGGCGAGGGTTTTACATTCTCCCCCCTTAAAAGGAGTTTCGTCCCCGAAACTAAGGGGTAAATATCTCGAGGTATCTCTCTCGCATGCTATCCTCAGTCTCCCACGTAGCTTCCTCGACTCCATGTCTCGACCACTAAATTTTTAATACGGGAATCACCTTGTTCCTCAGCTGTTTGACTCTCCTCTAAAGTATCCGCATACGGCGCTCTTCATACGAATGGTCATCGGCTATTTCGACCTCGTCGAATTGAATAATGTGGCTTGGGTCAGCAACATACTTCCTCAACTGAGATACATGGAATACGTTGTGAATCCGGCTCAAGGCTGGTGGTAATGCTAAACGATAGGCTAGATCACCTACTCGCTCCAGGATCTCAAACGGACCAATATACCTTGGGATCAACTTGCCTCTCTTCCCAAATCGGAAAACACCTCGAGTAGGAGATACTTTGACTAGTACATGATCACCAACTTCAAACTCGAGTGGTCGTCAACGATTATCTGCATATGATTTCTGGCGGCTTTGGGCCGTTAAAGGACGACTCTTGATCAGGGTAATCTTCTCGCGGGCTGCTAATAACATATCAGGCTCTGTACCAATATATTCAGATAAATCAACCCAACACAAAGGGGACCTACAACGACGACCATACAATGCCTCATAAGGTGCCATCATGATCGAGGCGTGCCAGCTGTCATTATCTGTGAATTCCACTAACGGTAGTTGGGCTTCCCAATCGTACTTCCAATCGAGAGCACAAGCCCTCAACATATCCTCCAGAGTTTGAATACTCCTCTCAGACTGACCATCGGTCTGAGGATGAAAAGCCGTACTGAAATTCAACTGTGTACCCATCACACGATGAACCGCCTTCCAGAAGTGCGACACGAACCGTCCGTCACGATCTGATACAATACTCTTAGGGGTACCATGCAGTCTCACAATCTCTTTGATGAACAACTGGGCTAATCTCTCAGGGCCCCACGTATCCTTAATCTCCAAGAAATGGGCCGATTTAGTCAGTCGATCCACAATCACCCAAATCGTATTCATGCCTCGACGGTTCGTCGGCAAGCTAGTAATAAAATCCATCGATATGTCTTCCCACTTCCACTTGGGAATCGAGAGCGGTTTCATCATGCCAGCTGGTCGCTGATGCTCAATCTTGACTTGCTGACAGGTCAAACACTTCGAAACGAATTCGGCAACCTCCTGTTTCATGTTACCCCACCAATAATACGGCTTCAAATCCTTATACATTTTATTTGATCCCGGGTGTATGGAATACGGGGTAGCATGAGCCTCCTTCAGAATAGTATTCCTCAACTCTTCGTCTGCTGGTACACATACTCGATTTTTAAAGCATATCAGTCCATCCTCGTGAATCACAAATCCAGGGGCCTTCCCCTGATCGATTTCTCCTCAAATTCTGGATAAGAACGGGTCCGTCTTGTGTTTCATCCTGACCATCTCATCCAGGGATGATGAAATCTCGAGCGTGCAAAGTTGTCCCTGAAGGCGCTGTAATCAGACCTCAATCGCTGGTCTCATGAACTCTAACTACAATTCCCTCTGGGCAGTCAAGCGAGCCAATATCTGCTCCTGCACGGTCTTACGGCTCAAGGCATCATCAACCACATTTGCCTTGCCTGGATGATAAAGGATCTCGATATCAGTCTTTGATTAGCTCTAACCACCTCCTCTATCTCATATTCAACTCCTTCTGAGTAAAAATATACTTCAGACTCTGGTGATCCGTAAAAATCTAGCAGGTAACTCCATACAGATAGTGGCGCCAAATTTTTAAAGCAAACACTACAGCTGCTAACTCCAAATCATGAGTCGGGTAGTTGACCTCGTAAGGACGCAACTGTCTAGATGCATAGGTGATCACTTTCCCGTTCTGCATTAATACGCAGCCAAGGCCCTGTCTCGATGCATCGCTATATACCACGAATCCTTCTGTTCCTTTAGGTAGTACCAAAACAGGTGCTGAAATTAATTGACTCTTGAGTTCATCAAAACTTTGCTGACATGCTTCCGACCATAAGTACTTCTTATCTTTCCTCAACAGATTAGTCATCGGTTGAGCAATTTTGGAAAAACCTTCCACGAATCATCTGTAATAACCTGCTAGACCCAGAAAACTACGAACTTCCTTCACATTCTTCGGAGGTAGCCAGTCTCGGATAGCTTCTGTCTTCTGTGGGTCTACTCTCACTCCATCTGATGATATTACACGCCCCAGAAAAATAACTTCAGGCATCCAGAATTCACATTTAGAAAATTTTCCATAGAGTTGTTCTCGCCTTAACGCATTGAGAACCTGGCGGAGGTGACACTCATGCTCCTCATGATCACGAGAGTAGATCAGAATGTCATCAATAAAAACGACTACAAAACGATCCAGATAATTAATTAAAACCTGATTCATCAATTCCATGAATACTGCCAGTGCATTAGTCAGTCCGAATGGCATGACAACAAACTCATAATGCCCATAGCGAGTGCGAAAAGCTCTCTTCGGAATGTCAGACTCTCGAATCCGCAATTGGTGGTACCCGGATCTCAAGTCGATCTTGGAAAATACAGCGGCTCCCTAGAGCTGATCCAATAAATCATCGATTCGAGGTAAATGATATTTATTCTTAATTGTTACTTTGTTCAGCTCACGGTAATCAATACAAAAATGCAGCGATCCGTCTTTCTTCCGTACAAATAACACCGGCGCTCCCCAAGGGGATGCACTGGTTCAAACATATCATTTTTCAGTTAACTCCTCAAGTTGTCTCTTCAACTCCTGCATCTCAGTCGGGGCCATACGATATGGTGCTTTCGAAAGCGGGGACGTCCCTGACTCCAACTCAATGGTGAATTCTACCTCTCGCTGTGGGGGTAGTCCTGGAAGCTCTTCTGGAAATACATCTGGATAGTCTCGAACTACCGGAATATCAACCAATTCGACTGGTCGGTCAGCTGTCTTGGTTATGTAACACTAATAACCAATGCATCCCTGGTTTAATAATCTCACAGCCTTCATAGCGTTGATGACTCTCCCAGAATGATTGGGATTATCACCCCGAAAAATACACTCGACGCCATCATCAGATGTGACGGTCACCATTCGCTTACGGATGCTAATCACGACATCGTGATGATCCATCCAGTCGATACCCAAGATTACGTCATCTTTAGGTAAATCAACTAGAATCAAGTCGGACAACCACTCACGATCGTTCATGCGAATCGGACACTTCTGTACTTCACGATTACCAATAATTCTTCTACCGTCGGGTAGACCAATTACATAAGGTTCACAATCGGTAACATGATTCAATTGCAAATGACTCAAACAAGAAGTAGACAAAAAGGAGTGTGAAGCACCAGTATAAAAAAGAACACAAACGGGCTGAAAGTGGATCTCGAGAGTACCTTCAATCATGCTGGCTTCGGGATCATCGGCTTTCTTCATCTCGTAGACTCTGGGTTTTGCAAACCCGGAAGCAGGTGTACCAGCTTGCTTTCCACGTCCCATCCCTTTGTTTGCCCCGGTAGTCTGGTAAGAAGCGGATGGAGGAGCACGGTCCTGGACAGAAGACTGTACTGGAGCAAGAGATGCTACTGGAGTACACCTGGGTCAACTCCTGCAATAGCGAGAACGATGTTCGTTCTTCCCACAAGTGTGACAGGCAACGGCCGGCTTCGGACACTTGGAGATGATATGCCCTTGGTCCCCACAGTTATAACACACGACAGTTGAGATGATTACCCGAGAGTGCATTCTGGTCGGCTTCGGCGCCATAGGTGGCCGTTCAGAAGGATTTGGTACTGACTGGGGCTTCTTGAACATCCCCCGGTTACTGTCTGCCTGGGTCTGGTTCCTGGATCTCTTGTTGGAAAACTGAGGCTGCTTCTTGGAAATCTCTTTCGTAGTAAGTTCATACTCCAAAGCCTTCTCAATAAACTCTGGTAGGGTCGTACAATGGTGATTGAGCAATTGCATCCTCATTCGGGGTTTAAGCCTCCTGAGGAAGTATTTGATCTTATCAGCTTCCGAATGTACAACTGACGTAGCAAAATGGAGAAGTGCTTGGAATTTCTGGGCAATAGTTAACACATCCTCGTCTTCAGACGGATCGGGAGTAATTCGGACAGTTTGGCTTCACGGAGGGGTGCGGGGTAGTAATAGTCTAGCATCAGATTTTTGAATTCTTCCCAAGTACTCGCGCCATCAGCAGGCCTCACAGAAAGCCACCAAGTATGGGCACTCATACTAAGGTAGTAGGCTGCCACAACAACACGATTTTCCTCTAGGCACTCCACCATCTCGAACAGTTTCTCAAAATGCTCTATCCAGTGTACAATGTCAGCAGGCTCAGATGAGCCTTCAAAAGTCAGAGGTCGTTGTCATGATATGTCGCTAATAATCCGGCTCACGATCCCGCCATGCACCGGAGGCGGAGGCTGCTGCCCCTGCTGTTGACCAGTAGTATTCCTCTGCATAGCTTCCATTAGTTGACCCATTTGGGTCATCTGGGACATCATGCCCTACATCACAGCATAAGGATCGACACGTGCATTCTCTCCAGTGTGATGCGATTGGTCCCTAGAAGGCGAATCGCTGCCTGCGGAACTCTACTCCACATTCGCGCGCCTGTTGGATCGTGGTATCGGGATTCGGCCCCTACCGCGGCCTCGCCTCCCTCTGCCACGGCCTCTCAGATTCCTTTCCATACTGAAAGAATCAAGTCATAAGTACAGTTCAAGTTATCAATCATAATTCATGCTAAGTTAATAGAAACAAAGAATTTCATATCCAACAAAGCAGTTCGTAATGAATCACTGGCACCGCAGGTGCTACACACTCAATATCATATCAACATCAAGTCGAAACAATTTCAATCACATAATTAATTTAGGTTTTCCTCAAACAGATAAATTTTACCACATGTTAGCAAGATGCCAAGATCAGTAAAAAGACCAATACGTCATCAATATTATGCCAATAATCAAATTATGGCACATGAGAAACATACCGTATTCGACGGGTCAGGCGCTTGCACAGGTTACACGTGGCACGAAGGTTTCTTGATGCTAATTCGATTCTACAATGACTCAAAAGAAAACACACTCTCTGATACCATCTTCTGTAACAGCCCGAAAACGGCAGCTATTATAGTGCCGTGGACCCCTACCGGGACCCACCAGGCAATATCACGATATACACCTACAACCCGACAACGTGGCACCGTACCACAATATTTATCAAAACCCCGATGTGGAGTATAAATTATACATGTCTTTAATACGAGCAATCGTACACAGGATCCAGATTCAGTAAAGACCGTATGACGATGGGCAATACCTTACAAATTATAGTACATTCATCCGAAACAAAATGAAAATGAAAATCACAATAAGACATAACCGAACATCAAAAGACTCGGGCCCCCCGAATTAGCATCCTTCAAAACCCTCCGTCACTGTCGTGCTCTTCCTGTGCCTTGCCCTTTCCTCGCCCTGAAATACAATTATTTCGCCCAAACCACAGGGTCAGCTATACATGATAATAATTCTCATGACATTATACAATTCATATACATACGAATCTCAAAGAAACAACCGACTACTGAATATACCCCACAGGCGTATAAACAGTCAGTCCAAACTGTCGAACATATCCAAATATACGAATGACCATATAATATGGCTCAAGACGGACGTCACAGTCCAAACTCAACGAATTACACCTTTATCAAGAAATCGAACGACTCACCAAAGTGTCAACAAAGCTCAACAGAACAAACGGTAATAAGAACGGTAAACTCGGGCATACCATCCCACCACAAATGATAACACGATCAAGGACATCACCATATCAGGAATCATAGATTCTCAGAACATATCATATACACGAACGCATAATAACCACAAGAATTCAACCATCATTATAACCAAGCAAGATAACTTGCCTCAATTCCGTAGATGAATAATCCTTCTTTGAATGATCAAACGAACGGTATCCCCGTCTAACAATACTCACGTGAACAAGCAACCTCGAATGAAATGTAATTCATTCAACAACACATTCGTACGATAACGGTATCATTACATAGAAACAATATTCGTACATTTACTTGAATAGATCAATTATCCTATTGATCATTTTAATGTTCCAATTACGAATCATCATATAACATGTTTATTATGATCATTCACATATTCTAGCATTAATGTCAAGCATTTAAAGTCAAAAATATTACCAATGTAACATTGTGAAAACATCTTTTCAAATCACCGGCACTTCGGATTATGATATAAGTTTGTGTTTAATTACATTCTTCATTAACTTACCAATGATTACATTAAATCGGTCTAGAAATGAAATCGTAAGTTTAAGTTTTTAACAAACTAAGAACGTCATCTTATTATACGTCTTCCTAATACAAACGGATTAGTGTAATTGAGTTCGGCTACCCATTCTACCGCATTAGTAACACCATAATCGCTACAATCATCCTAAGAACATTATCAACATATTACTGTAGTGATTAACACCTCTTTAAGTTACCAACGAAATCGATTAACTTGAACACATGAAGATTACGATTGTATTCTATCGAAATCCATTGTTTTACTTTGAAGAAGTTATCAAAAACCTAGTTATATCGTTTGGATGTCCGGAACTCTAAACATAACATCACTCAATCTTGTAATAATTATTTTCAGAGAATTAATATAATCCTTTAAACAATTCATTACATCGATTTATTGATTCATCACAAAGGTATTTTAGAGGGCCAACAATATGGTTTCATGTTAACTTTCAAGGATCAATTGAATGCTCAAGACAAGAGTAGTATTTCACACCTCTAGTCATCAAGGATTCCATTACTTACATGTTTTTGGTGTCAAGATTAAAATCAACTTCCTATTATCATGTTATTAATCAGGTTTTATCTATCTTTATCAACACAACCATATTATGAAGTTATCATGCATCAACAAGTAATACTAACACCCCTAATGTTGTTCTTCACTTAATTTGAGCATGATTCACATAATTTATCATGTTTATACTAGATTAAACTAACATTATGTGAAGTGTTTATATACTAACATCATCATAAGCATAGATTTAATATGAGTTAAAGAAAAACCAACCTCAAAATGAAGAACAACACCAACACTTCCAAGAACACACTTCAATCTCCAAATCTCCAAGTCACAGACCAAGTGCTGGATAGAAATCGATTTGGCAGGTTGGGGAATCATTTTCTCAGAGGAAGAGTTGAATGGGTCAAGTAGAAAAATGAAAGGCAAGTCATATTTTTATAACCTGAACTCAGCATTATGTACGTTAAAGAGAGGGGTTAACGTACGTTAAAGCCCTTACGTACGTAATCTCATGGACATTACGTACGTAGTCGATTTATCAGATTTTTCTGTCTTGAAATACACAAGTCGTTAAATACGTAAATATATAACTATTACGTACGTAATAGCCGTTGACTTGGCTATCGCGATCGACTCCCGACCACCTACCCACGTTCGGTCCCACCCACCGAAAGGCGGGCTGCTGATGGATACCCCGCATTACGTACGTTAACATATGAATGTTACATACGTAAGTCTACGTACATAGCGTACGTAAAGAAGGTAGGCTAACATACGTTAAGTTCTGTAACAAGCAGAAATGGAATTCTCCCAATATCACCCAACAATATAGTATGAATGACCAGGATTTCAACTTAACATAATTCATCAATATGCTTGCTACAATAAATACAGATATGGTGCGATAATACTCGATTTAAATCAGAAAATACAATAGTAAAGGCGAGGGTATTACACTCGAGTCCGCACCTGTAACACGTTACTGGCGGAGAAGGACAATGTGCACGAACATGTCCCGCCACATTACAGTTAAAACACCTCCTGGCTTTACGAGGAGTCAAAGCAGACGACTTGGAACTCTCAGTTCCATGCATCGAGCGATGGAGCTTCACAGCATAAAGGCTACGACATTGAAAACTAGAAACATCAACTCCTGCACCGTCCACACGGTCATCAGATTTCCTCTGTTTCTTCGAATCGGGCACACGCTCCGACGATAATGAAGCTAGTTCACGGGCTAATGCTCGATCTTGATAGTCCCTCAACGAAGTGCAATTGAATCCCGACATATACACGGGAATATCCATCTTCATCTATCTGTCAAAGTGAAGGATCCTCTCTTCCTCGGTTCTCACCCGATCTCGCACATAACTGAGTTGTTTGCCATAATCGATGATAGCTTGCGACACCGATATATCTTGCGGTTCTGCCAAGTAGAATTCGCGAATCCTCTGCTCTCTAATCGGTTTTGGACATAACTCAGCTTCCATAAATGCTTGGAACTCCGCCCATGTGACATCACGATCATGAGGTTTAACAGCTTCCCACCAATTAGCGGCATCTTTGTCAAGAAGGTACTGAGCGATAGGTACCTTCCGCTCTTCAGGACATCCGACAGCCTCGAAAATCTTTCCCAACTGGAAAATCCAACCATCCCAGCCCAACGCATCTGCAGCACCGGCGAATCGAGGGGGATTCATACGAACTACCTCGTGAAGCCATTGCTTTACACCGACGTTCTGACTCGCGTCAATGCTACGTTGAACCACCTGGGTCAACTGAGTCATCTGAGTCGCTACTTGTTGCAATATAGTAGCAACACCCAAACTAAAATCATTCCCAGCGACATTCTCTCGATTCCGCATTTGATCCCCGTGGCTATCAGCACCACGGTTACGACCACGACCTCTGCCCCTCGGCATACTAACAAACAACAACCTATGGCAACGAAAGATCATAACACATAGCAAGATATTCACATCTCTGTCTTTAATTAAACACCATTAAATCATATACATATTACGATTTAATTCAAGCTAGAGCACAATATAAAAACTATTATCCCGACAATCTTCATTTATAATGCCGTTGTTATGTGAATTATAAATGCAATAAAATTAAAGTCATTCATTATATCAAAATCATTTTCTGTACGGGTTCCGCGCTGGAACTCACCAAGTTGAAAACCATTTTCAAAAACGTTCAAAAATGCCAAAAGGCCGATGACGGTAATACTTTCCAAATACTCACCAAAAGTCATTTTCCAAATACCAAGTACCATTTGAAATTACAAGGCGAAGACGCGAAAACTCAATAGTTTCAAAATATACATTAAGTCACCCGACAAAGAGTTAGGAAAAGGGTCAACAAAATAACTCAAATTTACGAACCCGGAAGGTCTTTTTAAGACACACACTACTTGGTAAAAGTACCAAAAAGTCATTTTGAACTTTACACACACAACGGACAAGAACACAGTTCAAATTACACATAACCACACACAACAATTGTTATTCCTGAACAACACACATAGAGTACGGTCTCAAACAGCCAGCCTAACAATCGCAAAAGTTAGACTTACGACCAGAATGTAGTTTCTGAGCTTCTCCTCAGACCAATTAGTGTATGATTTAACAGAGACTTAGCGTGTGCTAGCCATGCCACGTTAGCGCGTGCTAGCCATTCTAATCCAGCAACACATTCATGAGCATATACTAAATGATGCCAAAAGTCAAAGGTTAAAAATAAACAACAAGATACGAATTCAAACGCCAACAATTTTCATCCTCACTACATAACTTTTAACCGAAATTCATGAAACCGAAAAGTCGAAGGCGAAAGTCACGTCCCAAGTAAACCTTTGATAGACCTCTTTTGAACATTTAAAAATCAAATTTTGAAATTTTTCAATACAAGATGAACAAAAATATATGTAGTTCAATTCCCAAAATCTTTGGTCTCGAGGTGATCATACGAAAATTAAATCATTTTTTTTCTCCTCGAAGGATGTTTTTAAATAGGATTTACGTGACTTACCCAAAACATTTGAAGTTTAAAATACCACATTGATAAACTTTTATTGAATAACCAATCCAAAACATCGCTCTTGTAAAAAATATTTTACACAAGGTTGTATATATATATATATATATATACACATACATACATACCGGTACTACTCTTTATCCCAGCACAATACGAGAATCAAACAAGTATGGTGTAAGTATTCACGAAGCACAGTTAAACTCCACATAATAACACAGAATCACATAAACTCGTATAACAAGAGACACATCAAAGTAGGGAGACTTACATCCACAGATCGCACGAAGATGATGGTTGCGCCTCGATACTAATCACGACCGACAACTCAGACGACGCGTCGCGACACCACTCAGTCATACCAAATATAACAAGACAAGACCCGACAACACACAACTCAACCCGAAAGCCTAGGTTTCCTCAACCTAAGCTCCGATACCATATTCTGTAACACCCCCAAACCACTCGGGAATATTACAGCGCCGCAGACCCTCTCCGCAAGCATCTACCAGGCTAAATACAAAACAATGCATCACTTCACATGCCGACATGACTACGTAAAGGACCATTAGACCGATTTGGTCTTTTATCACAACACACACAACATTGCATACAGGATTCTTTCCCAAAACTCATACCCACGCAGGGGCTGGAATACAATAACGCTCCCATAAATCGGGGTAACAACACATTGGAGAAATAACCAACAAGACTATCCAACATACTCTACGATTGGTCTTTATGTGATTAGTATCGTCGTCTTCCATCACCCTTCGTACCGATCATGTGGTTCGCTCCCCAGCAACCTGCAAGTACCTGGACGCAATACAAACATCCACCCCCCGAATACTCGGGGGTTAGCAAAACTCCACTATTTTGCTAGTGCAAGTATAAAACAGAAGTACAAGCCAAACACAACGTGCTTCAAAAATATAATAATCTTGAATATATTTCTCGAGATAATTCACTTAATCAAAATAGTTTGATTTTTAAAAGGTAGGAATAGAACCATATATCTCATACAAAATATTTTACGATCTCGGGAGTTTGAAAACATTTGGAATTAAGAAATTCTCAAGTCTTTCGAAAACACTTGGGGACATGGCCCAAAATCATCTTTCCAAAATACGATTCCAATAGTAAAACGTGGGTTCACAACCCAATTCACAACACACGGGGTCCAAGACCCAAATCATAAGCCACAGGATCCACGACCCAAATCACAGAACACAGGGCCCATTACCCGAATCACATAACACATGTTCCTAAAGATTATTCGCATCCCGTGCTAACAAGCCACAAACCTCAGATGCTCCCGTAGAACATACCCGAGTAAATAACCCAATAGGAAACCATACAAAATTACATGTCCTCGTGACAACAGCCACGGAACCATTCTAAACCACAACCATAAGTTATCCCGGCATCACGCTAACAAGCCACGAACCTCGAAGTCCCCACAAGACATACCCGATGATAACCCCCACAAGTTATCCCGGCATCGGGCTAGCAAGCCCCGAACCTCGGAGTCCCCGCAAGACATACCCGGATTGGATAACCCTACGGTCATGCCCAACCCATACTAGCAAGTATGGATCCCGGAGATTCAACAATCCTACCCGAAGGCATATCACTTTCAACGATCACATAACAATGAACAGAACATCAAGCCAAGAAACACTTAAACATCACAATCTCCTTTCAAAGGAGTAACAACTAATATCGCACACAATACGTTCTTACCGAACAAGTACACATAACATTACGTAATCCTCGGCAAAGGATTACGGTCTATTAAACTCGCTCGAAGTGATCATAGCATCTTTCAACATACAAAACCAACACACATATCCCAAAAACACATATATTCACGAAGTACACGAATTATCGTTGAAAGACAACATTTATCGAGAACATACCGATCACTTTTTACGCCTACGAAACATGAAATGTATGGACAAGATACTTGCCTTGACACCACGAGCGACGAAACGACGAACGGGCACGATCGGGTAGCCTTCGAACTTCCAAAAATGACCAAGACTTCGACAGCCCACGTATACTACGAAAATATTACCACCATGAATCAACAATACTTTGAAAATATAGGAATCATCCTAATTTCTACCCATTGGAGCATTTCGCCGGACATCTCAAAGGCTCATACTAACATAATCGACGAACCTAAGGATTTATGAAGTTCATACCACAAAGCCTCAATATTAACAAAGGAGCTCGAGCATACAACGAAGATCTTACAAAAATCTGGTCTAGATCGGTTCAAATCGGCCGAAACCCCACAAATCCCCAAAATTCAAGAACTAGGGTTCTAATAAGAGATTACATTGATTTAGATCAAGAAGATGATTATATGTTGTTAAACATCTACCAATCCGTTCCAAAATGAAGCTGGAAGAAGAAGATCGCTCAAAATCGCCTCTGGAGCTCACTCCCGTCAGAAGGGATGAAGAAAAGTGAGAAATGACGACTTAATGTTGTTGTCTAGTATTTATACTGGACAATTATTAGCGCGCGCTAAACACCCTGCATTAGCATTCGCTAACGGGGTCAACGCTCCAGAGAATCTGCCTATAACACAGTTAGCGCGCGCTAGCTAAAAGCCGTAGCGTGCGCTAACGGGTCACAAGACCAGTCCAGTAGCACCTGGACAGATCTGCACCTACCAAGTAGCGTGCGCTAGGAATAACGATTAGCATGCGCTAAGAAGTCGATAGCGTGCGCTAGCTATTGAACTTAGCGTGCGCTAACAAATCCCCAGTCCCAGTCCAGTAGCTCCTGGACTGCCCCTGGACTGCCAGTTAGCGTGCGCTACACATTCGGTAGCGTGCGCTAACCACAACGCCGTAGCGTGCGCTATGCCACAAGTATTAGTGTGCGCTACACCACAAAAACCCAAAAACTCACATAGTGATCCGAAACGCCTCCAAACACCTGTCCCAACAAGACAGACCCAAACATAGCACAAAATTCCAACGATGAGGACAATAACAATCCAATAAAACCCCCGAAAACTCAACGAATCTGGAACAAAAATCTTGGGTATTACACCAATCATCCCTGAGAATCAAATTCTCACCCTCAATACTCACAACAATAAGATTAGAGAACCAAGCCTGCTCACAAATAAACACGGAACAGTCTCGGACCTCCTGATCACCAATGATCCTATCACCGCTAGGAAGCTTAACGATGAAATGCTCACAAGGCGTCAAACATTCGAGACTTAAACGGCGCACACACTCCAGAGAGATGAATGAATGCATAGCACCCGAATCAAAAAGCACGCTGACAGGATGAGACTGGATATGAACGGTACCTGTGGCCACGGTGGCTGCTGGATCATCGACCCTCCTCATCTCGTAAACTCTCAGATGAGTGGAGCCGACACTGGAAGCTCCCCCTCTAGTGGGCTGAACCCGAACTCTCCCTCAACTGGCAATCTGTGGGGACTGAGAAGCAAACAACCCTTGATTCACTCTTGGTTCCCTAGGCACAGGGAAGGAAGCCTGGGCACAAGAATTTTCTCTCTATCAGCACAGAAAGCACCTTTGTGGCCCGACTGGCCACACCGATTACACGTTAGAAAATGACTATGACAAGCTCGGCTGATGTGGCGCGGTCGGCCACAGTTAAAACACTTCACATCACGGGAAGGAGTAATGGCAGACCCGCGGAAACCCCCAGTAGAACGAGTTGGACCACCACCAGTGGAAAAGTTAGCAGACTGAGATTTCTCCTGACCTCCACCATTGTGGCCCGAAAAATTTCCAGCGGACTTGTGCTTCTTGATCTCACGAGCAATATCTCTACTCTGATAATCCTTCAAGGTGGTGCAGGCGAGCCCAGACATGTAGTAACGAATCTTCAGTTTCATCCGTCTGGAAAAATGAAAAATCTTGTCACTCTCCTCTCTAACTTGGGTATTCACGAAGCCTAGCTCCGGGTTGTAGTCAGCAATAGCCTGAGAAACAAGAATATCCCGAGGCTGGGCATCATAAAAAGCATGGACTCGAGCCTGCTTAACTAGCCACGGGTAATACTTGGTCTCCATCAGGTCCTTAAACTCGACCCATGAAGTAGCATGGTCCTTAGGCTCAACAGCCTCCCACCAGTCAGTAGCGTGCCCAGTGAGAAAGTACTGGGCAATAGCGACCTTGCGATCCTCGGGACAGTTGGTGGCAACGAAGACCTTGGATATCTCCTTGATCCACCCCTCCAAACCAATCGGGTCTGAAGCCCCCGAGAACTTAGGAGGATGCATCTTGATGACATCCTAGAGCCAACGGTCTGCTCCGCCCCGAGTAGCATAGGCCGGAGTCGGGTTCTGAACCGCCTGAGCTATCGCAGCTATTTGGTTCACCATTTGTTGCATCACAGCTACAACACCACCACTGGTTGTGCCCTCCTGAGTAGCACTATGGCTCTGATGACCATCAGTAATACCAGCCCCTGAATTGTGTGACGTGGCCGCCTCACTGGCTGCCCCACGTCCCTGACCGCATCCACGACCACGGCCGCGTCCTCTACCTCGGCCTCTCCCAGCATCCATACTGAAGATAAGAGGTAGCAATTGCAATACGATGGTAAGTACGAGAGGAAAAACAGTCACAGTTCAAGAATCGGAAGTACGATACGAGGAAACAAGGAATCGAGTAAGGAAAACTTACGAGCACCGGATGTGCCGAGATGATGGCAGCGGGGTGACAATGTGCAAAACACAACACAACTAGACTCAATTAACCGACAAGCCTAGGTATCCATAAACCCAGTGCTCTGATACCATTTTCTGTAAACCCCCCAAGAAAACTCGGGAATGTAACAGCGTCGTGGACCCCTACATGGGACCCACCAGGCTAGGTAATTAACTTCACTCATCGACTTGCGGAGTCGATGTAATAACACCACATCACAAAGACGCAAAACAATAATAATCCACCCGGTTATACCGGTCAATAAAGCGACACAATAATCCAACGAATACATAACGGATGATTCAATACACTTCGGAAAATCAAAAGCCCCTAAGTACTCGAGTACGTATATTAGTTCACAAGTTTGAAAACAACCATACTGAAATGGACTACGGAAAATAAAGAAACTCGCTTGCACATGTCAACGACCCTGGTCAGCATCCTCGTACTGTCCCAATGCCCGCTCGTCCGGCTGAACATAACCTGAAATTCATAAAATGAATTTCCCCAAGAAGGGTCCCCCAAAGGGGTTAACAATCATGCTAGTACAAGTAACCAAATGAACAACTTACAGCTTACACATATAGACAGAGCATGCAATTCAGAAAACATCATTTGAAACACACATTTTCCGGAAACGCCATAATCCAAAACACATTTGTAAAATGCACCACAATTAACCACGGACCCACGCCTCTGTGGACCCCTACCGAGACCCCGTCAGATCTAACCCGTAGTGAGCATACACACACACACATTACTCATGCAATACTACCATGTCAAGAGTGTAAGTTCATAAGACTACTTGCATCGATTAAATGACGACGAGAAATGGAAAAGATTACGACCGCAGTTGCGAGAAACCAAACACCGAACCTAGACGATTTGTCAAACATGATTACAACAACTCGAAAAAACAACGGTAATGGAAAACACCCGGAAACCCACCTATGATTGATGTAATTTCATACGACAAAATCGACGAGGGCGGACAACAACCCCAACTCTCTCGATTTCAAGAACACACCAAAAATCACCATAATTTCATAGGAAACACATGAATACTACTAAGATTAATCATACCTATCATGGATTAATTAACAATACGGAACGAATCGGACAAAAACCCAAAACCCCCCACATTTTCCAATAATAGGGTTCTAGGTGATTACCTTGGATTTAGGATGAAGAACACAAGTAGATGTTGTTAATCTACACCAAGATCTCAAGGTAAATGATATTTGAAGTGGTCAGAGTAAAAAATCGCCCATAAATCGCTTCAGGAATCGCTAAGCCGTGGGGGAGGAGAAGAAATGAGAAAAAGTGAGAATCTGGGTCAACTCTCTGGTATATATAACCAGAGAGTCGTTAGCGCGCGCTACCCATTCTAAAGTAGTCCAGAACCTACGGTTTTGGCCTGTTAGCATGCGCTACCACGAAATAGCGTGCGCTAACTACCCCTCGATAGCGCACGCTATCGGTCCATAGCGTGCGCTACCTGAACACCAGGCCGAGTCTAGAAACATTCTGCCCAGTTCTGGACTGCCAGGTTAGCGTGCGCTACCGGACACCCAGCGTGCGCTAAGCCTAGCCCATAGCCTGCACTAGAATACATTCTTAGCGCGCGCTAAGCTGCTCGTCCAGAGAGCAGAGAACAGAAACAACTCACTGCCTCTGGTGTACTCGCGCCGTTAGCGTGCACTATCAAACAAACGTAGCGTGCACTATGAAACAACGATAGCATGCGCTACACAACAATAGTAGCGTGCGCTATCGAGTGCAGACAGCAGCACAGACAGCATTTAGGGATGGAAAACAGCGAATTCCATTTTGGATGAGAACAACGCGCATCCGACGCCAAGCAACAAACCGAAGGAGACACACGAACAACAAGAGTGACCCAGAACCAAGCGATTTTGAGATGAGATTAATTCATTTTGGGTCAAGGAGCCCAAAAAGTTTTTGGCAAAGAAATATATTTTTGGGTCAGAGACCCGAAGCGTGTTGAAAGTATTACTCGGGGATAAACCTAAAAAATTTTCTATTTTTTAGAAATACCACTAGTCTAACCATCTCGGTTAGCGAGAAACACACAACACCATAACAATAACTAAAAGAAATCACCCGGTACAACCGGTAAATAGGACATCACCCAAATTCACAAATACGATGAAACATACAAAACATATACCAAATCAAAAGTGCCTAAGTTCTCGCGAGTACTATCTATAAGTTCACAAGTTTGGAAAACAAACACATCAAAATGGACAACGGAAATAAAGGGACTCCATTGCATGCGTCAACATCCCCGTCCAGCATCCTCGTACTGCTCTAGTGCCCGCTCGACCGGCTGAACGCCACCTGAAATTCATAACAAGAATTTCCCCAAAATGGGTCCCCAAAGGTGTTAGCAATTACGCTAGTACAAGTAATCAAGGCAAACCATTCGCTTACATATTTCATAGTATATGCATCAAGTCATTTCAAAATCCAAAACCAGACATGTCTTTTCTGGAAAACAACAGTCAATAATCACAGTTCAATCTCGCCTAGGACCGGGGCTAAACCACTGGTCCCATCTGAGGCCTCTATGGACCCTCCCAGAATGGCCATAGTTAAAACCGAAATCACGCACATGCATCGCCTACGACGGGGGCTAAACCGCTGGTCCCATCTGAGGCCTCTATGGACCCTCCCAGACTGGCTAGCCAACAAGCTCATGAATCCAGGACTAAACCACTGGATTCCTCCGAGGCCCCGTCGGACCCTCCCGGAGTGAGCAAATCACACACATATACATTACCATTTCATGTTAAGCATAAGGGTTTCACAAGAATACTTGCCTTGAGTAATTAACGACGAAACGAACGGAACGGAGAATCAACCACAATCCCTAGGAACTGACAAACACGAACCTAACAATTCGAAGAATACAATCACAACCAATTCTACACGATTATAAAAATGGAATACGCCCGAAAACCCACTTACGATTCATGTAAATTCGGACAAAAACAACAACGAGGGAGGATCCCAATCGAACCCTCTCGATTTCACAAATACCACAAAATTTACCATTAACTCGTAGGGAAAACATGAATACCACTAAGATTAATCACATACATCATGGATTAATCAACAATATGAAACGAATCGGACATTAAATTGAAAATCCCCGAATTTCCCAAAAGTAGGGTTCTAAGAGATTTTACCTTGATTCGAGGATGAACAACGGATGACTAGGTGCTAGGTTGATGTTATGATGCTCGAATATATTTCTCCAACGAAGTTTAGGTGAAAAGCGGATGAACCCTAGCTCCAAGGATCGCCCCTGACGCAAAGAGAAGAGAGAAGAGTGAAAAATGAGGAAAAAGTCAGCCCTGTCAGTTTATATGTTGACAGATGTTACGGCCGTAAGAACACATACATACGGCCATAACTTGTGAATAGTAAGGCCGTAAGTATATCAATTTACGGCCGTAACTGGCCCTGGGGAAGAATCTGGACAAATAAACGAAACCCACTTACGGCCGTATAATTCTAATGGCCGTAACATGCGAATATTACACCCGTAAGTCGCCCACTGGATTAATGCAAGAAAAAAATGACGGTTGGTTATGGCCGTAAAAAGAAGAAGTTACGGCCGTAACTGTTGAACATTATGGTCGTAACAGGCTTACGGCCGTAATGTGCCTCTGGCAGTAGGCCAGATATGCACGATGACTCGATGAAGATCGATGGGAGGATACAAAGGTGTACCAACGGATACACTCATGACGAGTTTGAGACAGAAACTAAAACGCTAAAATAAAACGCGATTCCAACTACCCAAAGGTTCGGAAACGACAAGGATAGTAATTACCCCATAACTTTAGAAAATTACAAAACGAACCAAAATATCCAAAACACATGATACACGATCGAAAGATCAAACAAAAGCTCACAACACGCATAATAACATTAGATGGATTTATGGAAACTCCAAAATAGCGGTTCCGAACAACGATTACGAGAATCGAACCAAATAGCGACGAAAATGACATTAAACGCGGAATTAAGTAAAACAAGCCCACGCTCGGATAACAAAAAGTCCAGTATTAAATATTCTTGAAATATCAATACGGTGACAAGCGAGTCACAAAAAATAAAAAATACACTAAAACAAAAAATATCGAAAAAAGGATTAATGCGGATATTAAATTCTCCCCCTCTATACACAAGTTTCGTCCCGAAACTTAAGAAACAAACACCTAGGGGTACCTAGTACGCATGCTATCCTCGGTTTCCCAACTTGCCACTTTGACACCATGTCTCGACCACTGCACCTTGACCAATGGAATGGTCTTATGCCTCAGTCGCTTCAAACGGTGCCCCAAAATCTTCAAGGGACGCTCCTCGAAAGTAATATCCTCACCAATATCGATCTCACAATAGTCGATGACATGACTCGGATCTGGAACATATTTCCTCAGCTGGAAAACATGGAAAACGCTATGGACGTGGCTCAAAGCCGGAGGCAACGCCAAACGATACGCCAAGTCGCCAACCCTCTCTAGAATCTCAAAGGGCCCAATAAACCTCAGACTCAACTTTCCCTTCTTACCGAAGCAGAAAACTCCCTTCATTGGCAGCACATTTAGCAAAACATGGTCTCCCACCTCGAATTCCAAAGGTCAACGATGAACATCGGCATAGGATTTCTGTTGACTCTGAGCAATCAACATCCTCTCCCGAATAAATTCCACCTTCTTCCTCGTCTCCAAGGCGATATCCGGTTCAGTTCCGACCAAATCAGATGCCTCATTCCAACAAATCGGTGATCGACATTGCCGCCCATAAAGCGCCTCATGCAGTGCCATCCGAATCGACACGTGCCAACTATTGTTATACGTGAACTCGATCAACGTCAAATGCTCCTCCTAAGCACTGCTTCAATCGAGAGCACAAGCACACAAATATCCTCAAATGTCTGGATAGTGCGCTCCGACTTCCCATCCTCAAATGAGTACCCACTGTCTTATGTACCGCCTGCCAAAAGTGCGATACAAAATAGCTATCACGATCTGAAACAATAGACTTCGGTGTACCGTGAAGCCTCACAATCTGCGCAATAAATACACGAGCTAACTATTTTGGACCCCAAGTATTCTTGATGCTAAGAAAATGTGCCGACTTAGTCAGACAATCCACAATCACCCAAACCATATTCATACCAGACTTCGATCTCGGCAAGCTCGTGATGAAGTCCATCGAAATATCTTCCCATTTCCATTCCGGAATAGGAAGCGACTGCAACAACCCGGCTGGTCGTTGATGCTCGATTTTGACCTGCTGACAAGTCAAACATCTCGCTACAAACTGTGCGACCTCATCCTTCATGTCGTTCCACCAAATGTTCCTTCTTAGGTCCTTGTACATCTTACTCGAACCAGGATGAACCGAGTAATGCATAGCATGAGCCTCACGCAAAATACTCTGCCTCAATTCCAAGTCATTCGGTACACAAAGCCGACTCTGGAATCTCAACATACCATCCTCCTGAATCACAAATCTAGGAGACTTCCCCTTAAAAACATTCTCTCGGATTTGAGTAATAATCGGATCTTCCAACTGCTTCAGTTTAATTTCATCGACCAACGACGACAAAATCTCTAAAGCACAAAGTTGCCCGACAGCTCCTGGAAACAAAATCTTAACACTCAACTCGATTAAATTACACTGAAGCTCAGATTGGGACATAAGTATCTCAAGCGTTGGCAACATTACCAGTTTCCGACTCAAGGCATTTGGCACGATGTTTGCCTCGCCCGGATGATAAAGGATTTCGAGGTCATAATCCTTAATCAATTCCAACCACCTCCTCAACCTCATATTCAAATCTCGCTGAGTGAATATGTACTTCAGACTTTTATGATCAGTAAAAATCTGACATGTAGAGCCAAAGAGATAATGACGCCAAATCTTGAGCGGAAAAACAACTGCCGCTAACTCCAAATCGTGAGTAGGGTAGTTGAGCTCATACGGCCTCAACTGTCTCGAAGCCTACATAATAGAATTGTTGTGTTGCATCAACACGCACCCAAGACCCTGACCCGAAGCATCGCTATGAACAGCGAAACCCTCGTTTCCACATGGCAACGCTAGAATCGGGGCTGAAGTCAAAGGCCTCTTTAGCTCCTCAAAACTCGATTGTCTTTCGTCATTCTAGACGAACTTCTCAGATTTTTGAAGCAAATGTGTAAGTGGCCGAGCTAGTTTCGAGAACCCCTCGACGAACCTATGATAGTAGCCACCCAAACCCAAGAAACTACGGACCTTCTTCACATTCATAGGTGGCCCAATCCAGCACTGCCTCAATCGTCTGTGGATCGACACTGTAACACCCCCTAACCTAGCAGCTGAACCGCAAAGGGGTCCGTGCTACTAAGTTGGGGAGTATCACGCTTTTAAACTTTGAAAACCAATAAAAAGTAGATTTGGTAATGCGAGTACTCAGGGAAATAATGCAAACCGGTATTATTTATTCAAAACATTACACAACCTTAAGTTTAATACATAACAAAACCATAACAGAGTGATCATATTAAAAACAAAACATAGTCTTCCAGCATAGGGGCGAAATAGCTAGGGAATGGCATATGGACAAGTCTTCGGCTATCAACACTGAAGAAGATAGTCAACTCCTAAACATGAGCATCATCACATGTATCATAAGAATCTAATGAGCTAATGGATCAGTAAGATTAGACTTCTGTAATAGCAAAGTATCACGTATCACATTTATCAACAAATAACTACTATATATATATAGTCATGTTCTTGTAAAATCCTTTCTTCGGGTACCCTTGAAGTGTGATACTCGACTGATAGTGATAGGCCATGGTTTTCGGAACTTGTTCATATAATTGGCCAATAAAAGATGTATACGGGGGTTCCCATACTGGTTTTTCAACCAATGGTATTAGCCGTATTCAACCTTTTTCATTCAGTGTGGGTTTGCTTGACCGACTTTCAACCGCAAGTATTTGCCACCATGTATTGGGTCCACCGGTCCCCCGCGTCCCGTGCCTACCCGCCATCAATCAAGTACCATACTTCCTGTTCTTAAACATTATTTCACATACACATGTTATGCATGATTATTCAATAACAGTCACATATGAAAATATCAATCAATATATGATCCTTATGATACAGCAAGGAAAAGCCTCATCTTACCTCAAGTCCTGTGCCTTTTGATGTGAAAAGATCAGTTTCTATGGATGGATGTGCTAAAATCCTTGAAGAAACAATCTGAAATCTCTTTGGGGGCTTTTAACAAACACCTTGGAAAACTGTTAGATTTGAGCTTCCTGTTTGATCGGGCTTTTTGTAGCTTTTATAATTTTTGGAAGTGAAATATGTTACAGCCATCTTAAAGTAGAGGTTCAGAGATTCAAAATGGTATATCATTTGTTGGAAAATACGTACGTATACATATATTTATAGGAGTCTAAAGTCGGCTGAAAATCAACCTTACTCGGACAGCTGGAGGCCTTATCCGGACAGCTGGCCGAGAAGGTTCTGTCGGTCGTGACCGACCTTATCCGGACAGCTGGACAGCCTTATCCGAATAGTGGCCGAGAAGCTTCTGTCGGTCATGACCGACCTTATCTGGACAGCTGGACAGCCTTATCCGGATAGTGGCCTCGAAGCTTCTGTCGGCCGTGACCGGCAGTTGTCAGTCGGCATGTCCGGCGGTGACCGGCAAATGTCCGTCAACTTGGCTCAGCCGGGTCGACCCCTTTCCGATGTCCAAATTCGATTTTCCGACCTGTTCCGGACTCGTCAGAGATAAATCTTTGATATGCTCGGAACAGATTTTCGACAACATTAAAATAATAATTTAATATTATTTTTGCAGTATAAGTGTTCTGAAATGAAAATTTTATCGTATCAATTCGTAGAAAATTTTCGATATTACTTTCATAAATTCTAAAATAATCCTTATAATTTATTTTGAAATCTTTTCTTTTTAAATCCTTCATTTTATGTTAGAAACATATCGGTCCAAGTATTGGACAACTTGTAATTATTGAAATCCATGATCATTAGCAAAATAAATAGCATTTAATTAAGTCTTTGAATTTACTAGGGTATTACAATTATTATTTTATAATCATTTAGCACATCGATCTCCTTACTGAGAAACTGAGCTCCTCACTGCAACAGAACATCTCACAATGACTTTTATCATGTTAGGGGAGATAATTAACATGTAGTATAAAACGTAATGCAAATGGGCATAGCAGTTATTCATGCTCATGAAATGTCTACTTGTATGCCATGCTTCCATAATGCATATTCTGTAAATGCATTTAGGTATTAAATGGTTATTGGCTTAGGGGATAATCGGGCATTACAGTCCTCCCCTCCTTATAAAATTTCGTCCTCGAAATTAACATACCGAACAGTTCTGGATATTTGCTTTGCATTTCCTCCTCTCTTTCCCATGTAGCCTCTTCAACAACATGATTCCTCCACAAAATCTTTACCAAATGAATTTCCTTGTTTCTTAGTTTCTTTATTTTCTTATCAAGAACCTGTACCGACTTCTCTTCATAGGACAAGTTTGGGGATAATTCCAACGGCTCATAATTTAACACATGTGAGGGGTTGGAAATGTACTTCTTTAACATGGACACATGGAAGACGTTGTGTACACCAGATAGCGAAGGAGGTAAGGCTATTCTATAAGCTCTGTCACCAACTCTCTCAAGGATTTCAAATGGGCCAACATATCTCGGGCTGAGTTTTCCTTTCTTCCCAAATCTCATTATGCTTTTTATTCGGGATACTTTCAAGCAGACATGGTCTCCAACTGCGAATTCCAAATATCTTCTTCGATTATATACATAACTCTTCTGTCTACTTTGTGCAATTTTCATTCATTCTCTTATCTTTTCTACCACCATAGCAGTCTGTTGTATCATTTCTGGGCCCAGTAGACTTCTTTCTCCAACTTCATCCTAGTGTACGGGAGATCTACATTTTCTTCCATATAGTGCTTCATAAGGTGCTATCCCAATTGTAGATTGGTAAGTGTTGTTGTAGGTGAACTCTACCAATGGAAGCTTTGTATCCCAATTGCCCTTGAAATCTAGTATGCATGCTCTCAACATATCTTCGAGTATTTGAATAACTCTTTCTGACTGCCCATCACTTTGTTGATGAAATGCGGTGCTGAAAGAAAGCTTCGTACCCATTGCATTATGTAAACTTTTCCAAAATACAGATGTGAATTTAGGGTCCCTGTCAGATACTATAGATATTGGCACCCCATGTAGCCGGACTATCTCTTTAATATATTCCTGAGCGTATCGATCCATATTATATGTGGATTTTACTGGAAGGAAATGAGCATACTTGGTCAATCTATCAACAATCACCCATATCGAATTATACCCACTTTGAGTCCATGGTAGCCCAAGCACGAAATCCATTGTAATGTGTTCCAATTTCCATTATGGAATTAGTAAAGGCTTCAGTAATCCTGCTGGTCTCTGATGTTCAGTTTTGATCTGCTGACAAGTTAGACATTCTGCAACAAATTTTGCAATATCTTTCTTCATGTTAGGCCACCAATAATGTTGTTGCAAGTCTTTATACATTTTTGTGCTACCTGGATGTATTGAATAAGGACTGGAATGGGCTTCCTTCAGAATGTCCCCTATGATGGTTGTGTCAGCTGGCACACAATCTCCCTTTATATCGTAATATTTTGTCACCAGAAACTGAGAAGTTTGGTAATTTGCCTTCATCAACTTTTTCCCTCAATTTGCCAATGTATTGATCCGCCTTCTGGGTTTTTTTGATTATATCTTGCTGTGCCGGTTTCAATATGAGTGCTGATAATGAACAAGTCTTCCTTTTGGGCACAATTTCCAGTTCTAATTTTTGCAAGTCTAATAATAGTGGCTTCTGCGTGACTAGAAAGGAAGACATAGACTTTCTACTTAGTGCATCTGCAACCACATTTGCCTTACCAGAATGATAGTTCATCTCGCAATCATAGTCTTTCACCAATTCCAACCATCTTCGCTGCCGCATATTCAGCTCCTTCTGTGTGAAAAAGTACTTCAAACTTTTGTGGTCTGTATAGATTTCGCACTTTTCGCCATATAGGTAATGCCTCCAAATTTTTAGTGCAAAGACAACAACACCCAATTCTAGATCATGTGTTGGATAATTCTTTTCATACTCTTTTAATTGCCTGGAGGCATAGGCTATTACCTTTCCATGTTGCATTAATACAGCACCCAAACCATTCTTAGAAGCATCAGTGTAAACTACAAAGCCACCTGTTCCCATAGGAGTGGCAAGGACAGGAGCCGTAGTTAATCTACGCTTCAATTCCTGGAAACTCCCCTCGCAAGCATCAGTCCAAACAAACTTTGTATTCTTCCTTGTTAACAATGTTAATGGGGCTGCAATCTTCGAGAATCATTGTACAAACCGTCGGTAGTATCCGGCTAGTCCTAAGAAACTTCGAACCTCTGATACATCCGTTGGTGTTGTCCAGTTGCTCACCGCCTATACCTTGTTGGGATCAACTGAAATGCCATCCTTGGATACTACATGCCCTAAAAATACCACTTGTTCTATCCATAATTCACATTTCTTGAATTTAGCATACAACCGTTTTTCTTTGAGAATTTGAAGCATAATTCTGAGGTGTTCTTTATGCTCATCTCTATCATGTGAATAGATAAGTATGTCATCAATAAAAACCACCACAAATTTATCAAGGAACTCTTTGAATACCCGGTTCATCAGATCCATAAATGCCGCTGGAGCATTTGTCAAACCAAAAGGCATCACTAAAAATTCATAGTGACCATATCGCGTTCTCAATGCTGTCTTTTGGATATCTTCTTCTTTGACATTCAATTGATGATATCCGCAACATAAATCAATCTTTGAGAATACTGATGCTCCTTGCAACTGATCAAATAAATCATCTATCCTTGGAAGAGGATATTTGTTCTTGATGGTCACCTTATTCAGTTCCCTATAGTCAATGCATAATCTCAATGAGCCATCTTTCTTTTTTACAAATAAGACAGGGGCTCCCCAAGGTGAACAACTAGGACGAATGAATCCCTTATCAAGTAATTCTTGTAGCTGAGTTTTTAATTCTTTCAATTCTGTTGGTGCCATTCTGTATGGGGCTTTAGAAATAGGGGTAGTCCCTGGCATTACATCGATTGCAAACTCAATTTCCCAATATGGGGGCAACCCTGGTAGATCATCTGGAAACACCGCAGGAAATTCTCTAACCACATCTACATCTTCAGGCTTCAATTTCATTTCAAGGGAGGTGTCCAAAACATTAGACAAATAGCAGTATACCCCTTATTTAACATCTTCCTAGCTTTCAGTGCAATTATAATTGGCAAAGAGCATGAATATGAATTACCTTTAAAAATAAACCATCCTTCATTTGCTAGTTGAAAGGCAACAATCTTCTTATTGCAATCGACATTTGCACAATATTTAGCTAGCCAGTCCATACCAAGGATAACATCAAAATTAGAAATTGGTAGGACAACAAGGTCGGCGTAGAGTACCCTCCCGCCAATTCGAACTTTACAAGCCTTCAACATTTGGTCAGAATCCATATTTTCTCCAAACAGAGCAGCCACATTATAACCAACTTTCAAGAGTTCTGGTTTAATGCCCGATTTTCTCATAAATGCATATGATGCAAATGAATGTGTAGATCCTGGGTCTATCAATGTAAGTGCAGGAATTCCTGAGATCAGAATGGTACCTGAGACTACGGAAGCATCTGCATCAGCTTCTTCTCGAGTCATTGCAAAGACCCTTCCCTGAACTTTATTCTCTGTGTTTGGACAATCTCTCGCCATATGTCCGGGCTTCTTGGATCTGAAACAATTATTGGACCCAACAAAACATTCTCCAAAGTGATTGTTCCCACATTTAGTACACTAGGGCTTCTTAGTTGTATTTGGAGCATCTCTCGCTGTAGGATGCTTCTGATCGTCTTTGCCTGGTTTTTGCTCCGATTTCCTCCAATGTGCTGAATTTTTTGAAGCAAATGCTTGCCTCTTCTGTTGATAAGACCTTTGTATCTCCTTTTCGTCAGCTTCTGCGAGCAGCGCTTTGTCAACTATTTCTCTGAACTCAGTTGATGTAGACATCCTCACATCTCTTCTAATTTCAGGCCGGAGGCCTCTTAGGAAATGATCCACCTTCTCAGCATTATCCCTAGCAATATAGGGGACATACCTATAGCCTTCTTCAAATTTCCGAATATATTCACAAACAGACATATCCCCTTGTTTGCTCCAAAAACTCTTTGAACTTGAGAGACCGTGCATCCATGGTGAAGTATTTATCATAGAATATTACCTTAAATCTCTCCCACGTCAACCCTTCCAAGTTGACTGCAAGTTTGGCTCCTTCCACCCATGTTCTGGCATCCTTTTTGAGTTGAAAGATCGCACAAAGTATCTTCTCAGCATCGTCGATGTGCAAGTAATCAAAGATAACATCAAGTGATTTGACCCATTCCTATGCAACCATAGGATCATCCCCACCATGAAAATCAGGAGGTTCCATTTTCCTAATTTTTTCATACACTGCTGGTCCATTATTGTTTCTTGGTGGAGGTTGTCAGTTTTGTTCTTCATTTCTTTGTTGCATGTTCAGCAATTGTTGCATTTGTTCACCATACATCCTTGTCTGTTGTTGCATCAGCTCAGCCAAATTCTCAAGAAGGTTATGGTTTGGATTTAGATCATCTCTTGCCTTTCTTTTGGGTGCCATCACATCCGCTGTACTGCCCAATCTCACCCATTCATAAGCCAACAACGATCACATAACAATGATGATGACAACTAATATATTGTAATCTATTAAACACAATACTTAATAGATAAAAGTTGACCATATCCTTCAGTCGAGAATGTCCATATGTCATCTTTTGTCTGCAGGAAATATTTAAACCTTCGCTCCGATACCACAACTGTAACACCCTCTAACCTAGCAGCTGAACCGCAAAGGGGTCCATGCTACTAAGTTGGGGAGTATCACGCTTTTAAACTTTGAAAACCAATAAAAAGTATATTTGGTAATGCGAGTACTCAGCGAAATAATGCAAACCGGTATTATTTATTCAAAACATTACACAACCTTAAGTTTAATACATAACAAAACCATAACATAGTGATCTTATTAAAAACAAAACATAGTCTTCCAGCATAGGGGCGAAATAGCTGGGGAATGGCATACGGACAAGTCTCCGGCTGTCAACACTGAAGAAGATAGTCAACTCCTAAACATGAGCATCATCACCTGTATCATAAGAATCTAATGAGCTAATGGGTCAGTAAGACTAGACTTCTGTAATAGCAACGTATCACGTATCACATTTATCAACAAATAACTACTATATATATATATAGTTATGTTCTTGTAAAATCCCTTCTTCGGGTACCCTTGAAGTGTGATACTCGACTGATAGTGATATGCCATGGTTTTCGGAACCTGTTCATATAATTGGCCAATAAAAGAAATATATGGGGGTTCCCATACTGGTTTTTCAACCAATGGTATTAGCCGTATTCAACCTTTTTCATTCAGTGTGGGTTTCCTTGACCGACTTTCAGCCGCAAGTATTTGCCACCATGTGTTGGGTCCGCCGGTCCCCCACGTCCCGTGCCTACCCGCCATCAATCAAGTACCATACTTCCTGTTCTTAAACATTCTTTCACATACACATGTTATGCATGATCGTTCAATAACAGGTCACATATGAAAATATCAATCAATATATGATCCTTATGATACAGTAAGGAAAAGCCTCATCTTACCTCAAGTCCTGTGCCTGTTGATGTGAAAAGATTAGTTTCTATGGATGGATGTGCTAAAATCCTTGAAGAAACAATCTGAAATCTCTTTGGGGACTTTTAAGAAACATCTTGGAAAACTGTTAGATTTGAGATTGCTGTTTGATCGGGCTTTTTGTAGCTTTTATAATTTTTGGAAGTGAAATATGTTACAGGCGTCTTAAATTAGAGATTCAGAGCTTCGAAATGGTATATCATGTGTTGGTAAATACGTACGTATACATATATTTATAGGAGTCCAGAGTCGGCTGAAAATCAACCTTACTCGGACAGCTGGAGGCCTTATCCGGACAGCTGGCCGAGAAGGTTCTGTCGGTCGTGACCGACCTTATCCGGACAGCTGGACAGCCTTATCCGGATAGTGGTCGGGAAGCTTCTGTCGGTTGTGACCGACCTTATCTGGACAGCTGGACGGCCTTATCCGGATAGTGGCCTCGAAGCTTCTGTCGGCCGTGACCGGCAGTTGTCAGTCGGCGTGTCCGGCGGTGACCGACAAATGTTCGTCAACTTGGCTCAGCCGGTTCGACCCCTTCCCGATGTCCAAATTCTATTTTTCGACCTGTTTCGGACTCGTCGGAGTTAAATCTTTGATATGCTTGGAACGGATTTCCGACAACATTAAAATAATAATTTAATATTATTTTTGCAGTATAAGTGTTCTGAAATGAAAATTTTATCGTATCAATTCGTAGAAAATTTTCGAAATTACTTTCATAAATTCTAAAATAATCCTTATAATTTATTTTGAAATCTTTTCTTTTTAAATCCTTCATTTTATGTTGGAAACATATCGGTCCAAGTATTGGACAACTTATAATTATTGAAATCCATGACCATTAGCAAAATAAATAGTATTTAATTAAGTCTTTGAATTTTCTAGGGTATTAGAATTATTATTTTATAATCATTTAGCACATCGATCTCCTTACTGATAAACTGAGCTCCTCACTGCAACAAAACATCTCACAATGACTATTATCATGTTAGGGGAGATAATTAACATGTCGTATAAAACGTAATGCAAATGGGCATAGCATTTATTCATGCTCATGAAATGTCTACTTGTATGCCATGCTTCCATAATGCATATTATGTAAATGTATTTAGGTATTAAATGGTTATTGGCTTAGGGGATAACCGGGCATTACAAACACGCACCCCCTAAGCTGAAATTACGTGACCCAGAAACATCAGTTCCTTCAGCCAGAACTCACATTTCGAGAACTTCGCATAGAGTGGGTCGGTCCTCAAAATGTCTAACACGACACGCAGATGATGCGCATGCTCATCCTCATTCTTTGAATAGATAAGGATATCGTCAATGAAGACAACGACACACTTATCCAAATACTCAATGAAAACCTTGTTTATCAGCTGCATAAACACTGCCGGTGCATTAGTTAGCCCGAAGGGCATAACCACAAACTCATAATGTCCGTATCTCGTCCGAAAAGCTATTTTCGGGACATCGGACTCCTTCACCCGAAGCTGATAGTACCCCAATCTCAAGTCGATCATCGAGAATACTACAGCTCCCTGCAACTGATCAAACAAGTCATCAATTCTCAACAAGGGATACTTGTTCTTGATGGTCACTTTGTTTAGCTCGCGATAGTCGATACATAAATGCAGTGAACGATCCGTCTTCCGCACAAACAATACCCATGCGCCCTAAGGCGAAGCACTCGGTCATATATACCCCGACTCAAGAAGTTCACTCAACTGCTTCTTCAACTCAGCCATCTCTGAAGGTGCTATGCGATACGGTGCCTTCGAAATCAGAGCCGCACCCGGCTCTAACTCGATAGCAAACTCAACCTCACGGTCTAGTGGCAACCCCGGTAACTCGTCAGGAAAGACATCAGGGAACCCACTAACGACTGGAATCGATGAAAACTCAACCCCACCATCCTCCGTCTTCAAAGCATAGCACCAATAACCAGTACAACCCTTCCGCATGAGTCTCATTGCCTTCAAGGCATTAACTACGAACTTTTGGTTTCCCCTCTTTCGCCCCGCGAAAGAGTGCTCTGTGCGGTCCTCGGCTACCATGGTGATGATTCTCGTGCGGTAGTTCATGATCGCACCCTAATCATCCCCGAGAATCAAATCCTCACCCTTAATACTCACAACAATAAGATTAGAGAGCCAAGTCCTCTAAAAAATAATCATAGAACAAGCTCGGATCTCCTGATAACCAACGATCCTATCACTGCTAGGAAGTTTAACGATGAAAGGCTCACAAGGCGGCAAACATTCAAGACCCAAATAGCACACACATGCCAGGGAAATAAACGAATGCATAGCACCATAATCGAAAAGCACACTGACTGGATGAGAATGCATATGAACAGTACCTGTATCCACGGTAGCCACCAGATCATCAGCCCTCCTCATCCCATATAAACGCGGATGAGCGGAGCCAGCACCGGAAGCTCCCCCTCTAGCGGGCTAGCCCCGACCTCTCCCTCGGCCGAAACTCTGCGGAGACTGTAGAGCACACGACCCCTACTTCACACTCGGTTCCCTAGGCGCTGGAATAGAAACCTGGGCATCAAGAGCCTTCCCCAAACGATCACAAAAGGAAGCCTTGTGGCCCTACTGGCCACAAGTATGACATGTCAACTGCGTACGAGGACACTCCCGGTTCCTATGGCCCAGCTGGCCAGAGTTAAAACATCTGATCTCGTGCGTGGAGGCAATGGCAGTACCTCGGAGGCACCCAGAAAAACGTGCCGAACCACCCGTAGGAAAATTAGTAGACTGAGACTTCGGTTGATCTCTGCCCTTATGACCCGAAAAGTTACCGAAGGATTTCCGTTTCTTACTTTCTTGAGCCACCTCACTAGCCTTCAAGGACATATCATAAGCAAGAGCTCTACTCTGATAGTACTTTAGGGTGGTGCAGGCGAGCCCAAACATGTAATCATGAATTCTCGGTTTCATCTGCCTAGAAAAGTGGCAAATCTTGTCGCTCTCCTCCTTAACCTGGGCCTTCATGTAGCCCAATTCCCGGTTGAAATCTGCAATGGCCTAAGAAACCAGAATATCTCGAGGTTGAGCATCATAAAAAGCATGGACTCGGGCCTGACGAACCGGCCACGGACAGTATTCAGCTTTCATAAGGTCTCTGAATTCGGACCACGAAGCATTGTGATCCTGAGGCTCAACAGCCTCCCACCAATTAGCAGCCTCCCCAGTGAGAAAATACTGGGTGATTGGGACCTTGCGATCCTCAGGGCAGTTAGTGGCAACAAATATCTTGGACATCTCTTTGATCCATCTCTCCCAGTCAATCGGGTCTAAAGCCCCAGAAAACTGATAAGGATGCATCTTGGTGACATCCTGAAGCTAATGATCTGTTCCGGCCTGAGCAGTACGAGCTAGAGCCAGGTTTTCACCATTTGTTGCATCATAGCTGCAACACCAATGTCGGCGCCATTGCCGGCTGTATCGTCTTGAGTAGCAGTATGGCCATGGCGACCATCATTACTGTCGGCTCTAAAAGAGTGTGGCGTGGCCGCCCCACTGGCTGCCCCACAACCCCGGCCGCGTCCACGATCACGGCCACGACCTCTACCTCAGCCTCTTCCAGCATCCATACTGGAGATAAGAGATAGCAAAAGCAATTCGATGGCAAGTACAAGAGGACAACAGTCACAGTTCAAGGAACGGAAGTACGATATGAGAAAACAAGGAATCGAGTGTAATATTCGTACCTTCTATTTTTGGTAATTTCTATTTTTGGTGTATGTTCGTTTCGAACGACTCGCTTGTTACTGTTTTGAAATTCTGAACCTATTTTGTTCTTGGAGATTTTCCGTTTGGACGAGTTTCGAGGATGTTTTTGCATAATTTCATCTTGAATTATATCTTGTCGCATGTACATTTGATTCTCGTAAAACTCGTTCGTTTTCATTGTTTCTTGGTTTGCATAAGTTTGTATGGTTGAGTTGGTCGTGTTGAAACTTTCGGTTTGTTAATCCGACGTCGTATCGCGATTTTCGGGCACTTGGGCCATTTTTGTAATTTCCATAAGTTTAGGGAATTTCACTTTGTTTGTTACATTACGGACTCCCCGGTGATCGGGATTATATTCTCTTTCAACGCTCAGCTTTGTCGTCTTGAATATTCCATGTTTATGTTTCCGGATTCTGGTCTTGGTTCGCATTTCAATATTTTTGTGCTGTTGGCAGCAGTGTACTGAGCAGTATTGGACTGCTGCCTGAGTAGCCCACGCTACTCCGGGTTTCCTTGTGTGCGCTATCACTGTGTGGTTAGCGTACGCTAACCTGGGGTTCGTAGCGTGCGCTAACGATTTCAGCGGTCTGGACAGTAGGTTCAGTATTTCGGTACTGGACCAGATAGCGTATGCTAATTCAGCGTTAACAGACGCTAATTCCTAGCATTAGCGTACGCTAATCATGTTAGCTTGCGTACGCTAACTGGAGGACAGTGGGCAGACTGTTCTTCCACACCCCGTTAGCGCACGCTAATGCTTGTGCGTAGCATGCGCTAAGCCTGTTTAATATAAATAGGACAGTAGCAGTCAACTTCGTCATTTTTTCCATCATTTCTTATCCTTCTCGGATTTGAGCGATTCCAGATGAGGGTTAGGGCCGATTCCGACTGAATATCATCATCCACTACCATCCGTGCATTCCTTGCGTGAATTCTTCAAGTTCCTAACACTTTCCACCATCCGAATCAAGGTAAGGATCCCTGAAACCCTTATTTTGAGATTTTGGGGAAATTTTGGGGATTTCTTGGGATTTGACTCTTTTAGTCCGAATTATCATTGGATTATTGCTAGACTTCGATTGTGTACGGGTAATCCTTCGTTTTTGTTGAGTATTTGTGGTTTTAAACTCCAAGTTTTCCATTGTTCGTCACTTATAGTCGACGATACCCAAGTTATGTTCGACAAATGGTTGCAGCGGGTAGAACTAGAATGTATTCCAACGTTTTCGTAGTTTAAGATTGGTTGTTCATCTTTATTGTGTTAGTATTGGATTTGTGAAGATTATTCGGGCCAAAACCTTTCCATTCACCGTTTTCCTTCACGTCGTATTAATCAGGCAAGTACATGTATTATATTTCATTATGTGTGTACGCTTTTGATGCGAATGATGTAAATTGTATTATTGAATGAATGTGATTGTTACTCTTCCACCTGGGGATGGTCTGTGGCCTCTGGGGGCCGATACTAATGGGTACGTCCACGGAAGTGGACTTGGGTGCGTGTGTTGATGTTCTTCCACATGGGGACGGTTCGACGGGACCTATGGGGGCCGATACTAATGGGTACGGCCGCGGAAGTGGTTTCTCACCTGGGGACGGTTCAACGGGACCTCTGGGGTCCGATACTAATGGGTACGGTCGCGAGTTACCAAGCGTGGATATTTTTGATGTGGAAAACTTGATTATTTACCGTTTTGGTGTAAATGTGATATTCCGGAATATTGATTCTTAAAATGATCTTTCCTAATGATTTGTTGGCGTTGAATCGTGTATGTATATAATGTTGTGTAATTGTGTACTTACACTAGCTATTCGAATGTTAACCCCTTAAACGGGGGAAATGCGTCTTATGCATTTCAGGTACTGGTCGAGCTGAGAAGCTGGCACGGGATGCGCATGCAAAGGATGGGCTGGCATGATGATGTGGCTCGAGTCTGTATTTTTATGTTTTGTCATTGCATTGTCGAGTACTGGAGTTAGACTGTTTACTTTTAAACTTGGTTTAAGTCCCCTGCATGGGCAATGAATTGGTATTTAACTTATGTTTCATGTACTCCGTTAAAATGTTTTGGCCGAGGCCACGACCTTACTTACTTTTTGAGTGCATCATTTGGGATTTCATTGTGGTTTATGTGTCATGTGTTAGCCTGGTAGACCTCACGAGGGTCCTACGGCGTGTAATGTCCCAATTGTGAATTGGGGTGTTACATTTATGGTATCGGAGACTTAGGTTTTGAATACCTAGGCTGTCGGTAAATTTTGGGTCTGTCAGTTGTGTCATTAGAGTCAGTCGTTGAGCTTAATATCATCATGTTGCCGTCTTTTCGTGCGACCCGTGGCTGTAAGTCTCCTCGATCTATAATACTTCTATAATCCGTTCTCTTGCGTTGTTCGAAATTGTGAATTATAATGCCAACCTTGTATAGTGTGAATCCTGATCTTGTTCTTTTCATATTTTCTTCAGTATGGTGAGAGGTCGTGGTATACCAGCTAGGGGACGCGGCTGAGGCCGTGGTCGAGGTGCTGATAATGAAGAAGGCTCACTTTCTCAGTCCTCTGCGGACTCAGCCTCTCACTCAGTGCCGTCGGGTAATAATGCCGGCCAGAAATTTGCCGTACTTGGCAGATTAGTAGCCCAACTTGCTCAGATAGCTCAGGGTGGATGCCAGAATCCGCCCCCGACACCTGAAGAAGAAGCTAGTAAGTGGCTTCAGACGGTGACTAAGATGCACCCTCCTCGTTTCTCCGGATCTTCTGACTCCCTCGGTTGGGAGAATTGGCTTTTTCAGTTGTCCAGGACCTTTGATGCCGTAGATTGTCCCAAAGACAGGAGGGTACATATTGCCCAGTACCTCCTGGGTAAGGAAGCTGCGGAATGATGGGAGGCCGTTGCGCCCAGAGACCGTCGGGCTACTTGGGAGGAGTCTAGGGCTGCTATGGAAGCAGAATATTGTCCGCCGCCAGTCAAAGAATGCAGAATTGTGGAGTTCTTCACTGCCACACCCCAGGATATGCCAATTTCGCAGGCTATTATCTCTTACAATCAGCAGTTGGGTTTTGTGAAAGATCAGGTGAGGACGGAGGCCGATAAAATCCATTACTTCAATATGCGCATGAAGCCGCATATCAGGCAGAGTATGGCACCGCTCATGTGTGCCACTTTGAAGGAATACCAGGAACGCGCTCTAGCGATCGAGATGGCCGTCCCAGAATCAGAGTCAGTTTCGGAAGCTAAGAAGCAGAAGACCACTGGCGGATTCTCGGACGGTAAGAGTGGTCAGTTTCCGAGGTCTCGTTCTGCTCCTACATCTGGGAAGAGGCCGTTTCATCAGGCCAGTGTATCTCAGGGTAACCGTTCAGTCCAGTCTGTTGCACCTGGCGGGAGAGTTTGTTTTAATTGCAGTCAGCCCGAGCACGTTATGAAGGATTGCCCATTTCCGTTAGTTGCTTGCTTTACTTGCGGACAGACCGGGCATCAGGCAGCTCATTGTGAGAGGGCCACCAGGGCCGCTAGAGTTCCGACTACCATTGCCGATCAGAGGGATCACAGTACTCCAGCTTCTCATGTTCCGCAGAATTCGGGTCATGGTAGGGGTCGGGGTCAGCCGGATCGCCGTGCAGCATCGAGTTCGGGTTCAGTTCACCCCCGTTTGTATCAGATGAGGTGCACAGAAGAGGCAGATGTTCCGGTGGCGTCAGGTACCACTCAGATCCTTTCTCATCCAATTTCAGTGCTTTTTTATTCGGGTGCTACCCACTCCTTTATTGCTTCGGACTGTGTGAGTCGTATTGGTTTTGACTGCTTGTTTGAGTGTGAACCGTTTGTTGTGGGTACGCCAAGCAGGGATCGCATAGTTGGGGACCGAGGAGTTAGGGATTGCCCAGTGAGGATCGGGAGCCGAGATTGGCCCTCGAATCTCATTGTTATAGACCTTAAGGGTGAGGATTTGATCCTCGGGGACTATTGGTTGGATCGTCACGGTGCTATCATGAACTATCGGACCCGTACCATATCGATAGTGGCCGAGGATGGAACCGAGCATACTCTCTTCGGTTGTAAGCTGGGTAGATCGGGGAGTGTGATTAGCGCCTTGAAGGCGATGAAACTTCTGAACCAGGGTTGTGTCGGCTACTGTTGTTATGCTCTGAAGGCGGAAGATGGTGGAGTTGATTTGTCGTCAATTCCAGTTGTTAGTGAATACCCCGACGTACTTCCGGATGACTTGCCGGGATTACCGCCACATCGAGAGGTGGAGTTTCCTATTGATCTATAGCCGAATGCGGACCCTATTTCTCGAGCGCCGTACCATATGGCACCGTCGGAGATGTTAGAGTTGAAGAATCAGTTGGGAGAGTTGTTAGATAAAGGGTATATTCGACCGAGCGCATCGCCTTGGGGTGCGCCTGTACTTTTGTTAAGAAGAAGGATGGATCGCTTCATTTATGCATCGAATATAGAGAATTAAACAAGTTAACCATCAAAAATAAATACCCTTTGCCCCGGATTGACGATTTGTTTGATCAGCTTCAGGGGGCGACAGTCTTTTTGAAGATTGATTTTCGATCGGGCTACTACCAGTTGAGGATTCAGGACATCGATATACCGAAAGCTGCCTTTTGGACGATATATGGCCATTACGAGTTTGTGGTTATGCCTTTCGGGCTAACCAATGCCCCAACAGTGTTCATGCAGTTGATGAACAAAGTTTTTATTGAGTATCTGGACAAATTCGTAGTCATCTTTATCGATGACATTCTTATCTATTCACGGAGTCGGGAGGAGCATGCCTTACATCTCCGGATTGTATTAGACATTTTGAGAGCTGAGAAGTTGTATGCGAAGTTCTCTAAGTGTGAGTTTTGTCTCGAGGAAGTGATGTTCCTCGGGCATGTGATTTCAGCAGAGGGGGTTCGGGTAGACCTGTAGAAGATAGAGGCAGTGATGGCTTGGGAGCTGCCTAAGAATGTGAAGGAGGTGAGGAGTTTTCTGGGTCTTGCCTGCTATTACCGTAGATTTGTTGACGGATTTTCTAAGATCGCTAGACCACTCACTCAGTTGCTCCAGAAAACTCAGAAGTTCGAGTGGACTGCAGACAGACATGATAGTTTTGACGAGTTAAAGAGATGTTTGACTACCGCACCCGTTTTAGCATTGCCTCAGGGGAACGAGGATTTCGTAGTGTATAGTGATGCTTCGGGCATTGGGCTCGGATGTGTTTTGATGCAGAGAGACAGAGTGATTGCTTATGCGTCCCGCCAGTTGAAACCTTATGAGGTAAATTATCCCACACACGATTTGGAGTTAGCTGCAGTCGTTTTGGCCTTAAAGATATGGAGGCATTATCTCTATGGGTCGTCGTGTAAGATTTTTACGAACCACAAGAGTCTGAAGTACATCTTCAGTCAGAAAGAGTTGAATATGAGGCAGCGTAGGTGGTTAGAACTAATTAAAAATTACGACCTCAAGATACTTTATCATCCGGGTAAGGCTAACGTAGTGGCTGATGCGTTGAGTCGAAAGCCGATGGCGTTACAAATGTTAGACGTACTTACGCCACAGAGTAGGATCCAGCGAGATTTTATTTGTCAGAATATCGAGGTTTGGGTTCAGAGTGTTCAGGGTCAGTTATGTGCGTTAGAGATCACTTCGTCCTTGACTGATGATATCAAGGCGAAACAGTATGATGATCCATTTTTGGTACAGTTGAGGGAGGATGTGAGGAAGGGGAAAGCCCCTGGATTTGTAGTTCAGGATGCTGGCGTTCTGAGATTTCGCGGCAGATTGTGTGCACCGAATGACATTGAGTTGAGGCAGAAGATTTTGAGTGAGGCTCATACTATGCCTTATTCCATACATCCTGGTATGAGCAAAATGTACAAGGATGTGAGGAGTAACTATTGGTGGAGCAATTTGAAGACGGACGTTAGTGAGTTTGTGGCGAAGTGTTTGACCTATCAGCAGGTTAAGATTGAGCATCAGCGGCCCGCGGGGTTTCTACGACCACTTCCCATTCCAGAATGGAAATGGGAAGACATCTATATGGATTTCATTACCGGGATGCCTAGGACTCGGACTGGAATGAACATGATTTGGGTTATTGTTGATCGACTAACCAAATCAGCTCATTTCCTGGGTATTAAGGACACTTGGGGGCCGGAGAGGCTGGCACGAGTATTTATAGCAGAGATCGTGAGATTCCATGGGACTCCTAGGAGTATTATTTCAGATCGAGATGGCCGGTTTGTATCACATTTTTGGCAGGCTGTTCATCGAGCTTTGGGAACTGAGTTGAGACTCAGTACGTCTTACCACCCTCAGACTGACGAATAGTTAGAGCGGACGATCAAGACGTTGGAGGATATGCTGAGAGCCTGTGCCTTATATTGGAAGGATGATTGGGAGTCGCACTTGCCGTTGATCGAGTTCACGTACAACAATAGTTGGCACGCTTCGATCAAAATAGCACCATTTGAGGCATTGTATGGGAGGAGGTGCATATCGTCGTTGTGTTGGGACGATGCGTCCGAGCTGATTGGTACCGATCCCGATATGGTAGTTGAGACGAGAGAGAATATTGTTCTGATTCGCGATAGATTGTTGGCGGCCCAGAGTCGGCAGAACTCTTATGCCGATACGCGTCGCCGGCCGTTGGAGTTTGAGGTGGGAGATCATGTTTTGCTTAAAGTGTCGCCGATACGGGGAGTTTACCGCTTTGGTCGGAAGGGTAAACTTAGTCAGAGATATATTGGACCGTTTGAGATTTTAGAGAGAGTTGGAGAGCATGCCTATCGGTTAGGCTTGCCGCCATCCTTGAGTCACGTGCATAATGTACTTCATATTTCCCAGCTTAAGAAGTACGTACCGGACCCTATCCATATTATTGATTTTGGAGAGATCGAGTTAGGACCCGACATTACCATCGAGGAGAGGCCGATTCAGATTTTAGAGCGTCGGGTGAAGCAACTTCGTCATAAAACCATTCCTTTGGTTAAAGTTCAATGGTCGAGGCATGGATCCAAGGAAGCCACATGGGAGACGGAAGAGAGTATGTGGTCGAGATATCCCGAGGTATTCGCGTTGTAAGTTTTGGGACGAAACTTATTTTTAGGGGGAGAGAATGTAATATTCGTACCTTCTATTTTTGGTAATTTCTATTTTTGGTGTATGTTCGTTTCGAACGACTCGCTTGTTACTGTTTTGAAATTCTGAACCTATTTTGTTCTTGGAGATTTTCCGTTTGGACGAGTTTCGAGGATGTTTTTGCATAATTTCATCTTGAATTATATCTTGTCGCATGTACGTTAGATTCTCGTAAAACTCGTTCGTTTTCGTTGTTTCCTGGTTTGCATAAGTTTGTATGGTTGAGTTGGTCGTGTTCAAACTTTCGGTTTGTTAATCCGACGTCGTATCGCGATTTTCGGGCACTTGGGCCATTTTTGTAATTTCCATAAGTTTAGGGAATTTCACTTTATTTGTTACATTACGGACTCCCCGGTGATCGGGATTATATTCTCTTTCAACGCTCAGCTTTGACGTCTTGAATATTCCATGTTTATGTTTTCGGATTCTGGTCTTTCTTCGCATTTCGATATTTTTTTGCTGTTGGCAGTAGTGTACTGAGCAGTACTGGACTGCTGCCTGAGTAGCGCATGCTACTCTGGGTTTCCTTGCGTTCTCTATCACTGTGTGGTTAGCGTACGCTAACCTGGGGTTCGTAGCGTGCGCTAACGATTCCGATGAGTCCGACATGAGTTCGATATTTGATCTTGGACCAGATAGCGTACGCTAATTCAGCGTTAACGCACGCTAATTCCTAGCATGTTAGCTTGCGTACGCTAACTGGAGGACAGTGGGCAGACTATTCCTCCAGACCCCGTTAGCACACGCTAATGCTTGTGCGTAGCGTGCGCTAAGCCTGTTTAATATAAATAGGACAGTAGCAGTCAACTTAATCATTTTTTCCATCATTTCTTATCCTTCTCGGCTTTGAGCGATTCCAGATGAGGGTTAGGGCCGATTCTGACTGAATATCATCATCCACTACCATCCGTGCATTCCTTGCGTGAATTCTTCAAGTTCCTAACACTTTCCACCATCCGAATCAAGGTAAGGATCCCTGAAACCCTTGATTTGACTCTTTTGGTCCGAATTATCATTGGATTATTGCTAGACTTCGGTCGTGTACTGGTAATCCTTCGTTTTTGTTGAGGATTTGTGGTTTTAAACTCCAAGTTTTCCATTGTTCGTCACTCATAGTCGACAATACCCAAGTTATGTTCGACAAATGGTTGCAGCGGGTAGAACTAGGATGTATTCCAACATTTTCGTAGTTTAAGATTGGTTGTTCATCGTTATTGTGTTAGGATTGGATTTGTGAAGATTATTCGGGCCAAAACCTTTCCATTCACCATTTTCATTCATGTCGTATTAATAAGGCAAGTACATGTATTATATTTCATTATGTGTGTACGCTTTTGATGCGAATGATGTAAATTGTATTATTGAATGAATGTGATTGTTACTCTTCCACCTGGGGATGGCCTGTGGCCTCTGGGGGCCGATACTAATGGGTACGGCCACGGAAGTGGACTTGGATGCGTTTGTTGATGTTCTTCTACCTGGGGACGGTTTGACGGGACCTCTGGTGGCCGATACTAATGGGTACGGCCGCAGAAGTGGTTTCTCACCTCGGGACGGTTCGACGGGACCTCTGGGGGCCGATACTAATGGCTACGGTCGCGAGTTACCAAGTGTGGATATTTGTGATGTAGAAAACTTGGTTATTTACCATTTTGGTGTAAATGTGATATTCCGGAATATTGATTCTTAAAATGATCTTTCCTAATGATTTGTTCGCGTTGAATCGTGTATGTATATAATGTTGTGTAATTGTGTACTTGGACTAGCTATTCGAATGCTAACCCCTTAAATGGGGGAAATGCGTCTTATGCATTTCAGGTACTGGTCGAGCTGAGGAGCTGGCACGAGATGCGCACGCAAAGGATGGGCTGGCATGATGATGTGGCTCGAGTCTGTATTTTTATGTTTTGTCATTGCATTGTCGAGTACTGGAGTTAGACTGTTTACTTTTAAACTTGGTTTAAGTCCCCTGCGTGGGCAATGAATTGGTATTTAACTTATGTTTCATGTACTCCGTTAAAATGTTTTGGCCGAGGCCACGGCCTTACTTACTTTTTGAGTACATCATTTGGGATTTCATTGTGGTTTATGTGTCATGTGTTAGCCTGGTAGACCTCACGAGGGTCCTAGGGCGTGTAATGTCCCAATTGTGAATTAGGGTGTTACATCGAGTAAGGAAACTTACGAACACTGGAAGTACTGAGATGATGGCAGCGGGATGACAGTGTGCAAAATAAAACGCAAATAGACCCAATTAGCCAACAATCCTAGGTATCCATAAACTTAGTTCTCCGATACCATTTTCTGTAACACCCCCAAGATATTCACGGTATATTATAGCGCCGTGGATCCCTACGTGGGACACCAGGCTAAATAAATAATACAGCTCATCTAACCATCTCAGTTAGCGAGAAACACACAACACCATAACAATAACTAAAACAAATCACCCGGTACAATCGGTAAACAGGACATCCCAAATTTACAAATACGATTTAACATACAAAACATATCCCAAATCAAAAGTGCTTAGGTACTCGCGAGTACTATCTATAAGTTCACAAGTTTGGAAAACAAACACATCAAAATGGACAACGGAAATAAAGGGACTCCATTGCACATGTCAACATCCCCGGCCAGCATCCTCGTACTGCTCCAGTGCCCGCTCGACCGGCTGAACGCCACCTGAAATTCATAACAAAAATTTCCCCAAACAGGTCCCCAAAGGGGTTAGAAATTATACTAGTACAACTAATCGAGGCAAACCATTCGCTTACATATTTCATAGTACATGCATCAAGTCATTTCAAAATCCAAAACCAGACATGTCTTTTTTGGAAAACAACAGTCAATAATCACAGTTCAATCTTGCCTAGGACTGGGGCTAAACCACTGGTTCCATCCGAGGCCTCTATGGACCCTCCTGGACTGGCCATAGTTAAATTCGAAATCACGCACATGCATCACCTAGGACCGGGGCTAAACCACTGGATTCCTCCAAGGCCCCGTCGGAGTGAGCAAATCACACACATATACATTACCATTTCATGTTTAGCATAAGGGTTTCACAAGAATACTTAACTTCGGTAATTAACGACGAAACGAACGGAACGGAGAATCAACCATGATCGCTAGGAAGTGACAACTAGGAACCTAACGATTCGAATAATACAATCACAACCAATTCTACATGAGTACGAAAATGGAATATGCCCGAAAAGACACCTACAATTCATGTAAATTCGTACAAAAACAACAATGAGGGCGGATCACAACCAAACCCTCTCGACTTCACAAATACCACGAAATTACCATGAACTCATCGGGAAAACATGAATACCACTAAGATTAATAACATACATCATGGATTAATCAAGAACACGGAATGAATCGGACATTAAATCGAAAATCCCCGAAGTTCCCAAAAGTGGGGTTCTAAGAGATTTTACCTTAATTCGAGGATGAACAATGGATGATTAGGTGATAAGTTGATTTTATGATGCTCGAATACACTTCTACAATGAAATTTAGGTGAAAATCGGATGAATCCTAGCTCCAAGAATCGCCCCCGACATGAAGAGAAGAGAGAAGAGTGAAAAATGAGGAAAAACTCGGCCCTGTAAGTTTATATACTAACAGATGTTACAACCGTAAGATCACATACATACGGCTGTAACTTGTGAATACTACGGCCGTAATTATATCACTTTACGGCCGTAACTGGCCCTGGGGAAGAATCTGGATAAATAAACGAAACCCACTTATGGCCGTATAGTTCTGAGGTTATGGCCGTAATAATTCGTATGGCCGTAATAATTCGTACAAACGGCCATAACTGTTGAACATTACGACTGTAATAGCCTTGGCTTACGGCCGTAATTTGCCTGTGGCAGCAGGCCAGATATGCACGACGTCTCGACGAAGATCGATCGGAGGACACGAAGGTGTATCAACAGATAGACTCACGACAAGTTCGAGACAGAAACTAAAGCGCTAAAATAAAATGCGATTCCGACTACCTAATGTTTCGAAAACAACAAGGATATTATATTGGGATACCCCGAACTTTTTATTTCTTAAGTTTTGGGACGAAACTTCTTTTTAAAGGGGGAGAATGTAAGACCCATACATTATATGAATTGTTGGCTTTGACATCCTTTCACTTTTGTCACTCTTGTAAGTACTTATTGAGATGTTGTTGTTGAGTTTAGAGTTTCGTACGTTTCGGGACATGTTCGTGGTGATTGGACTTTTTAGCGATGTTTTGAGAGAGGCAGATAGCGTACGCTAGGCGTAAGCTAACACAGGCTATTTCTATTGAGTAGAGCACGCTAGCTTCTCTTGTAGCGCACGCTAATGGTCCGGTATTAGAAGAGGCACTAGCTAGGTTTTGCCCCATGGACTAGCAGTTATCGCACGCTAGGCATGAGCTAACACACGCTATTCATGTTGAGTAGCGCATGCTAGCATCGCATGTAGCACACGCTAATGGGCTGAGATGGCAGGGGCAGTGGGGTGATTATGTTCTTTGGACTAACATTTAACGCATGCTAGGCGTCAGCCATCGCACGCTATAGGTATTGCGTAGTGCGCGCTAGTGCCCGATGTAGCGCACGCTAGCGAGATGGGCAGTGAGTTTGGAATTTTTGCATGGTAACAGTTAGCGCACGCTAAGGATGTGGTAGCGCACGCTAACATCGCAGGTCAGAAGCTACTGGACTACCGGGTGACCCTATTAGCGTGCGCTAACGTTGAGTTTTAGCATGTGTTAATGAGACGCAGTATATAGGGGCCCTGTTCTTTGTCATTTTTCATCTTTTTTCTTCATTTTCAACGAGAGAGAACGAGAGGGTGATTTAGAGGCAATTTGGGGGCAATGTTTCGTCATCCATCATCATCTTTGGAAGAATAATAAGGAGTATACAACATCTAATCCATTCATTCTCTCTTAATCAAGGTAAATTCCTTAGAACCCTAGTTTGGGGATATTTTGGAGGGTTTTATTAGATCCGTCCGATTTATCCATTTTGAAGCTTCAAATCCTTGGGATTATAATGTATCTACCCCGTACTCATGTTCTCATCATGAGTATATGGATGTTTCTGTATATTATTCGGGTTAGAGAGGATTTGGATGATTTCCAACCTTTAGATAATTATCCTTTGAGAATTGTAAATGATAGGCGGGTTTCAGGAGTTTCCTCGTGTGAATCGAGTATGGATTATTAATCATCGTGTTCCTTACGATATCTATTAGGTGCTGGAAGTGCATTCTTGGACCTATCGAGCTTATACACTTTTCTCTCGATTCTCGATGTCTCAAAGGCAAGTGTATATTTATGATTGTACATTCTCGACTTTTAAAGTGTGGTATATGAATTATATGATTGTGTATATTCACTCTAGGAGGGTCCGACAGGGCCTCAGAGGGTTCCGTTGCCGTTGGTGCGGTTCCACGAATATTTTTGGGTTAACCAGCCTGGGAGGGTCCGATAGGGTCTCAAAGGGTTCTGATTCCGTTGGTGCGGTTCCATGGTCTTGTTGCCCGAAATATTATCCGAAGATAGATATTGCTGGAATGGTCGAGCAACAGCAAATTGCGAGAGCACATCCGAGGGAATGAAAAAACACAAGATTTGCCGGGTTTGTTAGGCCCGGGCTTGAATGCTCTCGCGAGATGTTATTAATACAAATATTCGGGGATACAAGTATTAATGTAAGAATGCGATTACAATGAGTGTAAAAGATCCTATTTATCTAGCTCTTGAGCGAAGCTCTACGTGTTTCATCTCTGCCGACCGTCTTTTGTGTAAGAGGTGCTGAGAGAGAAGAAAGAACCGAGAGATAGCTGTTGCCAAGAGTAACAAAGCCAAGTTATGAGTTGGACTTGTTAAGAAGCAGCCCCTTGTCCAAATGCAGGAAGCCTTCTATTTATGGGAGCTGAGATGCTCTGTTTTTCGACGGGCGATCGCCTTTCATGCAATATAATAAGGAGCGATCGTCTTTATGTCACATGGGCTGTCTGCCTTAAAGCATGCGGCTGCTGCTGGCAGCCAGCTGTGCGGTCCAATGAGGAGCCGGCACGCGTCCTGAGTCGCTGTCACGGGCAGTCCCACTGCACACCTTTCGGCGGGTCTATCGGTTGGTGGGAAGATGCTGACAGGCTGTGGTCAAAAATCCATGTGTTGCGGCGCCTTTTCCGTATCTGCATGTGGGACTCTGTCCTGAGCTTAGGCCTTTGCCGACTGGACAATCGATCGCTTCGTGTGGCATGAGGCGGTCGTCATTTGGTCGATCACCAGCGGTCGATCGCCAAGTACCGAGAGACGATAGCCTTAGATGTCGATCGCTCGGCACCGGGACTTGTCCTGGGACCTTCGGTCGGCCAATCTGCCTTGGCCACTGGGCTCTGGCTCGGTCGCCCGGTCCCTGAGGCGATTGCCTGTTGAGACGTATAAATCTCGACACAACAATTGCCCCCCAGCTTGCTCCGATGTTGAAGACATGGGGCGAGGTGGTTCTTGCTGGCGATCGTGTAGGGTGAAGACGGGCGATCCGTTGAGCGGACTTTGGTTTCGGACTTGGGCGATCTGGTCGATTGGCTAGCTATCTTCGGTCTTGTACCTGCAATAAATAATTTTGGTCGATCCCTCATAGAAAGCTGATTGTTTCGTCATTGAGGAATCTTGCACAGTCGCGGATTTCGATGGACCGACTCTATGACCGTGTCTTATACGCGAGCGACATTATCTGTCTCGTGACTCATTTTATTATGAGGGTCCTCTATTAGGCTGCGCCTCGCCTCGTATTTAAACGAAGGGCGTGCGGTCTTGGTCTAGAGGAGTCCTTGCGTGGGGCGTCGTCGGATTAATCAACTCCACATCCGCGGCTAGTTAGCTCTTTTCTACCTCGGATCGTCATGTTAGATGGAAATCCTCGACGATATACGTTGAGACGGGGGTAGTGATGCGTTGCATTGTCTGGGTTCACCATGTTAGATGATGAACCTTTGAGGGTGGGCGATCATGTCCCCTGATTTGCTTGGAGGTTTCTTCGACTACGCCCGCCTCGTATTTAAACGAAGGGCGAGCGATCTCAGCCCAAAGGAACCTTGCATGGCCTAAGCAGTCGGTTCCATCGACCACCATGACCATGGCTACACTCTTCCACCTCGGATCGTCATGTTAAATGCCGCCCTTCGACGGTGTACGTTGTGCGGGGGAGGCGATCTCGTGCCTTAGTCCAACATGTTAGATGATGAACTGCAGATGGCGAGCGAGTCCTCTAGTTTTGGTGATGTAGCGTGATATCGGCGATCAGGCTGGAAGACTGGAGACCGTCGTTCGGGCGCCGATCGTGCTGCTCATAGGCTAAGAAACATTTGCCTGGCCAGAAAGTCTGCGGCTCTAGCGCGGAAGATCGCGTAGGTCGGGGGATGGTCCTTCGTAAGATGCCTGAACATAGGCGAAAGACCATGGAATCCCCCTAGGACCGAGTAGAGGGCGATCTCATTGCTTACGGGCGTGCCGTTGAGGATGATCTCATCTACCCAGTCGATGTAGTCTGCGTCGGACTCTGGTTCTCCCTGCCTGATTTGCATCATGCGATTGGGACCTTCCGTCTGAGTGACCTTGGCGGCGAAGTAGGCTGTGAAGCTGTTCGCCAGTTGATCAAAGGAATTCATGGATCGCGACGGCAGTGAGGTGTACCACCTGTGGGCAAGGTCGTCCAGCGTCAGTGGGAACATTCGGCATATGGTCGCGTCCGATGACCCACACCCAGTCATATAGATGCGGAACTTGCTCAGGTGAGTCTCGGGGTCCGACCTCCCCTCGTATAAAGGTGTTTGTGGAGGAGCGATCCTTCACTGCACGTGGTCAAGCTCGATGTGGACCATGAGCGGCTCGCTCGGCCCGACGATCATGCTATTGGCGCCTGCCCCAGATTCTAGGAGCGCCTTCATGTCGTCGAGCTGGCGTTGCATCGCGGTCATAGCTGTAGCTTGGTCGCTCGTGGCTCGGCTTTTAGAGCGGGAGCCGAGGCGATCGTGTACCGATCTCCTGACTCCGCTGTTGCCGACCTGGGTTCTTCGGTGAGGAGGATCCAGATGGCTGGTCGGCCTTCTAGGAGTCGGATACGCCGAACTCCTGGTGACGGACTCGAGCTCCGTCGTCTTGTGGATGGGGCCAGATTTCCCCGGTCACCATGATGGGTCGCTGCCTAGGCGATCGAAAACAGAGGTGCCCCGGCTTGCGAGCACCTCTTCTTGCGAATGGGGGCCTTCTGGCGATCGCTCAGTCAGTAACGTCTTGAACTTCCGTTTGTTCATGCGGCGGATGGCCGAGGGGGTTATAGAGGGCGGCGCGTCGAAAGCTCTTCGTCGCTCCAGTAGGATGGCCAAGGCCTTTTCGATCTGTTCCGCGGTTTGGAACTGATCGAGCGAGAGGCTTAGGCCGTCCTTCGGGGGCGGGATCGAGAATCTCGGACCGCGGCAGCTACCCTCCGCCATAGGTTGTAGCTCGTATTGAGACGGAATGATGCGTCTGGCGGATCGGCCAGCGGCTTTCTTCGATGCAGAGGCATAAGTCATGATTTTGGAAGCTTTTCTCTGAAGAACAGTGAGTGTTTCTTAAGGTATATATCCCGGAGAACAGTGAGTGTTCTTCGATACGGTAGGAATAAAATTGAGGGTTAGATCCCCTTCCTCTAGCGCAAATTGTTGTTGCCCGAAATATTATCCAAAGATAGATATTGTTGGAATGGTCGAGCAACAGCAAATTGCGAGAGCACGTCCGAGGGAATGGAAAAACACAAGATTTGCCAGGTTTGTTAGGCCATGGCTTGAATGCTCTCGCGAGATGTTATTAATACAAATATTCGGGGATACAAGTATTAATGTAAGGATGCGATTACAATGAGTGTAAAAGATCCTATTTATCTAGCTCTTGAGCAAAGCTCTACGTGTTTCGTCTCTGCCGACCGTCTTTCGTGTAAGAGGTGCTGAGATAGAAGAAAGAACCGAGAGATAGCTGTTGCCAAGAGTAATAAAGCCAAGTTATGAGTTGGACTTGTTAAGAAGCAGCCCCTTGTCCAAATGCAGGAAGCCTTCTATTTATAGGAGCTGAGATGCTCTGTTTTTCGACGGGCGATCGCCTTTCATGAAATATAATAAGGGGCGATCGTCTTTATGTCACATGGTCTGTCTACCTTAAAGCCTGCGGCTGCTTCTGGCAGCCAGCTGTGCGGTCCAATGAGGAGCCGGCACGCGTCCTGAGTCGCTGTCACGGGCGGTCCCACTGCACACCTTTCGGCGGGTCTGTCGGTTGGTGGGAAGATGCTGACAGGCTGTGGTCAACGATCCATGTGCTGCGGCGCCTTTTCCGGATCTGCATGTGGGACTCTGTCCCGAGCTTAGGCCTTTTCCAACTGGACGATCGATGGCTTTGTGTGGCATGAGGCGGTCGTCATTTGGTCGGTCTCCAGGGGTCGATCGCCAAGTACCGAGAGACGATCGCCTTATATGTCGATCGCTCGGAACCGGAACTTGTCCTGGGACCTTCGGTCGGCCAATCTACCTTGGCCGCTGGGCTCTGGCTCGGTCGCCCGGTCTCTGAGGCGATCGCCTGTTGAGACATATAAATCTCGACACAACACATGGTTAATCACGTATGTATTGAAATGTGATGTTATGAAATTTAGTATTCCGGAATACTAGTCTTGGGTTTGATGAAATGATGATTACATTTACTTTATTGTTGAGAAGTATTGTGTCTCATATTCGATATACTTGTACTAGCTATTCGATGGCTAACCCCTTTTTGGGGGAAATACCTTTCATGTATTTCAGGATCCACGAGAGGGGAAAGACGTGTACCGGGTCGGCACGAAAATGATGGGCAAGAGTGATGTTGTGTCTTATTTATGTCTGTGTTTTGTACCTTGTTCCATTCGGTATTGTTGTACTTGGAATTGTTTTGAATACTCGAGTAATGTTTCTGATGTTCATGATGTTCCTTATCTCAGTTGTCCATTTTAAAACGTCTGTTTTCAAACTTTTAAACTGTCCTCGCGAGTATTTAGGCGTTTTAAAGTTGGAAGATGGATTGTATACTAAATTTTATGTGTGATTTTCGATGATGTCTGCTTTACCGGTTATACCGGGCCTTTTATTTAATTTGTGTCTTGTTGATGTGTGTTTTCTCGCTAATCGAGATGGTTAGATGAGTGGTATAAATTAATTAGCCTCGTAGGTCCCACATAGTGTAACACCCACAAGATATTCAGGACATATTACATCGTCGTGGACCCCTACGTGAGACCCACCAGGCTAAATGAACAATACCGCTCGTCTAACCATTTCGGTTAGCGAGAAACACACAACACCACAACAATAGCTAAATGAAATCACCCGGTACAACCGGTAAACAGGACATCAACCTAATTCACAAATACGATTTAACATACAAAATATATCCCAAATCAAAAGTGCCTAAGTACTCGCGAGTACTATCTAAAGTTCACAAGTTTGGAAAAAAAACACATCAAAATGGACAACTGAAATAAAGGGGCTCCATTGCACACGTCAATATCCCCGGCCAGCATCCTCTACTGTTCCACTTCCCGCTCGACCGGCTGAACACCACTTGAAATTCATAACAAGAATTTCTCCAAAACGGGTCCCCAAAGGGGTTAGAAATTACGCTAGTACAAGTAATCAAGGCAAACCATTCACTTACACATTTCATAGTACATGCATCAAGTCATTTCAAAATCCAAAACCAGACATGTCTTTTTCGGAAAACGAACAGTCAATAATCAATTTACCTAGGACCGGGGCGAAACCACTGGTCCCATTTGAGGCCTCTAAGGACCCTCCCGAACTGGCCATGATCATAAAACAAATCACGCATAGGCATCGCCTAGGACCGGGGCGAAACCACTGATCCCATTCGAGGCCTCTAAGGACCCTCCCGAACTAGCTAGCGAACAAGCTCGTGAATCAGGAGTGAAGTCATGGATTCCCCCGAGGCCCCGTCGGACCCTCCCAGAGTGAGCAAAGCACACACATAATATACATCACCATTTCATGTTAAACATAACGGTTTCCAAGAATACTTGCCTTGAGTAATTAACGACGAAACGGACGGAACAGAGAAACAACCACGATCGCTAGGAACTGATAAACCCGAACCTAATGATTCGAAGAATACAATCACAACCATTTCTAAATGATTACGGAAATGGATTACACCCGAAAACCCACCTACGATTCATGTAAATTCGTACAAAACAACAACGAGGGTGGATCGCAATCGAACCCTCTCGATTTCACAAATACCACGAAACTTACCATGAACTCGTAGGGAAAACAAGAATACCACCATGATTAATCATATACATCATGGATTAATCAACAATACGGAACGAATTGGATAAAAACTCGAAAACCCTAAAATTTTTCAAAAATAGGGTTCTAAGAGATTCCCTTGGATTAAAGACGAAGAATACGAGTGGATGTTGTTAATATACACCAAGAACTCAAGGAAGATGATAGTTGAGGTGATTGGAAGAAGAAATCACTTCCAAATCGCCTCTGGATCGCTAGGGCTGCGGGGAGGAAGAGAAGTGAGTAAAATGGACGGATCCGGGTCAACTCTCGGGTATATATAACAAGATGGTTTAGCGTGCACTAACGGCTCACGATTAGCGCGCGCTAACCAGCCAAAACTGGTCCAGAACCTGCGGTTTTGACCCATTAACGTGCGCTACTAGAAAATAGCGTGCACTAACAGTCCCCCAATAGCGCACGCTATCGAGCTATAGCGTGCGCTACCTGTTCGCCATCCCGAGTCCAGAAACATTCTACCCAGTCTGGTCTACCGAATTAGCGCGCGCTGCCACAAACCTAGAATGCGCTATGTCTCAGCCATAGCATGCGCTAATATACATATTTAGCGTGCGCTAACGTGCTTGTCCAGAGAACAGAAACAACCTACTGCCACTGTTGTATACGAGTCATTAGCGCGCACTACATGACGAATATAGTGTGCGCTACACAACGACATTAGCGTGCACTACACAACAAAATTAGCGTGCGCTAACGAATGTAGACAGTAGTACAGACAGCACCCAAAGATGGAAAACGGCGAATTCTACCTCAGATGAAAACAACACGCATCCGAAACCAAACAACGAGTAAAAAAGTTCCGAAACACGCTCGGGTAACAGAAAGTCCAGTATTAAATATTCTTGAAATATCAATACGGTTATAAACGAGTAACTAAAAATGAAAAATAGACCAAAACGAAAAATACCGGTAAAATGAAAAATGCGGATATTACATTCTCCCCTCTCAAAACAAGTTTCGTCCTGAAACTTAAGAAACAAACAACTCGAGGTACCTAGCATGCATGCTATCCTTGATTTCCCAAGTTGCCTCCTCAACACCATGCCTCGACCACTGCACCTTGAACAAAGGAATGGTCTTATGCCTCAGTTGCTTCTCACGGTGCTCCAAGATCTTCAAGGGACGCTCCTCGAAGGTAATATCCTCAGCGATATTGAGCTCACCATAGTCGATGACATGACTAGGATCCGGAATATATTTCCTCAACTGGGAACACATGGAAAACGCTATGGACGTGACTCAAAACTGGAGACAATGCCAAACGATAGGCCAACTCGCCGACCCTTTCAAGAATCTCAAAGGGCCCAATAAATCTCGGACTCAACTTTCCCTTCTTCCCGAAGCGGAAAACTCCCTTCATTGGCGACAACTTTAGCAAAACATAGTCTCCCACCTCGAATTCCAAAGGTTGATAAGGAACGTCAGCATAGGATTTCTGTCGACTCTGAGCAGTTAACATAATTTCCCAAATCAATTCCACTTTCTTCCTCGTCTCAAAGGCGATATTTAGTTCGGTCCCGACCAAATCGGATGCCTCATTCCAACAAATCGGTGACCGACATCGCCACCCATAAAGCACCTCATACGGTGCCATCCGAATCGACGCATGCCAACTATTGTTGTACGTGATCTCGATCAACGGTAAATGCTCCTCCTAATCACTACTCCAATCGAGAGCACAAGCACTCAACATATCCTCAAATGTCTGGATAGTACGCTCTAACTGCCCATCCGTCTGAGGATGAAAAGAAGTACTTAGAATCAACCGAGTACCCAACGCCTTATGCATCGCCTGCGGAAAGTGCGATACAAAACGGCCATCATGATCCGAAACAATAGACTTCGGAGTACCGTGAGGCCTCACAATATGCACAATAAATACAGGAGCCAACTTTTCCGGACCCCAAGTATCGTTGATGCTAATAAAATGTACCAACTTGATCAAACGATCCACAATCACCCAAACCATATTCATACTAGACTTCTATCTCGGCAAGCTCGTGACGAAGTCCATCGAAATATCTTCCCATTTCCATTCCGGAATGGGAAGCGACTGCAACAACCAGGCTAGTCGCTGATGCTCGATTTTGACCTACTGACAAGTCAAACAAAATACTGGAAAAAGGAAAAATGCAGATATTACACGTAGGGGTCCACAACGCTGTAATATACCCTGAATATCTTAGGGGTATTACAATTACATTGAGATGTGGTGCTTCTGGACCATGAATCTCTTCATCATTATTTGGTATAAAGGTGTCCCTAATAGGATCAAGTGACTGATCAATCATTTTGATGAGCGTGTTTCATCTGTATAAATTTCTTTAATACCTTCTAGGTACAAGTGTGTTGATATATAAATAATACACTTTCCGAGTATTTGTAATCCAGGACATATTGTAGATATTTCAAACTTTTTGATCGCAAATTATCTTTTCAAATATCCAAGTGTCAATTGGATCTGTTTTGATGTTCCAGGCAATCTAAGATCATTCATATCTATATATGACGTTGAGTCATTAATATACCTTTCTTTAGTCGAATAATATTGATTTAGACGATAATTTCAAATTCTTCTGTACTATATGAATCCATATAAAGATGAATCTATGTAAAGACTCTTACATTTTGAAGGAGTACATATATTTAGATTTTTATTATATGCTTCAGGCATATCAAATCCTTCTAGGATTTCATGTATCTATACGACAAATTTTTTCATGTACTTCCAATAACACTCAATATCTATAAATGAGTGGTCTTACAAAAAGACATAATCATTGTAAGCAATTTTAACTTCAAGTGATGCTTCACATCTTATGTTTGTACGAGTAATGCTTAAAACTGTTGGTAACTCTTCAAGAGTTCCAATCATCATAATCACATAAAGTATGAATATTAATCAATATTCAATGAACTTTATTCAGTACGCACTACTAAAAAAATCGTCTTTAGTGACGCACAAAAGTGTCACTAAATGATGTCTTTAGTGACGCTTTTTCTATCGTGACGCTTTGGAAAAGCGTCACCTGATTTGGCGTTTCAACAGGTTCCTATCGCGATGCTTTGAAAGCGTCACGACACATATTTATTGTGACGTTTTTATGTGTCACATTAACATTATTTAGTAACACTATTTGGTGACGCTAACTGGCGTCATGAAAGTTCTATATAGTGACGCTTTTTCGTGTTATATAAAATTTATAACTAATTTAACTACTTTATTTAGTGACGCTTAGATATGTAACTAAATGATGGTCTTGTGACACTATCATACGTTGCAATATATACTTTTGTTGACACTTTTTTGCGCCATGTAAAAGCAACTAACTAATATAACTACCTCCTTTAGTGACGCATGTATGTGTGACAAAATGGTTCTTTTATGATACCATCATGTGTCACGATAGATATTTTGTGACGCTTTTGATGTCATGCAATATTACAAATTAATCTAACTAGTAAATATTTTGAGAAAGAAGCTTTAGATTAACAACTATAATATATGGATCTTGACTGAAATAAAGTCAAGAAAACGTCTTCCACATAAACGAATATAATCGAGAAAATATATAAATTAGCATCATCCAAGTCGTGTCAAAATGTGAAATCATACATATGCATAAGCATCTTCCAACTATCACAACCAATCCCAATAATAAAATTCAAATTTTCAGTTTAAAAACAACCAAATCCATTCTAACTAGCAATAACAGCTGGAAACTTTCCATTTAGCCAAAGCTGCTATATTTTCCTTCTTTCGCTTCTTCTACTTGAACCTGTGACAACAAATGAAAGGAAAATTATTGATCCTTGAAACTTAAAATGAACAAAATCAACCAAATGAGAGAGAATTAATTGAATCTTACCAAATGCTTTGGCCAAGCAATGCTACTTCCTATAGCTTGACCAACAACTTTGACACTTCCAATTGTTCTAATTAATATTTCCTCAAATTTAATTGCCACCGTAACTATCACTTCGCACCAATTGGGTCCTAATTCTTCACTTCCAACCACTTTAGAAGGATTTAAGCTTTCAACAAAACCTTTTGCAATAATGTCCAAAGTAATGACGCTTTTTAAAATAACCTTTGCTCCAACCTGCAACAATTTTCACTTATAGGCTTACTTACCGGAACCAAATAATCAATATATAGTGTTGAGACAGTAAATGAAATGTAACATATGTCACTCAAACCAACCAAAGAAAGATATAAAGCACATCACTTCCCAGGTGATGTTGCTAAACTGTAATATTAAGGCCCACAAATCCCAGGTATTGTTGCTAAACAATTTCATCATAACAACTTCTGGTAAACTTTATACTATACACTACTAACAAATGAAAATTAATTACAAAACAAATTCTGGTGCATCTGCTTTCATCACAACTACATTATACACCAAAATATTCTCAAACAAACACCCATCAAACATATTCTCAACAATACTGCTGAACTTCATATTGTACACTACTAACAAATGAAAAGTAATTACAAAACAAATTCTGGTTCAGTGCATCTTCTTTCATCACAACAACATTATACACCAAACACCCATAAAACAGATTCAGTGCATCTGCTTACTTATAAACATATTCAGAAGTAACATGTCATTTTTTAATGATAACATGCAAGGGGAGACTACTGTACAGATTCCTAAGTAACAGGTTATTTTTAAATAGGTCAATTTTGGCGCCGTGATAACCTTGAGAGAGATTATATTGAAAAAATACTGTACATATGTCATGAAAAGTACATGTACCTGCAAGGGGAGACTATTGGTATTCGAGGGTTGAGCAGGTTGGGCAAGTGAGGAATTGAGATAAACTGATGGGGAAGAGACATTTGCGAAGTCTGAATGATCACGTCCTCTAAAATTATCATTTTTCAATAACCTTTGAATTAACTTGTCCTTCTCTTTAAGTTGTTTTTCAAAGCTTTCCCTTTCCATGACTATGCGATGGATATCATTCCGACTAAGTGAAAGACCACCGTATACCGCTTTGGCAGTTGTTCCATAACCGTACATGCGCACTCGTCCAGCTTTATCTTCGCCAAGGACTTGGGAAAATATATCATTTGGGCCTTCATCTCGTGCACCAGGTGGCAGTTTGCTCTTTAGCTGTTGCATTTTTTCCTGTATACAAGTTTTATGCAATAACATTATCACAGCAGTGTCAAGGTGTACTAGATGAATTTTTATAATAACATAAAATACTAAAGAAGTTAAAAAGACAAATTCACCAATGCATTTGCAATTTCAGGATTAGATGTTTCCCATTTCGCGAATAACACTTCGAAAAAATATCTTCTCTAGTCAGTTCATCTAGTCCCGACTCCTGAACATTTTCATCTTCGTCCATATCATGTTCCCCTTTCACAACATTACTTGAAGCTTTTTTCTACAAGGAAAAATGCCATTATATCAGTCATCATTCGATAGGTTATCATTATGTTTACAAATCATACGTAGTTACCTTAGCCATTTCATAAACTTGAGCAAAACTTCTCTTTCCAGTAATATGCTGCATTTTCTTCATCAATCTGTTTTCTTTATTTTTCTGGCTAGTTTTCTATAAAGTACAATAAAGGCAATAGTTAAGAATGAATATTAAGATTGTAACATCCCCAAGATATTCGAGGTATATTACAGCGCCGTGAATCCCTATATGGGACCCACCAGGCTGATCAAGCATCATACTCATCGACTCGCGGAAACAACAAAATAACACCTCATCATAAAGACGCAAAACAAAATAATCCACCCGGTTCAACCGATCAAACATAACACCATCATCCGACACAAACACAATAGACAACAATACAATTCGGACGAACAAGAACTCTTAAGTACTCGAGTACTTCTATTAGTTTAAAAACCACAAAAGGTAAAAAGATAGAAGACAATAAGACACCACTCGTGCACAATCATCACGCACGGCCATCATCCGCATACTGGTCCAGCACCCGCTCGTCTCGATGAACCTGACCTGAAATCCATAAAACGAATTTCCCCAAAACGGGTCCCCAGAGGGGTTAGCAATTACGCTAGTACAAGTAACCAAATGAACAACTTACATCTTACACATATAGTCAATGCATGCAATCAAGAAAACGTAGTTCCAAAGTACTCATTTCCGGAAATGCCAATAATCCAAATCACATTTGTAAAATGCACCACAATTAACCGCGGACCCACAGCTTCGTGGACCCCTACCGAGACCCCGTCGGATCTAACCCATAGTGGTTAAAAGCAAACTCGCGGTTGCACAACTTCGTGGCGCCCTACCGAGACCCCGTCGGATCTAACCCATAGTGAGCATACACACACACACACAATTCTCATGCAATACTACTACGTTAAGATTGTAAGTTCATAAGTCTACTTGCCTAGATTAATAGACGGTGACACGAACGGGAAGGGAGAGTCAAGCACAACCGCGAGGAATCGGCGGAAAAGAACCTAAAGATTCGAATAACACAATCACAACAACTTCTAAATGATTACGGAAATGGAATACACTCGAAAACCCGCCTACGATTCATGTATATTCGTATAAAAATAACAACGAGGGCGGACCACAACCAAACCCTCTCGATAACGAAAGATGCTAAGAAATAAACCATGAATCCGTAGGAAAATGAAGAATACCAACAAGATTAACCATATTCATCATGAATTAACCAACAAAACGGAACGGATCGGACGAAAACGTGAAACCCCCCAAATCTTTCCCAAAATAGGGTTCTAGGAAACTTTACCTTGATTCAAGAGGTAGAAGATGATTAAATGATGATAACTCTGTGTTAGAACTCAAAATCTTGGATGGATGATGATACACGATCCAAACTTCAGCCTCCAAATCGCCTAAGTCGCCTAACCCTCGGAGAAGAAGAATAAGAGATGAAAAATGACGCTGAAAAACGTGACTGTCCCCTTAAATACCTCAGAGACGCACGACCACCACGCACGACCATGTGCTCGTGTGTCTGGTCGTGCGCCAGGCCACTGCCCGACTTCTGTCCAACACGCACGAGCACAGCGCACGAGCACTAGCTCGTGTTTCCTGCTCGTGCGTCCCTGGGAGTCACTTCCGAGCATTGATTGCGCACGAGCAGCGGGCACTACCAATTGCTCGGGCGTCTGGTCATGCGCCAGGCCACTGCCCACCTTCTGACCAACACGCACGAGCGACGCGCACGAGCACCAGCTCGTGCTTCCTACTCGTGCGTCCCTGGAGTCCTCTGCCTAGCATTCGACTCCGCACGAGCGCCAAACACAATCGACAACTCGTTTGGCCTGCTCGAGTGCAAGAACCAAAGGCTAACATCTAGCCCGACACGACTCCGAAAACATCCAGAACATAACCAACTCAAAAGGGAAAGACATCAAGAGTTCACGACGCTCTCTAAGGGACAATACGGCAACATAATACAATACGCCATCGAATCACCAAGCAAAAGCTCACAACGTCCATAAGGACATAGGATGGACTTGCGGCAACCCCGAAACAGCGGTTCTGCACAACAATTACGAGAATCAGATCAATAGATGACGGAAAAGATACACTGAAAGATACACGAGGGTCGCTACAACTAAGAAATACACCGAAAAATGAAAATTACAGGGAAACGAAAAATGTGGATATTACATTCTACCCCTCTAAAAAAAAGTTTCGTCCCGAAACTTAAGAAACAAACAACTCAGGGTACCTAGCACGCATGCTATCCTCGGTCTCCCAAGTTGCCTCCTAGACACCATGTCTCGACCACTGCACCTTGACCAAAGACATGGTCTTATGCCTCAGTCGCTTCTCACGATGCTCCAAAATCTTCAAAGGACGTTCCTCAAAAGTAATATCCTCGGCGACATCAATCTCACCATAATCGATGACGTGACTAGGATCCGGGACATATTTCCTCAGCTGGGAAACATGAAAAATGTTATGAACATGACTCAAGACTGGGGGTAATGCCAAATGGTATGCTAACCCACCGACTCGCTCGAGAATCTCGAAGGGTCCAATAAATCTCGGACTCAACTTCCCCTTTTTCCCGAAACGGAAAACTCCCCTCGTCGGCGACACCTTCAGCAAAACGTGGTCTCCCACCTCGAATTCTAAAGGTCGAAAACGGACATCGGCATATGACTTCTGCCGACTCTGGGCAGTCAACATCCGTTCCCGAATTAATTCTATCTTCCGCCTCATCTCTAAAACGACATCCGGCTCGGTCCCGACCAAATCGGACGCCTCATTCCAACAAATTGGTGATCGACATCGCCGCCAATAAAGTGCCTCATACGGTGCCATCCGAATCGATGCGTGCCAACTATTGTTGTACGTGAATTCGATCAATGGCAAATGCTCCTCCCAGTCACTGCTCCAAACGAGAGCACAAGCACGCAACATATCCTCGAACGTATGGATAGTGCGTTCCGACTGTCCATCTGACTGAGGATGAAAAGAGGTACTCAAACGCAAACGAGTACCCAACGCCTTATGCACCGCCTGCCAAAAATGCGATACAAAACAACCATCACGATCCGAAACAATAGACTTCGGAGTACCGTGAAGCCTCACAATCTGCGCGATAAACACACGAGCCAACTTCTCCGGGCCCCAAGTGTCCTTGATGCCCAGAAAATGTGCCGACTTGGTCAGACGATCAACAATCACCCATACCAAATTCATGCCCGACCTCGATCTCGGAAAACTCGTAATGAAATCCATCGATATATCTTCCCATTTCCATTCTGGAACGGGAAGTGACTGCAATAACCCGGCCGATCGCTGATGCTCGATTTTGACCTATTGACAAGTCAAACATCTCGCTACAAACTGTGCAACCTTCTCCTTCATATCATTCCACCAGAAATTTCTCCATAGGTCCTTGTACATCTTACTCGAACCAGGATGAACGGAATAAGGTGTAGCATGGGCCTCACGGAAAATACTTTGTCTCAACTCTGAGTCGCTCGGAACACAAAGCCGACTCAGGAATCTCAAAACACCATCCTCGGGAATCACAAACCCAGGAGACTTCCCCTTAAGAACGTTCTCTCAGATTTGAGTAATCATCGGATCCTCCAACTGATTCAGCTTAATTTCATCGATCAAAGACGACGAAATCTCTAAAGCACAAAGTTGCCTGGCAGCTCCCAGCAACAAGACCTCAAAATCTAACTCGATCAAAACACGCCAAAGCTCAGACTGAGACGTAAGGGTCTCAAGCGTTCGCAACGCAACCGGTTTCCGACTCAAGGCGTTGGCCACGACGTTCGCCTTGCCCGGATGATAAAGGATTTCGAGGTCATATTCCTTAACCAACTCTAACCACCTCCTCTGCCTCATATTCAACTCCCGCTGAGTAAATATGTATTTCAGACTTTTATGATCGGTAAAAATCTAACATGCAGAGCCGAACAGATAGTGACGCCAAATCTTCAGCACAAAAACAAGTGCTGCTAACTCCAAATCATGAGTAGGGTAGTTAAGCTCATACGGCCTCAACTGTCTCGACGCATATGTGATGGTCTTGCCGTTCTGCATCAATACGCACCCAAGACCCTGACCCGAAGCATCACTATAAATAGCAAAACCCCCGTTGCCACACGACAACGCTAAAATCGGGGCTGAAGTCAAACGCCTCTTCAGCTCCTCAAAACTCGACTGCCTCTCGTCATTCCAGACGAACTTATCGGATTTCTAGAGCAACTGTGTAAGCGGCCGAGATAGTTTCGAGAAACCCTCGACGAACCTACGGTAGTAGCTGGCCAAACCCAAGAAACTACGGATCTCCTTCACATTATTAGGCGGTGCCCAATCCAACACTGCCTCAATCTTTTGCGGATCCACGCGAACCCCTTCGGCTGAAATCACGTGACCTAAAAACATCACTTCCTTCAGCCAAAACTCACATTTCGAGAACTTCGCATAGAGTTGCTCGGTTCTCAAAACGTCTAACCCTACCCGCAAATAATGGGCATGCTCTTCTTCGTTCCTCGAATAAATAAGAATATCGTCAATGAAGACGACGACACACTTATCCAAATACTCGATAAAGACTTTGTTCATCAACTTCATGAACACCGCCAGCGCCTTAGTTAACCCGAAAGGCATAACTACAAACTCATAATGTCCGTATCTCGTCCGAAAAGCTGTTTTCGGCACACCGGACTCCCTCACCCGGAGCTGGTAGTACCTCGATCTCAAATCAATCTTCGAGAATACCGCAGCTCCCTGTAACTGATTGAACAAGTCGTCAATTCTCGGCAAAAGATACTTGTTCTTGATGGTCACCTTGTTTAGTTCACGATAGTCGATACACAAACGCAGTAAACCATTTTTCTTCCGCGCAAACAGGACCGGTGCGCCCCAAGGCGAGGCGCTCGGTCGGACATACCCCGACTCAAGAAGCTTACTCAACTGCTTCTTCAACTCGGCCATCTCTGAAGATGCCATGCGATACGGCGCCTTCGAAATAGGAGCCACGCCCGGCTCTAACTCTATAGCAAACTCGACCTCACGATCCGGTGGCAATCCTGGTAACTCATTAGGAAATACATCAGGAAACTCACTAACGATTAGAATTGCCAAAAGCTCGACTCCACCACTCTCCGCCTTCAAGGCGTAGCACCAATAACCAGTACACCCCTTTCGCGGGAGCCTCATCGCCTTCAAGGTATTAATAACGAACTTCTGGTTTCCCCTCTTTCTCTAGGCGAAAGAGTGCTCGGTGCCATCTTCGGCTAGCATGGTGATGATCCTCGTGCGGTAGTTCATGATTGCACCATGCCCCTCGAGCCAATCAACCACGAGAATCAAATCCTCACCCTCAATAGCCACAACAATAAGATTAGAGGGCCAAGCCCTCGCACAAATAAGCACAGAACAGTCTCGAACCTCCTAATCACCAACGATCTTATCACCGATAGGAAGCTTAACAATGAAGGTCTCACAAGGCGTCAAACAGTCGAGACTCAAACGGCGCACACACTCCAGAGATATGAACGAATGCGTAGCACCAGAATCGAAAAGCACACTGATAGGATGAGAAAGAATATGAACGGTACCTGTCGACACAGTAGTCGCTGGGTCATCGGCTCTCCACATCTCATAGACACGCGGGTGGGATGAGCCGACACTGAAAGCTCCCCCTTTAGCGGGTTGACCCCGACCTCTCCCTCGACTAGCACTCAGCGGAGATTGAGAAGCAAATGATCCTTGATTCACACTTGGTTCCCTAGGCACTGGAATGGAAGCCCGGGCACCAAGGATTTTCTCCCTCTCAAAGACAGAAGCAGCCTTGTGGCGGTACTGCCACTGATTACACGTCAGCAAAGGGTTCGGACAAATACGACTGATGTGGCCCTGATGGCCACAGTTAAAACACTTCACCTCCCGAGAAGGGGCACTGGCAACCCTACGGGGAAACCCGGTAGATCGAGCTGGGCCACCACCAGCGGAAAAGTTAGCAGACTGGAATTTCTGCTGACCCCCACCTTTGTGACCCGAAAAATTCCTGGTGGACTTCTGCTTCTTGCTCTCGCGGGCCGCCTAGCTAGCCGTCACCGACATATCGTAAGCAAGGGCCCTACTCTGGTAATCCTTCAAGGTAGTACAGACGAGCCCCGACATATAGTCCCGAATCGACAATTTCATCCGCCTAGAAAAATGGAAAATTTTGTCGCTCTCCTCGACAACTTGGGTCTTCACATAACCCAACTCCTTGTTAAAATCGGCAATAGCTTGAGGTACGGGGATATCCCGTGGTTGAGCATCATAGAAAGCATGTACTCGAGCCTGTCTGACCGGCCACGGGCAATATTCGGTCTCCATCAATTCCTGAAATTCGTCCCACGAAGCAACATGATCTTTGGTCCCAACGGCCTCCCACCAATCCGTAACGTCCCCAGTGAGAAAGTACTGGGCAATAGGGACCTTAGGGTCCTCGGGACAGTTGGTAGCAGTGAAGACTTTAGATATCTCCTTGATCCACCCTTCCCAGCCGATCGGGTCCGAAGATCCTGAAAACTGAGGAGGATACATCTTGATGACATCCTGAAGCCAGCGATCCGCTCCGCCCCGATTAGCGTGGGCCGGATCCGGGTTCTGAACCACCTGAGATATCGCCGCCATTTGATTCACCATTTGCTGCATAACGGCCATAATACCAAGGTTAGCGCGCTCCTGAGAAGAAGCATGATCGTGATGGGGCCGATCGCCGCTCTCAAGATCGCGACGTGGCCGCCCCACCGGCTGCCCCACGTCCCCGGCCGCGTCCACAGCCATGACCACGACCAAAACCTCTTCCAGCATCCATACTGATGTTAAAGAAGTAGCAAAGGCCTTACGATGGTAAGTACAAGAAGAAAAACAATCACAATCGAGAATCAAAGGTGCGATACAAGGAAACAAGGAACAGAGTAAGGAAAAACTTACGGGCACTGGTAGTACCGGAATCATGGCAGCGTGACGATGATGTGCAAAACGAAACACAACAAGACCCAATAAACCGACAAGCCTAGGTATCCATAAACCTAGTTCTCTGATACAATTTTCTGTAACACCCCCAAGATATTCGAGATATATTACAGCGCCATGAATCCCTATATGGGACCCACCAGGCTGATCAAGCATCATACTCATCGACTCGCGGAAACAACAAAATAACACCTTATCATAAAGACGCAAAACAAAATAATCCACCCGGTTCAACCGATCAAACATAACACCATCATCCGACACAAACACAATAGACAACAATACAATTCGGACGAACAAGAACTCTTAAGTACTCGAGTACTTCTATTAGTTTAAAAACCACAAAAGGTAGAAAGATAGAAGACAATAAGACACCACTCATGCACAATCATCACGCACGGCCATCATCCGCATACTGGTCCAGCACCCGCTCGTCTCGATGAACCTGACCTGAAATCCATAAAACGAATTTCCCCAAAACGGGTCCCCAGAGGGGTTAGCAATTACGCTAGTACAAGTAACCAAATGAACAACTTACATCTTACACATATAGTCAATGCATGCAATCAAGAAAACGTAGTTCCAAAGTACTCGTTTCCGGAAATGCCAATAATCCAAATCACATTTGTAAAATGCACCACAATTAACCGCGGACCCACAGCTTCGTGTACCCCTACCGAGACCCCGTCAGATCTAACCCATAGTGGTTAAAAGCAAACTCGCGGTTGCACAACTTCGTGGCGCCCTACCGAGACCCCGTCGGATCTAACCCGTAGTGAGCATACACACACACACACAATTCTCATGCAATACTACTACGTTAAGATTGTAAGTTCATAAGTCTACTTGCCTCGATTAATAGACGGTGACACGAACGGGAAGGGAGAGTCAAGCACAACCACGAGGAATCGGCGGAAAAGAACCTAACGATTCGAATAACGCAATCACAACCACTTCTAAACGATTACGGAAATGGAATACACTCGAAAACCCACCTACGATTCATGTATATTCGTAAAAAAATAACAACGAGGGCGGACCACAACCAAACCCTCTCGATAACGAAAGATGCTACGAAATACACCATGAATCCGTAGGAAAATGAAGAATACCAACAAGATTAACCATATTCATCATGAATTAACCAACAAAACGGAACGGATCGGACGAAAACGTGAAAACCCCGAAATCTTTCCCAAAATAGGGTTCTAGGAAACTTTACCTTGATTCAAGAGGTAGAAGATGATTAAATGATGATAACTTTGTGTTAGAACTCAAAATCTTGGATGGATGATGATACACGACCCAAACTTCAGCCTCCAAATCGCCTAAGTCGCCTAACCCTCGGAGAAGAAGAATAAGAGATGAAAAATGACGCTGAAAAACGTGACTGTCCCCTTAAATACCTTAGAGACGCACGACCACCACGCACGACCAAGTGCTCGTGCGTCTAGTCATGCGCCAGGCTACTGCCCAACTTCTGTCCAACACACACGAGCACAGCGCACGAGCACTAGCTCGTGTTTCCTACTCGTGCGTCCTTGGGAGTCACTTCCGAGCATTGATTGCGCACGAGCAGCGGGCACTACCAATTGCTCGGGCGTCTGGTCGTGCGCCAGGCCACTGCCCAGCTTCTGACCAACACGCACGAGCGACGCGCATGAGCACCAGCTCGTGCTTCCTGCTTGTGCGTCCCTGGAGTCCTCTGCCTAGCATTAGGCTCTGCTCGAGCGCCAAACACAATCGACAACTCGTGTGGCCTGCTCGAGTGCAAGAACCAAAGGCTAACATCTAGCCCGACACGACTCCAAAAACATCCAGAACGTAACCAACTCAAAAGGTAAAGACATCAAGAGTTCACGACGCTCTCTAAGGGACAATACGACAACATTATACAATACGCCATCGAATCACCAAGTAAAAGCTCACAACGTCCATAAGGACATAAGATGGACTTGCGACAACACCGAAACGGCGGTTTCGCACAACAATTACGAGAATCAGATCAATAGATGACGGAAAAGATATACTGAAAGATACACGAGGGTCACTACAACTGGGAAATACACCGAAAAATGAAAATTACAGGGAAAAGAAAAATACGGATATTACAAAGATAACATGTAACGAAGCAGAAAATAAAACACGACCACCTTTGCCTCTTCAGTACACCAATATTCTACAAGGAACTTCCATTGATATACTTTCACCCTCTCATCACGTGTATCAGGCCTCCTACGCAAGTTTTGTTCCATGGTTAACTTTGGATTAAAATACATTTTTTTATTCTACACTTGAAAGTCCTCCAACTTTTGGCCAATGCTTGTAAAACAATTTCGTCATATCCAATAGGAACAACAAAGGTTCCCAACAAAAACACATGTGACTATGTAAGATGGTTCACCAGACAAGCAAAAATATACATAAATTACAATTTTTCAAAGTATTACCTTCACCTTTTGCAGCATCTCAGTTTTAAAACTTCCAGGTACCTTATGCCAATTGTGATAATTTAGTGGAACTAAGTTTCCATTTCTGGCTATTGATCCTAAAAATTCAACATACTTGCTTTTGTTATGACCTATATGCCTTTCATTCTTGTTGAATTCGATTTTAAGAGGTTGAATGTCTGTGTGCTTAGAACTTATAGCCCAAAGGTGTGGCACATAAGTATAACCTCTAGCTTTAGGTTGTTCAAAAACGTCATCTACAAGTAGAAAAACAATTAGGAACATCATTGCAAGTAAAGTACATAACCTTAACATAAATGACAAATTTATATTTGTAATAACATATGTTTACATGCTCAAGCGTACCTTGGGGATCATCATGTTGTTCATTAACCAACTTATTGGTATTTCCACCTACCTCTTGGTCAGCATAAAAAATAGATTGCTCTCTTCTTTTAGTATTATTTGCAATCCTTACTTTTTTTTCTCTTTGTTATTTCTACAAGGATATATATAATATTATATTAGCAAACTTTAATAAGGCTAAACTTCATATACCTAATTGGAAGAACTAAGTATATATAGCTAACAATGAAACAACATAGTGCATGGGGAAAGCTGTCAAATAAGCGACTGCAACTGCTGAGACAGATAAGCACCCTGGTCATATAAAAGTTGTCCAAAAAATGAAGATCCAATCAAAATTACATAGTCCAGTTACTACACCATGAATTAAGATAGACAATAACCATATGTCCCACTTTTAGAGCTTGTAGTAACTTCATGTAGGTAAGGAAACCACAATATCCCACAATATATAATCTCAAAACATGCCTTTTAAATCTATTTAAATCTAATTAAAATTCGAAAGAGGAAAACTCCAGATTAAATTTTATTTAACAGACCCGAGATAAAACTACTTCAAGAAAAGCGACAGATCAATACTCTACATTTATATATTATTCATACCTTGAGAACCAACATGTTGCTCGTGGAATTCGTCATCAGTATATTGAGACCTCTGTTGGTTAGTATATAAAGAGTCATGCCCGTTTATTTGGACATGAATTGAACTTTTCAGCCCTTTTGTCAATGCTATAATGAGAAAATACGATAAAATGTCAGAATATCTATTTCTCAACATGCTATAAGAACATCTGTTTCTCAATAATAGCAAAAGCGAGGACACACAATGTACAATAAAATACGTGGAGGGTCATTGTGTTGCCCGTTAACAACCTTATTAATAAATCTTTGGGGATAACTAGGATTCACAGTAATTCTTGGTCCTCGAGTCATTGATACAATATTATCTTTAAAATACAGCAAATATTGAAAAGAGTTAAAGTAAATATCAAGCTAATACTAAAAATGATAATTATGTACTCTTCATACCTTGCGGATGAACATCATCGGTATCTTGACCCCTGTGTTGGTCAGTGTCTAAAGGGTTATGCCCATTTCTTTGGAAATGATTTGCACTTCTGAGACCCTTTGTCATTACTACAATGAGAAAATATGATAAAATGTCATAACTTCAATTTCTCAAAACGCTAAGTTAACGTACATTGTACAGTAATATACATGGTGTGTTGACATGCTGCAAATTACCAACCTCATCAATAGTACTTTGGACATAATTGGGAGTCGCAGTAATTCTTGGTCCTCGAGTCATTGATACAATATTATCTTTAAAATACATTAAATATTGACAAAAGATTTAAAGTAAATATCAAGCTAATACTAAAAATGACAATTCAGTAACTATAAGGCTAATGTTAAAAATGACCGGTCAATATTATAAATTTAAATACTCTTCATACCTTGCGGATCAACATGTTGCTCACGAAATTTATATCATTAGTATCTTGACCCCTTTGCTGGTCAGTATCTAAAAAGTCTTGCCCGTTTATTCGGACATGGTTTGCACTTGTCAGCGCATTTGCCATTGCTACAATGTGAAAATATGATAAAATGACAGAACTTCGGTTTCTCAAGATGCTAAGTTATACTATCTGATTTTCAGCCGTTGTAATAATGTGAAATAATAGCAAAAGCATAGACATGCAGTGTACTAATATACATGTAGGGTCGATATGTTGCCCATTAACAACCTTATCATTTCTCTTGGTTAGATTGTCACCGTCTAAATATAATTCCACCATTCTTTGACCACTATTCGCACAAGTACTTCTTCGTTTTCTCGCCATTACTTCCAGATCATTTATTGTAATAGCTTTCCCCCTAAACATTTTCCTAGAATCACAATTTTTTTTAGAACAATAATAACATCATAATATAAATGTGTAACAGATGCAAATAGTGAATGAAGATCCAAACAAATGTAAAGGATATGCAAACAAATGTATAGCAAAAGCAAACAGAACTAAAAAGTTATCAATCTCATTCAAATGTAAAAATGAGAATTAGAACAAATAATAATTATTCATAAAACAGATACTGAAAAATCGACCATCCTAAATACAAAACAAGCACTCGTAGACATTTAACACTAGAATGATATCTATTTATCCTTTATTCTGCTGGAGTGGGAGGCGCCCTTCTCGGACCCAAGAAATGTCCTCAATATCATCAATTGGTGGTTCATTGGAAGGTGCGCTTTGTAACATTGTGTCAACATCGCTTGTCATGAAGTTATTTCCATCCTCAAACTTCTCCCTTGCTTTAGTTTTAATCACGATATTCCAATCTTTATTAGAAGGATCCTCCACATAGAAAACTTATTCTACTTGAGATGCAAGTACAAAAGGCTCATTTTGACGCTTTATATTTGCAAAGCTTGCTAAGGTGAACCCATCACTATCTTGCTTGAGCCTTCTGCCTTACGTCACCCAATCACACTCAAATAGTACAACTCTGTTTTCTTGAGGATATCATAACTCAAATATGTTTTTCACAATTCCATAGTACATCAAGTCGCTAGAGATCGGTCTTTTGTCTTTTTTGCTTGCAAAGCTGGTCGTTGCTGTACTAACCACAACCCCACAATTTTGAGTTTTTCTTTTTCGCTCTATTTCCCTAATGTGGAACCTAAAACCATTGATAACAAAACCTTTATATTTCTTCCCTACATGAATTGGCCCTTTAGCAAGGCACGCGATGTCACTTTGGCTCGTTTCATATGTGTCAACATCATTAGCTGTCAACACCTACAAAAAAGCATGTTATTAAACAGAAATTGACAAGATACTAACACAGACAAATAATTTATTTAACTTACATGGGCAGCAAACCATGAAGAAAAACCTTCACTATGAATTCGTCTAATTTCATGTTCTGGAGAGCGACGCTTTTTAATTCTAATCATTGACTCATGTTCACTGCACAATTATAATATAAGAATCATGAATGATAAAATAGAGGATGATTATTTAAAAGTGGAAACATTGTGCTTACTCTATTTTAGACTTAATCTCGTCACAATTGAAAATCACATATCTATGTACTGTTTCTAAGATTTTATTGTTTAGAACAACAGGTTCCCCTGACCATAAAGAGCGACCAGCCATTGCGAAGATCTTTAGGCCTTTATTATTTTTGCTATCTCCTTCATCATTTCGAGCAACTCGGTTATGCCTTGTTTCTATGGTCTCAGCAAGATATAACGAACAAAATGATTAACACTCTTCTGCTAAATAACATTCTGCAATTGACCCTTCAGGTCGACCTTTGTTGCGTACTTAAGATTTTAGCTTGCCCAAGTACCTTTGACAAAATAATAACCACATATATAAAAAGTATATAAGTTTTATCTTACAAAAAAACAAAGAAAACAGAAACCTAATTACCTCTCAGGAGGAAACATCCAGCGATAGCAAACTGGACCTCCTAGCTTAGCCTCGGTAACCAAATGCACAGTGACATGAACAATGATATCGAAAAATGCAGGAGGAAATATTTTTTCAAGCTCGCAAAGTATAATTGTAACACCCCCAAAACCATCTGGGATATTACAGCGCCGTGGGTCCCGCGTCGGAACCCACCAAGCTAAAAATCATTTAAAAAACGTTTAAAAACGCCAAAAGGCCGATGACGGTAGTATTATTAATACTCAAATATTTCCAAAACCATAATTCTCAAATACCGTCATAAAATACCATTTGAAAATACAAGGCGAAGTGCCAATTCTCGATAGTTCAAAATGTACGTTAAGCTACCACTTAAACGTACCGATAAAATAGTTTAGGAAAAGAGGTTTAACAAAATAACCCAAGTTCGCAAAATGCCAAAAGGCCATTTAAAATACACATGCTGGCAAAAATACCGGAAAGCCATTTTAAAAACACAGTTCAATATACACATTTGCAGCGGAATAAAACAACCAGAAGAGAATACTCAATACTCAAATAAATGCCATAGCCAGTATCACCCGGGAAGCTCACCCATTCACGACCGCTACTAGCTCGATCTCCGAGTACCTAAAAATAAAGCCCACGACGGGGTCAGCCACAATACTCAACAATGATATCGATCACATCATCATAAATAATTACATACCAATGTAATAACGAAGTAAGAATACTACCAATGTAATCTTACCGTTATAACCTTACCAATTCATAGCAATCCATACTAAATCAATTCTTGACATATTCCACATTTTGTATTCTCAAATGACGATATGAATTCAACAACAATCATCTCTACTGTATTCCAAAAATACCGATAATCCTCAACACATCATCATAACTCATAAGTGCGGAAATAATCCAATCTGTGCCAAATCCTGTCCGTCGGATTACACAATCAAATCTCAACATGTATAAACCAATAATACGTAACATATCTGTAGATCAACTACCACATGATAATGATAACAAATCCCGAACATCGACGTACAGTCTGAATGCTCATACGATCAAGAACAATGATCAACCAATACATCACTGAGAATATCATCGACATGATAACTCCAATATGACCAACAAAGGATCAACGATAACCGAGAGTAACCTCAACATGGTAAACTACCAACAAGATCAACAAAGGATCAACAATAACCAAGAATACCCTCAATGTGGTAAACTCCAAACACGATCAACAAAGGATCAACTATAACCGGGAATACCCTCAACAAGGTAAACTCCAAACACGATCAACAAAGGATCAACTATAACCGAGAATAACCTCAACAAGGTAGACTCCAAATGATCAACAAAGGACCAACAATAACCGAGAGTACCCTCAACAAGATAGACTCCAAATGATCAACAATAATGGATCTCAAAGAAATAACTCTGATTGTCAAACATACCCCTCGGGTGTATGAACAACCAGTCACAAACCGTCGAACATATCCAATCATACATGGACTGTGAACGACCCAACAATATGGCTGAAAAGATGGACGTCATAGTGCGTCCGATCCAGAAATGTGTATGTGCACATGTCCACCCCGTATACGGAATCCAGGATATACGTGGGGACATGTACCTAATTAGCCTCACGAACTACGTCTCGTGTGCACGGTTCAATGCGAAAACATCCACGCATAACCATCATGTGCCAGGCTAAAAATCCTACACAATAACCAATCGGCATGCAGATATGACTCCAGATATGTCACGATGCAACATGACAACAAAACTCAAAGAATCACATATCCAATAAGGATCAAAAGACTCACGAAGTGAACAATGACAAACTGACAAAGAAAAGTTGACACGACTAATCAATATCCAAAACAAAAATCCTGGGATCATCATCCCCGAAAAATGATCAACACGATCAACGATCTCAATACAATCAGCCTTGGGATCATCATCCCTCAACGAAATAATCAATACGAATCCCAATATACGAAACATCGTCGTACAACATATACAACAACTCAACATAATAATTATCTCATAACTGAACAATACATAAATTACCTCAAAGTCGAAAACAACATCCTTTCCACGAACAACATCCCTGAATGAATACACAGTTATACGAATAATCTCAAATAAGGTACCATCCATTCAATACCAATAAACCTTTATCCCGACACTTATGTTATCACGATAACTATCCTCGATACCCGATATTCTATATCCTTGACCAAAGATAACTCATGTCTTTCTTGAACACAATTAAATCATATACATTATGATTTAATACAACCAGAGCACGATATACAGACCATTATCCCGACAACTTACATTTCTAACAACATTGCTATACGAATTATAAATGAAATGAAAGCCAAACCATTCATCAAATATTATAAACTGAACAAGTAGAAACTTGCGTCGATCCCGATACCACGAAGCTGTTACCAAAATCCAGTGCCTTCGTCTACGAGCTCCTCAGCCCCGACCAAAAGCAATCTACGAACTCTTCAGCCTCAACCGCAACACAACGGTCATAAACCACGATCAAACATCCCAACCTATTGCAATAATCAATTAACAACAATCCGATAACAATCAATAACCGACATAGCCAACCAAGCAACTCAACGGATCAACAATACCCCGATCATAAACAAAACCGAACAATACAACTCAAACAAATACGAACTCATATCCACGATACAAGCCGTAACTCGATGATCATAAATAACAATCAATAACCGATCAACAAACACAATGGTTCTACAATATCCCGATTAAACACATATCCAAACAACCCGAACCAATCAAACACGAATTCAAAACCACAATACGATTCCACAATCCGGAGATCATATCAATAATCAATTTAAACCAACAAGGGTCTAACATTACCGATTCCAAATTCAATCAAAAATACGGATACATGTTTCCTCCTTGTAAATTCATAATATAAACCAATTACCGATTATCATCACCAATCCAGACGATCTGATTAATTCAACATTATAGATAACCATATTCCAATGGTTTCAAATAATTCCATTATCCGAATTGAACACTTGGTCAATACGTATGAATTCTCAAACTCAAAAGTGAATCATAATTTTATCAAACCCGGAACCATATTCGTATTCCTATACGAATATTGTATCAAAACACATACCTTAGTTCTATATATAAATATTCCATATCCATAGCCAAAACACCAACACCTCCTAAATATGTTCATCAATTCATATAATCCAAGAGTTCCTTAAGAACACAACTTATTCCGACATCACATTCAAAATCTTCGAACGACATAATACGATGTGTTCTAACATCTAAACAATCTTTATTCACAATTCAAGGTGTATATAATCATGTTCTTCAACATATACTTCTCATAACATCATGAATCGCAAAAAACCACCAAGAACATCGAGAATACTACGATTCCATAATCATAACAACATAATCAAGGCATTTGATCATCAATTCATTATCTTCCCTTAACAAAATTTCCGTAATTACCAAGAATCAGCACAACAATATCAATTCAATCACCATTCTACGAAAACATATAGAACTTCCCAAGTTCTACCTCATTGAAGTATTTTATCGGGCACTTTGAGGGCATAATCCAATTTAATCGATTTAATGGAGAAATTCTCGAATTTGTTCCACAAAACTTCAAGAGTAATGAATAATCTCAAGAATACAACAAGGTTCCATCAATAGTCTGAGTTAAAACGAATCAAATCGGCCAAAACATCAAGAAACTGCAAAAATATCCAAAACCAAGTGTTTAGGTGTTCTTACCTTCGATCCGGACAAAAGATGATATTAAACACGAATCCAACTTCCAAAATATGTTGCTACATGATGTTCTTGCTCAAATCCATCAATTCTTGCTGAAGGAATCCTGAAGAAACGAAAGAAAACAAAAAAATGGCAAGGATGACTCGGTCCAGGACTTATATAGGCCGAGTCCTGTCGGTACCTTTCGGTCGTAACCGGACGTGGCTTACGTACGTAACCGTCCGTGGCCAACCCTTCTGTCCATTTTCACCGACACCCTTACGGCCGTAACCAGCACACTGCTTACGGCCGTAACCGGCCACAGCCTTACGTACGTTACCGGCCAGTCCTTGACCCTAACGAGTCACTGCCGACTGCGATTGGCCATCCATGCGAGTCACAGCCGACCATGCTCGGACACTACAGGTCCTCTCGGCCACGACTCGGCCAGCCACCCCGTAACGTACGTAACACTTATTCTATTGCGTATGTAATACGTACGTTGACTTGCTATAGCATTATACTCGTATTATGTACGTAATACACCCTGTATAACGTTCGTAACTCCATCCATTGATTCACCTGTCCACATCCGCGCCGAAAGCTGCCGACACCGGGCCCAACTGTCCGATTCCTTTTGTTATGTACGTAATACCTTACGCATAACGTACGTAAACCGTACCAACTTAGCGTACGTTAGCCCATAAACTTAACGTACGTAATGGCCTTCTGTACTTAGCCAAAATCCAACTGGTCTTGTTCGACGTCTCGACATACTAGATACGAACATACGGCATACTGAATACACATATACTCAACCCAAAAATATTCTCATACGATATACCTGATATCCAAATCAGTTCAACCTGATACAACAAATCCTCAATATAACTGTCAATCAAACACGTCAATTACGAAAAATACAATTATTACAGACGAAAAACATATACCACGATTTTGACTAAAATGATTCCAAATCATTCACCATCTAATCAAGCATTCCAAATGCCAATATCGTATTTACAATCGCAAGACCTACGCCCCGATACCACTGTTGGGATTCGGTGCCTAAAACGAAGGCCCAGCGAAAGCGGTAAAACGAAAATTAATTCGATCCGAATCCCTACGAGGATCAATCGAGCTACGCATATACGAATATAAAATAAACAAAGGAAGATTCGAAATCATACCCTTGTCGTCTGTTGATTATATGGAGTTCCTTCTCTTGAGCTATTCCCCAAACGATCCAAAGTTCTCCAAGCTCTTGGATGATCCAACGCCGAAAAATCGCGTCTCTACTTATCACGCGCCGGAGAAACGAACAGAATGACAACACTCGTTTAACCTCTAAGGTTACGGCTAGAATCAAGTGATAAAGCTTTGATTATAACACTCTAAGTGTTTTAATTTATATCTCTCAATATATCTTGAATTTTCTCCAAGAGAACTCAAGAATAAAATGAAGAAGGTGATGAAGACTTGAGAAGAATAATTTTCTCTCTCTTGTTTCTTTCCTCACTGCTATGTTCACGTATGGAATAATGGTATGTCGAAAAGAGAAGTCTTCCTCTTTTATTCAACACCAACCAACCCATCAAATCCCCTTTATAAATATAATAAGAGATACCATATCTCTTAAAGACTTTTGTCTTCCATTATAAAATGGAGACAAAGACCAAGAGGGGTTAGGTGAAAGGGGGGACAGCCATCTAGAAGGGGAATATGAGTTTGGTCCGTTTCGGACTCCCGTGACTCCAAACAGATAAAATCCAATTATGTTCCGATATATTTATATCGATTAATTAATCCAATTAATTAATCATATCAAATACATAATGACATAATTAATTTCTCCAAGAAATAATTATATTCATGAATTAAATTAATCACCCGGTAATTTATTTAATTCATTAGGCCGTAAATCAATTTATCCAATAAATCATTTTAAACATCTAATGTCCCAAATTAGATATCCAATATCTAATATTCATAATGAGATAATAATCTTGATACATTCCATCGTCAATCCTATTGCGCGACTCGGTAGGTCTGTCTCAGTCAGCAATGGGAGGAACCAAAGAGTAGTAGCACCACCTAGCCAGCCTGACGGCCTACACTGTACCCCAACTGAGAACGAATGATGGGATCATTCAAGAACCATTCTGTCGTGAATACCAGTATACGTATAAACTCTTCTTTCACATGTCCCGATCAAGTTATAGGGTCACGGTCAGTCAAACCCTATCTGTTACTTGACGCTATGCATGCGTTAATATAAATCGAGATCATCGAGCTCTCGTATATCCAATACAACTAGCTTCAATGCTTTGACCAAAGACTTATGATCTCATCTGCCAATAACCGCATAAGACATTTAACCCGCTCACTAACGGGAGAAAGAATTCTATCTTGGTATTCAGTAGGACCTGCTACTTGTCCGTCAAGATGCACGTCGAGGTTGACCCCTGCCTTCCGGTTTACAGGGTCGAACTACTCTAATGAAAATCTTGACGTCACAAGCACATCCCTACTAAATCCTAAAGTCGAAGGTTCACGAATACCTATCACAACCTTTCGATTCCGTCATTGACTGTCCCAGAGTTAAATCCGTGTGACGAATCGAGGGCGGGTCAGTTTGAGTATACTAATCCAATTAACATACCTATAACGTGTGCTCCCACTAACCATTAGCATTCGACAGGCACTCTCCATGTCAAAGAACACGTCATACAAGTCTTCACATAAACTTAATGCCCAGTCAAGTTTCATGGACTTGCGAACGATTAAGTATTTGAGCTATAAACCTTTCCAGTGCCGACTGCCTTATCCAATAAGGAGTGGAATGTTTTGCTCTCAAATACATGGACTACTTTCTATACGTATATTTACGAGTTAGGAATGCCAGTAACTACCAGTAAATAAAGAAACATTCATTGCCTTATATTAATGATTTACATAATTACAAGTACAATGCCCTCACTCAATATCCTCTGAGTGGCATTTGAGGGCATACTCCCAACAATCTCCCACTTGCACTCAATGCCACACACTATGGTATCTAATACCCATGTTCTCCAGTTGACGCTTTAAGTTAATCTGAGAAAGTGGCTTGGTCAGTGGATCAGCGATGTAGTCGGATGACTCTACTCTATGCAGCACAATGTATCTCTTTGCGAACAAATTCTCTCACGAGATGATACTCTCTCTCAATATGTTTGGTACTGTTATGAATGTTGGGATTCCGAAAATAAAATGAAATACGCAGCGGAAAATAAAAACGAATCCCAAACAGGATCGACCAAGTAACGTATATACGAAAAAAATAAATACGAAGATATAAATCATACCCTTGAAGCCTTTGAAATAAATCTTCGTAAATATGGATGACGATCACAAACCCCATCCCGAACACGAAATCCCTTCGTTCCAAGCACCAAAAATATGAAGCCTATACTTCACACGCGTCGGAAATTATCCGAAAAATTCGACGTAACTCCGTTCTCCAAGAACACGGCTAGGAAGTTACCGTAGGAATTTATATCTCTAATTTTCTTATTTGTTTTCACCTCTAAGATGATAACACTCAAGAAAATAAATATTTTTCTCCCTCAAAAGTTCTCTCACGGCTGAAGTCTAACCACCATATGCATGAAGGTGATGATATATATAAAGTCTTTGAGATCATGTGAGTTGGTTATTATATCACATATAATAACAACTCATAATGTGATAATGATAATGAGAGAATCAAATGCATTATTATCAAGACTTCACCATAACATGCATGACTAATCAAGCCATGTGAGGGAGGGGGCAGCCCATTGGAAATTTCCTAGAACCAAGCCGAGCCACTCGGCTCAGGTACCCGACGTTCGTCAAACGACTCCGTTTAATCACTAATGTATTTATATTAATTAATTAATCTAATTAATTAATAATATCAAATACAAATATATTTATCTAAGAAATATAATTTATGAATTAAATTAATTACCCGGTAACTTAATTTTAATTCATAAGACCGCTATTTTGATTTATCTAATAAATCATAATTAGATATCCAATATCTAATATTAATAGAGAGATAATAAATTCACATTTATCCGTCAACGCTCCTGATGCGCGACTCCGTAGGTCCGTCTCAGCCGGCATTGGGAGGAACCAATGAGTGCGGGCAGCACTTAGCCAGCTAAACGGGCCGCACTGTAAAACCCGACTGAGAACGAATGAAGGGATCATTCCAGAACCATTATGTCGTGAATACTATATACGTATAGACCCTTTATCAGATGTCCCGGTCAAGTCTTCGGGTCATGGTAAAGTCAAACCCTTCTATTGACTAGACTCTATACATGTGTTAGTGCAAATCAAGACCGACTGATTAATAGTGTATCTAATACGACTATATCAGAATGCTTTGGCCAAAGACTTATGATCTTATTTGCCATTAACCGTATAGGACATTCGCCTGCTCACTAACAGGAGATAGAATCCTTTCTTGGCGTACAGTAAAGACTGCTACCTGCCCATATAGTCCGCACTTTGAGGTCGACTCAACAATTAAGCAAATGAGTCTAACTACTCTAATGAAAAACTAAACGTCACAGGCAAATCTTCTACTCAACCCTCAAGTCAAAAGTCCACGTATACTATCACAACCTTTCGATTCGTCATCGACTCTCCGATAGTGAATACCGTGTGACTGAATCGAGTATGAGTCGTGTTCTAGTATACTGGCCCCACCAATATACTTATAACTATGCTATCAAGACGTGCACACGTCCTAGCATCAGTTATACAAGTCGTATTAAAACTTAATGCCCATTTTATGTTTATTGACTTGCGAACAATTTACGTAAATAAACTTTAAACACTTCAAGTGCATTTTCTCTTATCCCATAACGAGAATGGAATGTTCGATTTATTTACATGGACTTCACTTCAATGTTTACCAAGTCAAGAATGCAATTGAAATACAATAAACAGTGAATGAATCGTATTGCCTTTTTATTAATTATTCCATAATTACATGTACAATGCCCTTACTCTCTCATCCTCTGAGTGGCATTCGAGGTCATATTCCTAACAATCTCCCACTTGCACTCAATGCCACACATCATGGTATCCAATACCCATGTTCTTCAGATGTCTTTCTAAGACGGCCTAAGATAATGGCTTAGTCAGCGGGTCAGAGACATTGTCTTCTGAGTCTACTCTTTGCAATGAAACATATCCTTTTTCCACCATCTCTCAAACGATGTGGTATTTTCTCTCTATATGCTTGGTGTTGTGGTGAGCCCTAGGCTCCTTGGCTTGGGCAACAGCTCCATCATTATCACAGAATAGTGATATAGGCAGCTCCGCATTAGGCACCACATTGAAGTTCTTGTACAAACTTCTGCATTCAGAATGCTTCTTTGCTAGCCTCTGAGACAGCTTGATACTCTACTTGGCAGGCGGAATCTACAGTAGCGGTTTGCTTGGAGCTTCTCCAAGATACTGCTCCTCCACTGAGAGTAAATAAATACCTAGATGTCGACTTAGAGTCATTATTGTCTCCTTGAAAATCAGAATCGGTGAATCCAATCACCTTCAGTTCTCCATCACCGTAAGTAAGAACCAAATCTCTAGTTCTTCTTCAGTACTTAAGAATGTTCTTTATGGCAGTCCAGTGTACCCTTCGCGGGTTTGCTTGAAATCGGCTTACCATACTCACAACGTAGGCTAAGTCCGGCCTCGTAGACAACATAGCATACATGAGGCTACCCACTATCGAGGCATAGGGTACCTTACTCATCTCTCTAATGTCTTCCTCACTTTGAGGACACATTTTCGTGGTGAGATGAATTTCATGTCGCATGGGAAGGAACCCTCTTTTAGATTCATCCATCTTGAATCTTCTTAGGATTTTATCTATATATAGGGCTTGGGAAAGTCCTATCATTCTTCGTGGTCTATCTCTGTAAAGACTGATCCCTAGAATATAGGAAGCTTCTCCCAAGTCTTTCATGGAGAACGTTTTAGAAAGCCAAGCTTTCACAGTACTGAGCATTGCTACGTTATTTCCTATAAGTAGAATATCATCCACATATAGTACTAAGAAGGCAATATTGCTCCCACTGACCTTTTTGTAAACACACGGTTCCTCCTCATTTCGTACGAAGTCAAAGTCCTTGACTGATTCGTCAAATCGAAGGTTCCAACTCCGAGAAGCTTGCTTCAGCCCATAAATGGCTCGTTGCAGCTTACACACCTTATCAGACCTTCGAAGTGGAGATTGTGTTACAATAGGTTCGGTTCCTTATCCCTGATCAGATGTCTCCTTAGGACCTTCATTGTGCTCTTCCAAAGAGATATTTCTACCCGAGCTACCTTCCTGAATGAATTCATCCTCAAGGAAGTGCGCTTGTAATGACACAACGACCTTATGGTCTTCTGGCATGTAGAATAGATAACCCATCGAGTCCTCTGGGTATCCAATGAAACATCCTTTGTTGGACCTCGCTTCCAGTTTGTCCACCTTAGCCTTCTTGACATATGCTGGACATCCCAAGTCCTTATGTGATTAAGGCTTGATTTCTTACCTTTCCACATCTCATGCGGAGTGATAGGAATGGATTTGGAAGGACATCTATTAAGGATATAGGCAGCGGTTAGTAAGGCATACCCCCATAGGTAAATAGATAAATCAGTGTAATTTAACATGGAGCGAACTATGTCCAACAAAGTTCGATTTCTCCTTTCTGAAACACCATTTAACTGTGGGGTTCCTGGCGGCATGAATAGTGAAACTATTCCATGTTCCTTAAGGAACTCATCAAACTTTGTGCTCATATATTCGCCACCTCGGTCCGACCGAAGTGCTTTGATATGACATCCAGTCTGTTTTTCAACTAGGGCCTTAAATTCTTTGAATTTAGTAAAGGCTTCGGATTTATGTTTCGTTAAGTACACAATCCCATACCTAGTATGATCATCTATGAACGTTATGAAATATTGATATCCGTCTCGGGCTACTTCTAAAGCACCAAAAACATCGGTATGTACCAATCCAAGTTTATCGGCAGCCCTTTTAAAAGTCCCTTTGAAGGGGGACTTAGTCATTTTGCCTCTAAGGCAAGATTCACAAGTTCGATAGGGTTCTACACCCAATGGACTTAAAAATCCATCTTTCTCCATTTTCTGAACCTTGGTCTAACCAACATGACCAAGTCTAAGGTGCCATTTAAGAGCTTGATTAGTATCTTGCCTACCACGTTTCCTAGTTATAGTGTTCAATGCTGTTTTATTTTGCATGTTCAGATGATATAAACCATTCAACAATGTAGCTGTGCCAACCAATTTATTTCGAAAATAAATTTTACAACTACCATTTCCAATGAAGAAACAAAATCCTTTCCGATCCAAGACTAGAATGGATACAATGTTTTTATGCCCCTTGGGCAAAACAAGTACTTCATCTAATGTCAAAATAAAATCGGATTCTAAACCCAGTAGGATTGATCCAATATCGGTTGCCTCGACACTTTGTCCGCTTCCAACAGTGATCATTATTTCCCCAGCTTCAAGTTTTCTACTTCGTTCCAGATCCTGATTCATAGTACAAATGTGAGAAGTGGCACCTGAATCCAGAATCCATGAAACAAAATATATAGTAGCGGAACAATTAGTTTCAAAAACAAAAAGTTCCGTACCTAATGTGTAATACCTCCGGTATTTCATGCTTGATTACTTTGTACTGTGTGAATTTTTGTAATGTGACGTCATTTCTGTTTATGTATTTCATTGAGTGCTATATAATTGTGCGATGTAAATGAAACGGAGGTGACACGCCTTGACGCCGTGGGACGATCGTCGGTGCGAATATGACGGTGGCCAACGTCTTGTTCCCTGATAATTGTTGACGAGTAGAAGGGATGGTCACCCCGAGATGGTTAGAATGTGATATGTGGCTAAAGAGTTTATGTCTAATACACGCTAGAGTTTATGTCTAACGCGCGTTAGAGTTTTGTCTAACGCACGCTACAACTTATGCCTAACGTACGCTATATCCCGATTGTTACGTACGTTAAGGTAGTTATATTACGTACATAACGGGTGAGTCAGTCTCCCGACCAGAATCTTTCTTTTGACACGGACGGAGCTACTTTCGGCGGGCTAGAGGACAAACGAGTCAACTCTTCATAACGTACGTTATGTCCTAAATTTAACGTACGTAACACTTGGGCACATTTCGGGCAGTGGCGGTCTTTACGTACATTGTCATTGAACTGTTACGTACGTAAGGAGCCTTACGTACGTAACACCATTATCATTAACGTACGTTAGCGAAACCAAGTTTTATAAATTGACAATTCCCTTCTTCATTTGCACGACCCAACACTACAAGATAACACCCTTGGAGAGATTCCTAGCCTTATACTCGGTTCTTAGCCTCTTATATACTTGAATTAACACTGAGGAAGTGGTTTCTTGAGCTCCAGTGAAGATTATCCAAGTTGTTCAAGTCACTTCTCGTTTCTCCTCGTAGTTCTTGTGGATTCGCCAACTCTCTTCATTATTCTTCTTCCAATAAGGTAAGCCACCAATCCCTGGACTTATATCTTCGATGTTCTCTTGTATATATCTGTTAGATTGCGGGTATTGGGTAGATTTTTGCCAACCTTCATAGACAACCTTTCGAAAGGAATTGTAGTAACCAAAGTTATCATTTCTCATATGTTTCGTTTCATGCAAATCATATCTATCATACGAAAATTCATTTCAAATCATCACTAGGAACGTAAAATTTGACGAATCAATTGTAGGAGAATTCGTAGTGGTCCGTCACCGTATATTCCATTGTTGTAGCCACCCTTACGTTGTGATTTTTGACACTTACTGAACTAAGGAAAACAATTCGATAGTATAATCATTATTGGATATCAAACCACCAAAGGTATTGTGTAATAGAATCCGTCGGTCGTAGTATTCGGAATATAGAATAGAATTAGAAAGCATGAGATTCGATTATGCTATAATCATTTGTCGACAACCGAAAAATGATAGGGATAATCTTGTTGAGCAAATCGATATATATCTAATGTTAACTGTAGAATTGAACGGAATAATGGTACACAATACTTACGAACTTCGAAACGATACTAATATCGACAATTAAAACTATGCTAGGGATCCGATTAGGAAAGGGATACTTGTTTTATTCATCATGATCCGTACGAGGTGTTAATCAGATATTACGTGGCTAGGTTAAGCTCGAGCGGGCGTGGGGACTCCGTTTATCACAAAGCACCTACTATCGTATCACAGGCAAGTAAAATCTTGCTCGAGAATTTTCTAATATTAATGTTATACCATATGTGCGTATGTGCCATTTTGATGAATGCCAATGTTTGTCTTTCTCTAAAATATGTTATAAATGGGCCGATGTGTTGGGGATAAAACCTGTATGGCACCTGTGTGGAAATGTGTTAGGGGGTAAGACCCGAATTGGGCACCTATGTTCCGGGGTATTTCCGTGTGAATACTTCCGTGACCCTTGGTTGCGACCTTGGGGCTTATGTGATAAAAGAGAGAGACAACGTCGGATGAGTGATGAAATATTCCCTGTTAATTACTAGATATTGTGATTGTAAAAATGGCATATATCGTTGTTAGTAGCTGTTATTTGGTATGTATTCTCTGACCCTGGATACCTGGTATGATTCGTCGTACCAGGTAAAATCGTTCATCATGTGCAGGACATTCCCGAGGGGTCCGGTCAGACTTGAGCGGTGTTGGAATTATCTCTAGCCACTGCTTAAATTGAAATAAATTTGTTTTCTGTTGAAAAACCTTTGTTGTGTAATAATTGGACTTCGGATTACATTTTTCCTTAAAATCTTTCGACTCACGTTATGTAAACCTTGAACTTAATGTTTTATCGCAATTTTCTTAAATTGCCTATTTTTCTAACTAGCCTTGTGGGTCCCACGTGGGATTCACGGCACTGTAATACCTTGAGAGATTTGGGGGTGTTACAGAAAATGGTATCAGAGAGCAAACTCCTGCTTTGAATAAAATTTCTCCCAATTTTTCAAAGTCCAACACCCCAAGCGATCGAAACTCCTCATGGGAATGCAAAGTAAGTGATATGTGTGTTTCTTTCTATGTACTACATTTAATTGTAAACCGTGTATGGAACTGGCTTTAGATTAATACCATCAGTGATGGCACACCGAGGAGCTAGGTGTAATATCTGCAAATTTTTGATTTTCGGTAAATTTCTTTTTTCGGCCGAAGTCCGTTTTGACGACTCGCTTTTGACCGTTTCGTCATTCAGAGAATATTTAATTCTGCACTTTTTGTCATCCGAGTTCGTTTCGGTGCTGCTTTGTTGAGTTCCGTGCTTTTTAGCGACTTTTCCGCGCTTGAGTTCGGTTCTTGCGAATCTCGTTCAAAACCGCTGCTTGGGGTTTTTCGTAAGTTCATTTAACGTTGTTATACGTGTTGTGAGCTTCGGTTTGATTATTCGTCGTATGGTGATTTTCGGCATTTGGGCCGTCGTAATTTCCTAAAGTTTGGGGTAATTACCTTCCGTTGTCGAATTCGAGCCTTCGGGTGGTCGGAATCGTGTGTTCTACTAGCTCTTAGATTCGTCTTTGTGAGTATTTCGTAACCGTATCTTCGGTTCGTATTCGTGTTCGGGTTTCGGTGTCGTTTTGTTGAATTCAGATTACTAAACGACTTTTCTAAGTATGAGTTCGACTTTGTTAGATCACCATTAATTTTTGTAACTCCAAAAATTCTGAATCTTTGCAATATTATAGAGCATCGAGTTAGCTTTCCAATGGTTCAAACGGTGAGTCAATCGAGTCCGGACGAGAGAGTTATGGTCGTTTTAGCTCACCCGCTCGTTATTGGCCGATCACTGCCGGCCGAACTCGGCCGTGTCGTCCGACACGGCCCGTGTCGTACTCGTCCGAAATGCCGGAGTCTCGCCTCGAGACCCGACCGTGTCGTCCGACACGGCCCGTGCGAACTCTTCCGGATAAGCTGTAACCGATCGCCGACACGCCCGACCGTGTTCCAGACACGGCCGAGTCATGCCGAAGTCGGCCGCTTCGGACGGGTCACTATCGGACGACGCGATCAGTCTAGCAGACACGGCCGAGTCCCTCGCCGCCGTGGTCGGCTATTTAAGGCCTGACCGAGTCATATCCGGCATTTTCCACTTTTCTTCGTTCCTTCCGCGATTTTTCACCATAGATCGATGGTTTTGAGTAAAATCAACTTATATAAACATGTTTTGGAAGTTGGAATCATGGATTAACATCATCTTCCACCCGGATCGAAGGTAAGAACACCTAAACTTTTGGTTTTGGATGTTCTTGGGATTTCTTGGTGTTTTGGCCGATTTTCTTTGTTTTGATTGATTCTTTGATGAAACTTGATTGTAAACTCGTAATCATTCAATACCCTTGAAGTTTTGTGGAACGGATTTGAGTATTTCTTTGAATAATCGATTGAATTGGACTACGCCTTCAAAGTGTCCGATAAAATGCTTCAATGGGTAGAACTTGGGAAGTTCCATACGTTGTAGAATTGTGATAGAATTGAAATCCTTGAGACTTAGGAACGAAAACATGTGAACAACTCGAGTCGGAACCCTTCCGTTCGTTGCCTTCTTTGGGGTTCGAGCTTCCCGAACTAACAGTGTTCTTCGAAGCGTTTGGTAGCGGTTATTAAGGAAAGTATCTTATTATACGACTTGTATCTTGTGAATAGTAATTAAGTATGATATGTATAACGATTTTGCTTGACTCAGTAAATATGTTCCGTTTGAGTTGGTTGTGTTTTCCGAAATTAGAAGACTTTGTGATAATAGTGATATATTGGTATACGTGTTAGGCGTTGTGCCATTTGTGCAGGATTGCGGTGTACATATGAGATGGTTGTACACGTGTTTCTTCAATGTATTGTGTACCGAATGTGTGTTGTGTTGGTTAAGAGTCGTTGATTGATGATAGTTGTTGCGAGTGTCGAGGTTGTGTTATGTGCGTGCAATGTACGATTTTGTGGTGATCAAGGTGATTGATTAATTGCGCTCATTGTTGTATGTAACGTGAATGTGAATATGTGTGACCGCTAAGTTCACTCGTGTTGGTTCGACGGGACCTACGAGGATTCGTGGCAGTGGACTACGGGATCAGAACTTAGTGAGGTACTGAGGTCCAATCGTGCTGGTCTGACGAGGCCTACGGTAACACATGGCAGTGGACCATGAGTTTCGGACACAGTGCATCCAACCGGGTGAGCTCGACGGGGCTTACGGTGACACGTGGCAGTGGACTACGGTGTCAGGACTGTGTGTGTGATTGTTGTGATTGATATAGTCCGTGCGGGTTGTTATGCCTACGGAGACACGTGACAGTGGATCACGGTGTCGGAATTGGTTATGTTTGGTTAATAGTCCGTGCGGGTTGTTGAACCTACGGAGACACGTGACAGTGGATCACGGTGTCGGAGTTGATTATGTTTGTTTAATTGTGCGTGATGTAGTCCGTGCGGGTTGTTGAACCTACGGAGACACGTGACAGTGGATCACGGTGTCATGAGCATGATACTTTTCAAATCAAAGTTTTTAAAGGAAAAGTTTTAAGAAATAATGTTGGGCCGAGCCCCACGAGATTTATGGAAATGTTTTCGTACTGTAAATCTGTTGAATTATGACAAGAGTTTTGGGTTAAGGCCCTTAATTTTTTCGAAAGTTTTTGTGAATATGGAAATGTTGTCTTAAGGTTTTGAAATTCTATAAATTCGCGTGTTGTTTATCTTATTTTCGAATGCTTAATAGCTTATCTTCTCTTGTGAAAACCTCCCGGAATATTTGATACTTGATTATTAATTGCTTGTTACATTTCGTATGATTTGATACTTGCACTAGTAAAACAAAGTGGAGTTTTACTAATCCCCGAGTAATCGGGGTGGATATCTGCTTAAGGCCGGTACATGCAGATTTAGGGAGCATCCACAGGATTGGCACAAGAGGATGACGAGCTGCGATACTAATCATGAGTCGAGAGTTATTTTGATTTTTGTTGTGTTGTCAGAGTTGATTTCAGTCTTCCGCTGTATTGTATTTCGACCCCTGTGTGGGTAATGTTATTTAAGTCAGTTTTATCGATTGGGTTGTGTGACCTCATCGGTCTGTGTATTCACGTGTAAGTGACCATATCGGTCACAATCATTTTATTGTTTGACCCTGGTCGGGCAAGCACTTGGTTGTTTATGGATGTTTAGCCTGGTAGATCCTTGTGGAAAGGGTCTACGGCGTGTAATATTCCCATACGGTTTTGGGGATGTTACATTTATGGTATCGGAGCTTAGGTTGCGGAAACCTAGGCTGTCGGGTCGAGTCAAGTCGTGATTTGTCGAGTAATGTGTTGTCATGTCGTTTGAGTCATCAGGTGACAAGTTGAGTTGTGCGTAGTCACAACGTGTCGGTTATGTTGTCGGACGAGATTGGTATCGTGGGCGACCGTCACCTCCGTGCGACCTGTGGATGTAAGTCTCCTCTTTTATGCGAAGTACCTGTGTATCTCGATTTTATCTTAGTGAGTTAATTGCGGTGCATGATTTTCTTTACACAGTATTGTGTAATATAATTGTGTTTAGTACTTGTGGCATATAGTATGTGTATAGAACTGGGCACATTATTGTTTTATCTTTGAACCACCGGGTGGTGTGGTATGGTGTGGAAGTTGTAAACCTTGATGGATTTCGAAAAGGTATCGATCGAGTTTTATTTTGAAAATCGATTCCCTTAACCGAGTTTTGACAATATGGCCTTGATCGTTTTGGCGAAATTCTTATGACGGTATTTAGTATTTTGTAAATGGCTTTTGTGAGTTTTTGAAATATTACCATCGGCCCTTTTGGCGTTTTTGTAAATAGTTTTTATCTGGTGGGTTCCGCTGGACCCACAACGCTATAATGTTCCGTGTAATTACCTGAGATTTTTGGGCATTCTAGCCCATTGAATTATCTTTGAAAATCTTGAGTATCCTAGAAATAAATTTCGAGACGCACGTTTAAAATGAATTGTTTTCTCATGGTACTTCCAAGGTGCCACGATATGTTTCCGAATTCTTCTACCTCGAGGACCAAAATGTTTTGAGATATTTTTCAATGTTTTATAAACACTTTTACTTAGACCCGAGGGTCGAATATTTCCGAAAGTTTTTCACGAAAAGAAAGTGTCCTCATTTTTATCGAATGCGAAATAGTTTTCCAAAGTCTCGATAACGATGTTTCACGATTGTACTTTTTTTTAAGGGTGATACTCAAGATCAATCGGTGTTTCCAAAATTATTTTCAAAAGGAGGTTTTCGTTTTTAAAAACCTATCCATTCCCATTTGAGGGCTGGGTATGTATGTATGATGTTCACGTTGTCTTTATGATGTTTGCTCCCGAGTATGATCGAATTGGTGCCATGAACGTCGAGGCGTTGCCACGCATTTGCTGTACTAGCCCTCTGTGAGAGGTGTGAACCGGTGTTTACTGTTTATCGCCTCGTGGCGATTTGCGTGTTGTCGCACGAGTGTGAGATGTTGAAGCTTGGGTTTGTACGTTTGTGTACATGTGTGATTGTTTCATAATGTTTGTAATTATGTGCTGATTATCGTTCGGGCCGTTGATGTCGCCGAACGATACTGTCGTTGTTGTAGTGTTTGTGTGTGTATTACTTTACGATGGTAATCGTTGTATATGATATGTGTTATGATTCTTTATTATGCTGAGTCGGCATCTCCGGTATGTTGTTTTGCGGTGTTATGTTCCATTGTATCTAGCATCTGTATTTTCGATATGCCGAGCCGAGGCATTTCGAACGTATTGTGCCGGGGGCATGTACGTGCCAATTGTCCTTCTCGTCAGTAACGCTTTTCAAGTGTGGACCCGAGAGACACAGGATCCAGTTTTGCGAGATGGGTTCCGAGTCTTTCGGGGCGCGAACTTCAGTATAGATATGAGGATCGGATCGAGAGGCCCATGGGAGATATTTCTGCCGTTTGCTTTTTGTGTTGTCACCTTACTCCGGTTGTTGTGAGTTGCGGGAACGACATTTCTTTTATAAGAGGTCGAATGTAATGCCCGTATCGTTTTGACTTATGCATTTCCTCTTTCTCGTGTCTATCGACTCGTCGTGTTCGTTGATACTTTATGAATCGCTCGTATTTCGGTTTCATCGTTCGAACGAATCGTGATCTTGTTGTGGGTCGATCTCGGTTACCGATGTGACTTTTTGGGTTCGATTCGATTCTTGTGAACCTTGTTCGGGAGTGACCTCATCTGGTTCTATTAGTTCTTTTATTCAAGTGGATCGGATTTGGAACTCTTGTGTTTTCGACTCTGTCGACTCATTATGTTCGTTGACATTTCGAGCTTGTCCCGCCCCTTGCTTTTGTTGATCGAACGAGTGTGGTATTGTTTTGGAATAACTCATTTGTCGTTGTGACTTTTCAATCGCTATTCCCTTTCCTTTGGATCTTATGGGAATGCACGTCTTGTTGTTCTCACGGATCATCCGGGAGTTGTTGTTTGAATTTTCTTATCCTTCGTGTTTCGAACATGATTGTTCGATTTTTGTTGTCTCGATCGTTGTGGTTCGATCGTTTGTTTGTTCGGTTTTATTCTCATTTCGTGATTGTTGAGCATTCAGGCTCCTTCCTAATTCCCTTAAGTTCGGGAAATTAGTCTCGCTGATCTTCCAACCCTTGGGCGGTGGGATTCCGTATTTGTTCAGCGGTTGGCTCGCGTTTTGATTGATGTACCGTTGGGTTGGTCAATCATATTGATTTTCGTTCGTTGTGTTTTGTGATTGTCGGATAATTGACTTGGCTATATTATCCGTTTGATGACGCTTGTCATTTGTTGGTTTTATTATATTCCTAACGGCGACGTTGTGTTGGTCGCCGTGGAGCGTGTTTTCACGCCGTATATTCCTTTGCGTTGTTTGTAACATTTCGCCGTTGGGCGTTAGTTACGCATTCTTGTGTATCTTGTTGAGTTTTTCCTGGCGGAATATTTCTTCCCCCTACTTGTTTTAAGTTTCGGGACGAAACTTCTTTTAAGGAGGGTAGAATGTAATATCTGCAAATTTTCGATTTTCGGTAAATTTCTTTTTTCGGCCGAAGTCCGTTTTGACGACTCGCTTTTGACCGTTTCGTCATTCAGAGAATATTTAATTCTGCACTTTTTGTCATCCGAGTTCGTTTCGGTGCTGCTTTGTTGAGTTCCGTGCTTTTTAGCGACTAATCCTCGCTTGAGTTCGGTTCTAGCGAATCTCGCTCAAACCGCTGCTTGGGGTTTTTCGTAAGTTCATTTAACGTTGTTATACGTGTTGTGAGCTTCGGTTTGATTATTCGTTGTCGTATGGTGATTTTCGGGCATTTGGGCCATTTTCGTAATTTCCCAAAGTTTGGGGTAATTACCTTCCGTTGTCGAATTTCGAGCCTTCGGGTGGTCGGAATCGTGTGTTCTACTAACTCTTAGATTTGTCTTTGTGAGTATTTCGTAACCGTATCTTCGGTTCGTATTCAGGTTCGGGTTTCGGTGTCGTTTTGTTGAATTCAGGATTACTAAACGACTTTTCTAAGTATGAGTTCGACTTTGTTAGATCACCATTAATTTTTGGTAACTCCAAAAATTCTGAATCTTTGCAATATTATAGAGCATCGAGTTAGCTTTCCAATGGTTCAAACGGTGAGTCAATCGGAGTCTGGACGAGAGAGTTATGGTCGTTTTAGCTCACCCGCTCGTTATTGGCCGATCACTGCCGGCCGAACTCGGCCGTGTCGTCCGACACGGCCCGTGCCGTACTCGTCCGGAAATGCTGGAGTCCCTGCCTCAGGACCCAACCGTGTCGTCCGACACGGCCCGTGCCGAACTCTTCCGGATAAGCCAGAACCGACTACCGACACGCCCGACCGTGTTCCAGGACACGGTCGAGTCATGCCGAGTCGCTGTCGGACGGGTCACTATCGGACGACGCGACCGTGTCTAGCAGGACACGGTCGAGTCCCTGCCGGCCAGGGTCGGCTATTTAAGGCCTGAACCGAGTCATATCCGGCATTTTCCACTTTTCTTCGTTCCTTCCGCGATTTTTCACCATAGATCGATGGTTTTGAGTAAAATCAATTTATATAAACATGTTTTGGAAGTTGGAATCATGGATTAACATCATCTTCCACCCGGATCAAAGGTAAGAACACCTAAACTTTTGGTTTTTGGATGTTCTTGGGGTTTCTTGGTGTTTTGGCCGATTTTCTTTGTTTTGATTCAGATTGCTGATGAAACTTGATTGTGAACTCGTAATCATTCAATACCCTTGAAGTTTTGTGGAACGGATTTGAGTATTTCTTTGAATAATCGATTGAATTGGATTACGCCTTCAAAGTGTCCGATAAAATGCTTCAATGGGTAGAACTTGGGAAGTTCCATACGTTTTCGTAGAATTGTGATTGAATTGATATCGTTGTGACTTAGGAACGAATTCTTGTGAAGAACTCGAGTCGGAACCCTTCCGTTCGTTGCCTTCTTTGGGGTTCGAGCTTCCCGATCGAACCGTGTTCTTCGAAGCGTTTGGTAGCGGTTATTAAGGCAAGTATCTTATTATACGACTTGTATCTTGTGAATAGTAATTACGTATGATATGTATAACGATTTTGCTTGCCTCCGTAAATATGTTCCGTTTGAGTTGGTTGTGTTTTCCGAAATTTGAAGACTTTGTGATAATAGTGATATATTGGTATACGTGTTAGGCGTTGTGCCATTTGTGCAGGATTGCGGTGTACATATGAGATGGTTGTACACGTGTTTCTTCAATGTATTGTGTACCGAATGTGTGTTGTGTTGGTTAAGAGTCGTTGATTGATGATAGTTGTTGCGAGTGTCGAGGTTGTGTTATGTGCGTGCAATGTACGATTTTGTGGTGATCAAGGTGATTGATTAATTGCGCTCATTGTTGTATGTAACGTGAATGTGAATATGTGTTGTTGTGTCAAGAATTAACACCTTCCGACCGGCGATCGCCTCGGAGGTCGGGCGACCGAGTCACTGCCGATCGTCCAAGGCAGTCCGCGATCCGACAAATCAAGGCGGACATGCTAGATCGCTGATCACCGCGATTACCCTGGACATGCTAGATCAAGCAATCAAGGCCCCAGGACAAGTCCCGGTATCGAGCGATCAACCTCAGATACGATCGCCTCTCGATACTCCGCGACCGACCCCTGGCGATCTACTAATGGACGATCCCCTCTCGGTACTCAGCGACCGACTCCTGGCGACCGACAAGCGGGCGATCCTCTCTCGGCATCTTGCCGACCTACCCTTGGAGACCGACCATTGCCGACCTTCGTCCACTGGCCGATGGCGACCTCTGATGATCAGCTAGAGACGACCGCCTCATGTCGATCTCCACCGATGGCCATCCAGCCGGCGAAAACCGAGCCTCAAGACTGACACCACGTGCAAGATCCGGGACAAGATCCGCGAATCACGGGCCATTGACCACAGTCTGACAGATTCTCTCCACCAGCCGACAAGCCGCCGAAAGCTTGTCAGTAGGGCCGCATGTTGACTGATTCCGGACACGTGATGGCTCCTTATTGGACCGCCACCAGGCGCCTCTTCCTCGACTTTAGCCCGACAAACAAGATCTTCCTTGGATTTTAGCCCGATTGACCCGTGAGATCGCCCCATTATAATATTGGCCGGCAGCGATCGGCACATTATTATAATGGCCGGGCAGCGATCGGCCACTACAGATGTGACCCACGCCCTATATATACAAGGCACCCGCTCTCGGCCACTCTCTGCAATATCGCAATTTGAGCACACAACACGTAAAACAATATACAAGACTTGGCTAATCTCCAACTCTTGGCAACGGCTATCATTCGGTCTTACTTCTCGGCCTATCTCATCCAACAGATTATCGGCGGGACGAAGAACACCAAGCTTCGCTCAAGAGCCGGATTAACGAGTCTTTTTACACTCATTGTATTTAGATTTCTCTCATTAATACTTGTATCCACGAATATTTGTATTAATAACATCTCGCGAGAGCATTCAAGCCCGGGCCTAACAAACCCGCAAATCTTGTATTATTTATCTACTCTCGAAGTGCTCCGGAATTGTTGTTTGTTGTCCGTCTTCCAGCAGTATTAATCTTCGGATAAATATTTTGGGCAACAACAATTGGCGCTAGAAGGAGGATCCAACCTCGAATTTTTATACCTACCGTCCCGAAGAACACTCACTGTTCTCGGGCGGATACTTGAAGTGACACTTACCGCACTTCAAAGAAATCCTTCGAAAACATGTCTTCCGCCTCCGCGTCGAAGAAAGCCGACTACCTGGCTGCACTCTGCCTGGCCCAGTCCGAGCCGCAGCCGATGGTGGAAGGTAGCCGCCGCGGTCAGAGACGCTCGATCCCATCCTGGGACGGCGGCCCGAGCCTCTCGCTCGATCAGTTCCGAACCAATGAACAGATCGAAGAGGCCATAGCCGCCCTTCAAGAACGACGGAGTGCTCTCGACGCGCCTCCTGCTATCGGGCCTCCTACGCCCGCCGGAAGTCCAAGCGAAGCACAAGGCATTATCGCCGAGCGACGCCAGAGGCTCTCGCCCGCAAGAAGAGGCGCTCGGCACTGGGCACGTGTCTTCGATCGCTCGGGCGGTGACCCGACACGCGACCGGGCGATCCATTTCACTACGAGACGACGGAATTTGAGTCCCTCACCAGGAGCTCGGCCTACCCGGCTCCCACAAGGCGATCCAGCCGCCTGGCTCCCGCTCGTCAAATTCCCGAGGTCGGTAGCAGCGGAGTCCGGAGGTCGGTACACGATCGCCTCGGCCCCCGCTCCCAAAGCCGATCCGCAAGCAGCCGAGCCGCGGCGATTGCCGCTTTGCAACGTCAGATCGACGACGTGAGGGCGCTCCTGCAATCCGGGGCAGGCGCCATGAAGACGATCGCCGTGCCAGGCGAGCCGCTCACGATCGACATCGAGCTCGCCCCCGTGCAGCATAGGATCGCTCCCCCGCAAATACCCATGTACGAGGGGCAATCGGACCCCCAGACGCACCTAAGGAAGTTCAACATCTACATGACCGGATGTGGGGCATCGGACGCGACCCGGTGCCGAATGTTCCCTCTGACACTAGACGACCTCGCCCACCGGTGGTACACCTCATTGCCACCTCGGTCCATTGGCTCCTTTAACGAGCTGGCGCACGTCTTCACGGAACACTTCGCCACCAGAGTCGTCCGACCTGAAGGTCGCCTTCGCATGATGCGAATCAAGCAGGGAGAAGAAGAGTCCGACTCGGACTACATCGACCGGGTAGACGGGATCATCCTCAACGGCGAGCCCGTAAGCGATGAGACCGCCCTCTACGCGGTCCTAGGAGGATTTCAGGGTTTTTCGCCTATGTTCAGGCATCTCACGAAGAACCAACCTACAACCTACGCAGCCTTCCGGGCTAGAGCCGCAGATTTTCTGGCCAGGCAAAGGTTCCTTCTTAGCCTGTGAGCAGCGCGATCGGCGCCCGGATGACGATCTCCCGCCCAATCGCCGATATCGACCCACGAATAAAAGCGATCGGCCGCCGAGCGACGATCGCCAGTCTTCCGGCCAGATCGCAACATCATCTGCAACCCGGTGGACACGATCGCCATCTACAGTCCAGCATCTAACATGACGGACTAAGGCATAAGATCGCCTCCACCGCACATCATAAAAGCCATGGTCCTGGCAGTCGATGGAACCGACTGTTTCGGCCATGCAAGGTCCCTTTCGGCCGAGATCGCCCGCCCTTCGTTTAAATACGAGGCCGGCGTAGTCTGAGGGCTCTCCAACATTAATCAGTGGACACATGCCACAACCCCGTCTCAACGTACACCGTCGAGGTCGGCCATCTCCATGGCTGGCCGAGGTGGAAGCAGAGCTAACAAGCCGCGGGCGTGGAGTTGATTCATCCGACGCTGCCCTGCGCAAGGACTCCTCTAGACCGAGACCGCACGCCCTTCGTTTAAATACGAGGCGAGGCGCAGCCTAACAGAGGACCCTCATAATAAAGTGAGTCACGATACACTCATTGTCTTCGCGCACCAAGACACGGTCGTGGAGTCGGTCCATCGATCTCCGCGACTGTGCACGATTCCTCAAACAAAGCGAAACCACCAAAGTTTCCATGGGGGATCGGCCAATGTTGTTTTTGCAGGTACAAGACCGAAAGATAGCTATCCAATCGACCATGATAGCCCAAGTCCGAGTCCTAAGTCAGCTCAGATCGCCCATCCTCATCCGAACACGATCACCAGCAAGAACCACCTCGCCCCATGTCTTCAACATAGGAGCAAGCTGGGGGGCAATTGTTGTGTCAAGAATTAACACCTTCCGACCGGCGATCGCCTCAGAGGTCGGGCGACCGAGTCACTGCCGATCGTCCAAGGCAGGTCTGCCGATCAGCGACAACCGAAGGCGGACATGCTAGACTGTCGATCACTGCCGATCACCCAGCGGACATGCTAGACTGGCCAACCGAAGGCCCCAGGACAAGTCCTGGTATCGAGCGATCAACCTCAGATACGATCGCCTCTCGATACTCGGCGACCGACCCCTGGCGATCTACTAATGGACAATCCCCTCTCGGTACTCAGCGACCGACTCCTGGCGACCGACAAGCGGGCGATCCTCTCTCGGAATCTTGCCGACCTACCCTTGGAGACCGACCATTGCCGACCTTCATCCACTGGCCGATGGCGACCTCTGATGATCAGCTAGAGACGACCGCCTCATGTCGATCTCCACCGATGGCCATCCAGCCGGCGAAAACCGAGCCTCAAGACTGACACCACGTGCAAGATCCGGGACAAGATCCGCGAATCACGGGCCATTGACCACAGTCTGACAGATTCTCTCCACCAGCCGACAAGCCGCCGAAAGCTTGTCAGTAGGGTCGCATGTTGACTGATTCCGGACACGTGATGGCTCCTTATTGGACCGCCCAGCTGTGCCAGCCTCTTCCTTGGACTTTAGCCCGACAGCCAGCATCTTACTTGGATTTTAGCCCGACAGCCCAGGAGATCGCCCCATTATAATATTGGCCGGCAGGCGATCGGCACATTATTATAATGGCCGGCAGGCGATCGGCCACTACAGGACAGGACCCGGCTGCCCCTATATATACAAGGCACCCTGCTCTCGGCCACTCTCTCTGCAATATCGCAATTTGAGCACACAACACAGAAACAATATACAACACTTGGCTAATCTCCAACTCTTGGCAACGGCTATCATTCGGTCTTACTTCTCCCGGCCTATCTCATCCAGCAGATTATCGGCGGGGACGAAGAACACCAAGATTCGCTCAAGAGCCGGATTAACAGAGTCTTTTTACACTCATTGTATTTAGATTTCGCTCATTAATACTTGTATCCACGAATATTTGTATTAATAACATCTCGTGAGAGCATTCAAGCCCGGGCCTAACAAACCCGACAAATCTTGTATTATTTATCTACTCTCGGAAGTGCTCCCGCAATTGTTGTTTGTTGTCCGTCTTCCAGCAGTATTAATCTTCGGATAAATATTTTGGGCAACAACATGTGTGACCGCTAAGTTCACTCGTGTTGGTTCGACGGGACCTACGAGGATTCGTGGCAGTGGACTACGGGATCAGAACTTAGTGAGGTACTGAGGTCCAATCGTGCTGGTCTGACGAGGCCTACGGTAACGCATGGCAGTGGACCATGAGTTTCGGACACAGTGCGTCCAACCGGGTGAGCTCGACGGGGCTTACGGTGACACGTGGCAGTGGACTACGGTGTCAGGATTGTGTGTGTGATTGTTGTGATTGATATAGTCCGTGCGGGTTGTTATGCCTACGGAGACATGTGACAGTGGATCACGGTGTCGGAATTGGTTATGTTTGGTTAATAGTCCGTGCGGGTTGTTGAACCTACGGAGACACGTGACAGTGGATCACGGTGTCGGAGTTGATTATGTTTGTTTAATTGTGCGTGATGTAGTCCGTGCGGGTTGTTGAACCTACGGAGACACGTGACAGTGGATCACGGTGTCATGAGCATGATACTTTTCAAATCAAAGTTTTTAAAGGAAAAGTTTTAAGAAATAATGTTGGGCCGAGCCCCACGAGATTTATGGAAATGTTTCGGTATTGTAAAATTGAATTATGAAACGAGTTTTGGGTTAAGGCCCTTAAGTTTTTCAAAGGTTTTGTGAATCGGGACATGAGGTCTTAAGGTTTTGAAATTTAAAATTCCGAGATGATAATCTTATTTTCGAATGCTTCATAGCTTATCTTCTCTTGTGAAAACCTCCCGGGAATATTTGATACTTGATTATTAATTGCTTGTTACATTTCGTATGATTTGATACTTGCACTAGTAAAACAGTGGAGTTTTACTAACCCCCGAGTAATCGGGGGGTGGATTTCTATTTTGCGTCCAGGTACATGCAGATTTAGGGGAGCAGTCACAGGATTGGCACAAGAGGATGACGAGTTGCGATACTAATCATGAGTCGAGAGTTATTTTGATTTTTGTTGTGTTGTCAGAGTTGATTTCAGTCTTCCGCTGTATTGTATTTCGACCCCTGTGTGGGTAATGTTATTTAAGTCAGTTTTATCGATTGGGTTGTGTGACCTCATCGGTCTGTGTATTCACGTGTAAGTGACCATATCGGTCTGTATCATTTTATTGTTTAACCCTGGTCGGGCAAGCACTTGGTTGTTTATGGATGTTTAGCCTGGTAGATCCTTGTGGAAAGGGTCTACGGCGTGTAATATTCCCATACGGTTTTGGGGATGTTACACTAGGAGGGTGGTGAATGACGCTCAGGGTTCTGCCGCGAACCACAATGAGGACGGGAACACTGCCGAGACCCGTCCTGCTGGGGGCCAGCTGCCACCAGTTAATCAAAACGATTAGGAGGCGGAATGCCAGAATGACAACCCGGGAGGCATGGATCTAGCTTTTGTTCAGGCCCTTGCCCAGGCTATCGCCATGGGAATTGCTCAGGTCAATCAGGCGGAACGGATACCGGTCATCAATGTGGAAGAAAATGCAGGAAGCGACCGATGGTTGGGAGAAATGCTGAAGGCTAGGCCTCTATTATTTGACGGGATAGGAGAGAAACACGTGGACGACTGGATTTCTGAAATGGAGACTGCCTTCGAAGTGATCGGATGCCCAGAGAACCGGAAGGTGACGCTCGGGATTAATCAACTCCGTGACACTGCTGCACGTTGGTGGAGGACTTACAGGCTAGAGGACCGAGTGGTCGGGTGGACCGAATTTGCCCGACTACTACGGAGCGAGTACTGTCCCAGATCAGCCCGAACCGCTTGCGCACGAGACTTTTTTAGTGCCGGGCCTCAGAACATGCCAGTACTAGAGATCATTCGGGCCTACCGAACCGGGCTAAGTTACATCTCCCAGATGGTTCCATCAGAAGATCAACGAATATGCCATCTTGCACAGAGGTTGCCGGAGGATGTACAACGCTATGCCGCTGGATTTCACTGCAGGACCCTGAGGGCATACGAAGACGTATTCACAGCATATGCCGGTACAGTTGTTAATACCGACATCGGGCACAACTCGAAGAAGCAGAAGAGATCAGTTCAGCCTGGGAGCAACAACAAAACGAATTTGGGGCCTGCATCTTCTTTTAAGTCGGCGGTTTCGTACCAACAGAAGGGTGTATCTGATCGGCCTTACTGTAGGGACTGTTTCAATTGTGGCGTGACCAGGCATACTAAGGATCGGTGTCAGAAGATGGCTACCAAATGTTTCACTTGCGGAAAGAGTGGACACATGTCTCGTTACTGCTGGCGGGCCAATCCCACCCAGAGCCCAGCTTCCCAACCAAGTCAACAAGGCTCTATGCAATCCCCTAGGACGCCTGCTATTTCCAACTACCGAGCTCCATCCCACCAGAACCAACCACCGCTACACGGTGCCGGACGAGGCCGTAGGCGCGGCGGAGGTACCTCGTCCTTTTCGGAGTCAGTGCTGTCCCGTGTATTTGAGCTGAGGGCTACAGATGGTCAGTTTGCGCTAGCTATCTCAGGTACTCTTCTTGTTAACTCTCATCCAGTGCATGTACTATTTGATACCGGAGCCACCCATTCATTTATATCTGTGGAATGTGTTGAACGCTTAAATCTTGTTTGTGTGCCTTGTGAGCCCTTTACTGTTAAACTACCCGAAGTTAGTAGATTAGGCGGCGATCAAAGGGTTCGAGACTGTCGGATCTGCATCAACAATCATAGTTGGACCGCTAATCTTATGGTCTTTCCGCTCCAGAATAAATATATCATATTAGGTATGGACTGGATGCCATTGCACAGAACGATCTTGCATACCTACCACTTGACTATTTCCATTTCGGCTCATGACGGTACCACACATGTCATCAGCGGACGTGAACACTTTAGTACGAAAGGGTCTCTCAGCATTATCGCATCAGAAGCCTCCTGCAGCTCTCGAAGTGAGTACTATTGATGTTATGTTCTTCGAGAGGATACTTCACAACTTACAATCACAAACATTCCGGTGGTGAATGAGTTTCCAGATGTTTTTCCCGATGAACTACCAGGACTGCCACCGCACCGAGAAGTTGACCTTTCCATTGAACTCGAGCCGGGGATGAGACCTATTTCCAAAGCTCCTTACAGGGTGGCACCATCCGATATGAAGGAATTAAAGATACAGCTCGAAGATCTGTTGGATAAAGGGTTGATCCCCCTAAGCACCTCGCCGTGGGGCGCGCCTGTACTTTTCGTTAAGAAGAAAGACAACTCTCTACGCTTGTGCATCGACTACAAGGAGCTGAATAAGGTTACTATCAATAATCGTTATCCACTACCAAGAATCGACGACCTCTTGGATCAATTACAAGGGGCAGTCGTGTTTTCAAAGATCGATTTACGGTCCGGATATCACCAATTGAGGATTCGGGAGGAAGATATACCCAAGACTGCATTTCGATCGAGGTATGGGCATTACGAGTATATCGTGGTATCATTCGGGTTGACTAATGCCCCAGCTGTTTTCATGGAACTGATGAATAGAGTTTTGATTGATTTCCTCAATAAATGCGTGGTGGTTTTTATCGACGACATCCTGATATATTCTCGAAGCCGACAGGAACACGAGGAACATTTGAGGCAAGTGCTGAGCGTGTTAAGGCAACACCAACTTTATGCGAAACTGTCCAAGTGCGAATTCTGGATGCCGGAGGTAATTTTCCTCGGACATGTTGTCTCGGCAGAAGGTGTCAAGGTCGACCCACAAAAGATCGAGACAATAACGAGTTGGGAACCGCCAAAGAACGTCAAGGAGGTTAGGAGTTTCCTAGGACTGGCGGGTTACTATCGAAGATTCGTCGAGGCCTTTTTCTGTATCGCCCGACCGTTAACGAACCTACTGAGAAAGAGCACCAAATTTGTATGGACTGCAGACTGCCAGAAGAGATTCGACGAGCTCAAGAGTAGGCTAACTACTACCCCAGTACTAGTGTTACCGCAGGGTACAGAAGGATTCATTATATACAAGGATGCATCCAAGCACGGACTAGGGTGTGTCTTCATGCAGAATGGCAGAGTCGTTGCGTACGCATCTCAACAACTGAAGTCGTACGAAGTAAATTACCCGACGCATGACTTGGAGCTAGCCGCAGTGGTGCATGCCCTCAAGATTTGGAGGCACTATCTTTATGGAGTTACTTGCAAAGTTTTCACGGATCATAAGAGTTTGAAATATATCTTCACTTAGAGAGAATTAAACATGAGACAGAGGCGTTGGTTGGAGCTAATTAAGGACTATGATGTGGAAATCTCCTATCATCCCGGAAAAGCCAATGTGGTAGCCAATGCTCTTTGTCGGAAAACTACACAAGAGGTAATGGTATCCAGCATAAAAGTTCAGCCCAAACTGCAGCAAGACATCAGGAGAAGCAACACCGAAGTATGGATACAACGTAGGCAAGGACAATTATGCTCAATCAACATACTTTCGTCCTTACTAGACGAGATACGTCTAGCACAGATAGAAGATCCTGAATTACGTGCGATTGGTGCAAGAATCGAGGAAGGAGATGTTTCCGATTATAAGATTCAGGGTGATTTGGTGAGGTTCAAGAATAGGATTTGTATTCCACCGAATGACGGGCTGAAGCAAACTATACTGAAGGAGGCGCACTCCACTCCCTATTCTATTCACCCCGGAGCAAGCAAGATGTACAAAGATTTGCGACAGAGTTTTTGGTGGAAGAATATAAAATGGGAAGTTTCTAGGTTCGTCGCCCGATGTATGACGTGCCAGCAAGTAAAGATTGAACACCGCAGACTAGCCGGAATTATGCAACCCCTACCCATCCCGGAGTGGAAGTGGGAAAGCATATCAATGGATTTTATCACTAAGCTACCTACGGCGGTGGGAGGAAATGATACAATTTTGGTCATTGTTGATCGATTGACAAAATCGGCACATTTCATTTCTATTCAAGAGACAACCGGGACAGAGCAACTGGCCGTCATTTTCATCAGAGAGATCGTAAGGCTACATGGCGTTCCCTCATCCATCATTTCGGATAGGGACACCAGATATGTGTCTCGTTTTTGGAAAGCCGTCCATAAAGCTATGGGGACCCAAATACACTTTACACGGCATATCACCCTCAGACAGATGGACAGACCGAGCGTACAATTCAAACCTTGGAAGATATGTTGAGGGCATGTGTGCTCGATTGGGGTAAGGATTGGGCTAGACATTTGGGATTAGTGGAGTTCTCGTACAACAACAGCTGGCATGCAAGTATAGGCATGGCACCGTTTGAGGCCCTGTATGGGCGAAGATGCAAGTCGCCGTTATGCTGGGATGATGCCTCCGACACAGCGGTTACCGAGTTAGATCTTATCCAGGAATCCATTAAGAAGAGCTCTATCGTTCGAAAGCACATGCTAGCCGCACAGAGCCGACAGAAATCTTATGCCGAAAACCGACAGCGACCGTTGGAATTTACGGTCGGGGATCATGTTTGGGTCAAAGTATCACCTATATGGGGTATCCGGCGCTTCGGCCAAAAGGGCAAGTCAAGCCCGAGATTTATAGGTCCATTTGAGATATTGGACCGGGTAGGGAAGCTCGCGTATTGATTAGCTCTACCACCGCATCTGGATGGAGTGCATAATGTTTTTCACGTCTCCCAGTTAAGGAAGTATGTCTATGACCCGAGTCACAAGCTCAATTTCGAATAAGTGGAAATTTCTGATGATGCTACCTTTAGGGAAGTACCGATCGCCATTTTGGATCGACGTGTGAAGATGTTAAGAAATAAAGCCATACCCCTCGTGAAGATTCAGTGGTCGCACCACAGCGCGGAAGAAGCGACTTGGGAAACCGATTCGAGCATGAAAGAGAGCCATCCCGAGTTATTTTCTTAAGTTTCGTGACGAAACTATTTTTAAGGGGGGTGATATGTAATACCTCTGGTATTTCATGCTTGATTACTTTGTTCTGTGTGAATTTTTGTAATGTGATGTCATTTCTGTTTATGTATTTCATTGAGTTCTATATAATTGTGTAATGTAAATGAAACGGAGGTGACACGCCTTGACGCCGTGGGACGATCGTCGGTGCGAATATGACGGTGGCCAACGTCTTGTTCCCCGATAATTGTTGACGAGTGGAAGGGATGGTCACCCCGAGATGGTTAGAATGTGATATGTGGCTAAAGAGTTTATGTCTAACGCACGCTAGAGTTTATGTCTAACGCGCGTTAGAGTTTTGTCTAACGCGCGCTACAACTTATGCCTAACGTACGCTATATCCCGATTATTACATACGTTAAGGTAGTTATATTACGTACGTAACGAGTGAGTCAGTCTCCCGACCAGAATCTTTCTTTTGACACGGACGGAGCTACTTTCGGTGGGCTAGAGGACAAACGAGTCAACTCTTCATAACGTACGTTATGTCCCATATTTAACGTACATAACACTTGGGCATATTTCGGGCATGTTGTGTCGAGAAATATACTCTCCGACCGGCGATCGCCTCAGAGATCGGGTGACCTAGCCATTGCCGAGCAGCTGAGGCAGAACTGCCGACCAGAGATCGGGTGACCTAGTCTTAGCCCCGCAGACAAGGCAGAACTACCGACCGAAGGTCCCAGGACAAGTCCCGGTTCCGAGCGATCGACATCTAAGACGATCGTCTCTCGGTACTTGACGATCGACTCCTGGCGACCGACTAGCAGACGATCATCTCTCGGCACTCGCCGACCGACCCTTGGTGACCGACCGATGCCGACCCCTGGCGACCGACCTTTGACGACCGCCTCATGCCGCTCAAAGCCGATGGTCATCCAGTCGGCAAAGGCCGAACCTCAGGACAGGACCCACGTGCAGTGCCAAGACAAGATCCGCATATCACGGATCGTTGACCAAAGCCTGTCGGCATCTTCCCACCAGCCGACAGGCCCGCCGAAAGGTGTAAGTAGGACCGCATGTGACAGTGACTCCGGACGCATGTTGGCTCCTCATTAGACCGCACAGCTGGCTGCCAGTAGCTGCCTTGGACTTTAGGCTGACAGCCCATGTGACTTGGAGACGATCGCCCGATTATTATATTGGACGGAAGGCGATCGCCCGCTAGGAAACAAGGCTCCTAAGCCCCTATAAATAGAAGGCTGCCTGCTCTAGTCCAGGAACGGAAATTATTCAGCACTCTATGGATAATACACACCTTGGCTTTCTCCTACTCTTGGCAACAGCTATCTCTCGGTTCATTCTTCTCTCTCAGCCTCTCTCACACAGAAGACGATCGGCCGAGAAGGAGAACACCAAGGCTTCGCTCAAGAGCTGGATTATAGGATCTCTTTACACTCATTGTACTTAGATTCTCACATTAATACTTGTATCCACGAATATTTGTATTAATAACATCTCGCGAGAGCATTCAAGCCCGGGCCTAATAAACCCGGCAAATCTTGTGTTTTTTACACCCTCTCGGAAGTGCTCCCGCAACCTTGTTTGTTGTCCGTCCATTCCAGCAGTATTTAATCTTCAGATAAATATTTCGGGCAACAACAATTGGTGCTAGTGGAAAGGCATCTAACCCTCAATTTTTTTATTCCTACCGTCTCGAAGAACACTCACTGTTCTCCGGGGCATATACCTGAAGAAACACTCACTGTTCTTCAGAGAAAGCTTTCAGAATCATGTCTTCCGCCTCCGCGTCGAAGAAAGCCGCTGGCCAGCCCACCAGACGCCTCGTTCCGTCTCAGTCCGAGCCACATCCGATGGCGGAGGGTAGCCGCCGCGGTCCGAGACGCTCGATCCCGCCCCTGACGGAAGGCCCAAGCCTCTCGCTCGATCAGCTCCGAACCGCGAAACAGATCGACGAGGCCATGGCCGTCCTACGGGAATGACGGAGTGCTCTCGACGCGCCTCCCGCTATCACCCCATCGGCCATCCGCTGGAAGACCAAGCGGAAGTTCAAGGCGTTACTGGCCGAGCGATCGCCAGGAGGCTCTCATCCGCAAGGAGAGGCGCCGCCACGGGCACTGCTTTTCAATCGCTGGCGGCCCGTCTTGGCGACGGGCCCCGGCCCAGCTACGAGACAACGGAGCTCGAGTCCGTCACCAGGAGCTCGGCCTATCCGACTCCCAGAAGGCAGCCCAGCCGTCTGGCTCCCCCTCGCCAAATATCCGAGGTCGGCAGCAGCGGAGTCAGGAGATCGGTACATGATCGCCTCGACTCCCGCTCCCAAAGCCGATCCGCAAGCAACCGAGCCACGGCGATGGCCGCAATGCAACGCCAGCTCGACGACATGAAGGCGCTCCTAGAATCTGGGGCAGGCGCTAAGAGCAAGATCGCCGAGCCGAGCGAGCCGCTCGCGGTCCACATCGAGCTTGCCCCCGCGCAGCACAAGATCGCTCCTCCGCAAACACCTTTGTACGAGGGGAGATCAGACCCAGAAACACACCTGAAAAAGTTCAACATCTACATGACCGGGTGTGGGGCATCTGACGCGACCAGGTGCCGAATGTTCCCCCTGACGCTGGACGACCTCGCCCACAGGTGGTACGCCTCACTGCCGCCTCGGCCCATCGGCTCCTTTAACCAACTGGCGAACGTCTTCACAGAGTACTTCGCCACCAGGGCCGCTCGACCAGAAGGTCCCCATCGCATGTTGCGGATCAAGCAAGGGGAAGAAGAGTCCGACTCGGACTACATCGGTCGGGTAGACGAGATCATCCTCAATGGCGAACCCATAAGCGATGAGATCGCCCTCCACACGGTCCTAGGAGGATTCCATGGTCTTTCGCCTATGTTCAGGCATCTTACGAAAGACCAGCCCTCGACCTACGCGATCTTCCGAGCTAAGGCCGCGGACTTCCTGGCCAGGCAAAGGTTTTTCCTCAGCCTATGAGCAGCGCGATCGGCGCCCGAAAACGATCTCCAGTCTTCCAGTCCGATCGCCGGCATCAACTTATGAATAACGCGATCGGCAGCCGAACGACGATCACAGTCTTCCAGCCCGATCGCCATCATCAAGCTACATCACCAAAACCGGAGGACTCGATCGCCATCTACAGTTCACCATCTAACATGATGGACTAAGGCATGAGATCGCCTCCACCGCACATCATAAAGCCATGGTCCTGGTAGTTGATGGAACCGGCTGCTTCGGCCATGCAAGGTCCCTTTGGGCCAAGATCGCCCGCCCTTCATTTAAATACGAGGCCGGCGTAGTATGAGGGCCCTCCAAAACTAATCAGTGGACACGATCGCCCGCCCTCAAAGGATCATCGTCTAACATGGTGAACCCGGACAATGCGACGTGCCACTACCCCCGTCTCAACGTACACCGTCGAGGTTCGCCATCCTCATGGCGGGCCGAGGTGGAAGCAGAGCTAACAAGCCGCGAACGTGGAGTTGAATCATCCGATGCTGCCCCGCGCAAGGACTCCTCTAGACCAAGACCGCACGCCCTTCGTTTAAATACGAGGCGAGGCGCAGCCTAACAGAGGACCCTCACAATAAAATGAGTCACGAGACACTCAATGTCTTCGCACACAAGACACGGTCATGGAGTCGGTCCATCGAACTCCGCGACTGTGCACGGTTCCTCAGCGACGAAACAATCAAGTTTCTACGAGGGATCGGCCAATGTTGTTTTTTGCAGGTACAAGACCGAAAACTAGCTAGCCAATCGACCAGATCGCCCAAATCCGAATCCAGAGTCAGCTCAACGGATTGCCCGTCTTCATCTTACACGATCACCAGCAAGAACCACCTCGCCCCATGTCTTCAACATCGGAGCAAGCTGGGAGGCAATTGTTGTGTCGAGAAATATACTCTCCGACCGGCGATCGCCTCAGAGATCGGGCGACCTAGCCATTGCCGAGCAGCCGAGGCAAAACTGCCGACCAGAGATCGGGCGACCTAGTCTTAGCCCCGCAGACAAGGCAGAACTGCCGACCGAAGGTCCCAGGACAAGTCCCGGTGCCAAGCGATCGACATCTAAGACGATTGTCTCTCGGTACTTGGTGATCGACTCCTGGCGACCGACTAGCAGACGATCATCTCTCGGCACTCGCCGACCGACCCTTGGTGACCGAACGATGCCTACCCTTGGCGACCGACCTTTGACGACCGCCTCATGCCGCTCAAAGCCGATGGTCATCCAGTCGGCAAAGGCCGAACCTCAGGACAGGACCCACGTGTAGTGCCAAGACAAGATCCGCATATCACGGATTGTTGACCACAGCCTGTCAACATCTTCCCACCAGCCGACAGGCCCGCTGAAAGGTGTCAGTAGGACCGCATGTGACAGTGACTCCGGACGCGTGCTGGCTCCTCATTGGACTGCACAGCTGGCTGCCAGCAGCTGCCTTGGACTTTAGGCTGACAGCCCATGTGACTTGGAGACGATCGCCCCATTATTATATTGGACGAAAGGCGATCGCCCGCTAGGAAACAAGGTTCCTCAGCCCCTATAAATAGAAGGCTATCTGCTCTAGTCCAGGAACGGAAATTCTTCAGCACTCTCTGGATAATACACACAACTTGGCTTTCTCCTACTCTTGGCAACATCTATCTCTCGGTTCATTCTTCTCTCTCAGCCTCTCTCACACAGAAGACAATCGGCCGAGAAGGAGAACACCAAGGCTTTGCTCAAGAGCTGGATTATAGGATCTCTTTACACTCATTGTACTTAGATTCTCACATTAATACTTGTATCCACGAATATTTGTATTAATAACATCTCGCGAGAGCATTCAAGCTCGGGCCTAACAAACTCGGCAAATCTTGTGTTTTTTACACTCTCTCGGAAGTGCTCCCGCAACCTTGTTTGTTGTCTGTCCATTCCAGCAGTATTTAATATTCGGATAAATATTTCGGGCAACAACAGGGCAGTGGCGGTCTTTACGTACATTGTCATTGAACTGTTACGTACGTAAGGAGCCTTACGTACGTAACACCATTATCATTAACGTACGTTAGCAAAACCAAGTTTTATAAAATGACAATTCCCTTCTTCATTTGCACGACCCAACAGTACAAGATAACACCCTTGGAGAGATTCCTAGCCTTATACTCGGTTCTTAGCCTCTTATATACTTGAATTAACACTGAGGAAGTGGTTTCTTGAGCTCCGGTGAAGATTATCCAAGTTGTTCAAGTCACTTCTCGTTTCTCCTCATAGTTCTTGTGGATTCGCCAACTCTCTTCATTATTATTCTTCCAATAAGGTAAGCCACCAATCCCTGGAGTTATATCTTCGATGTTCTCTTATATATATCTGTTATATTGCAGGTATTGGGTAGATTTTTGCCAACCTTCATAGACAACCTTTCGAAAGGAATTGTAGTAACCGGAGTTATCGTTTCTAATATCTTTCGTTTCATGCAAATCATATCTATCATACGAAAATTCATTTCAAATCATCACTAGGAACGTAAAATTTGACGAATCAATTGTAGGAGAATTTGTAGTGATCCGTCACCATATATTCCATTGTTGTAGCCACCCTTGCGTTGTGATTTTTGATACTTAGTGAACTAAGGAAAACAATTCGATAGTATAATCATTATTGGATATCAAACCACCAAAGTTATTGTGTAATAGAATCCGTCGGTCGTAGTATTCGGAATATAGAATATAATTAGAAAGCATGAGATTCGATTATGCTATAATCATTTGTCGACAACCGAAAAATGATAGGGATAATCTTGTTGAGCAAATCGATATATATCTAATGTTAACTGTAGAATTGAACAGAATAATGGTACACAATACTTACGAACTTCGAAACGATACTAATATCGACAATTAAAACTACGCTAGGGATCCGATTAGGAAAGGGAGACTAGTTTTATTCATCATGATCCGTACGAGGTGTTAATCGGATATTACGTGGCTAGGTTAAGCTCGAGCGGGCGTGGGGACTTCGTTTATCACAAAGCACCTTCTATCGGATCACAGGCAAGTAAAATCTTGCTCGAGAATTTTCTAATATTAATGTTATACCGTATGTGCGTATGTGCCATTTTGATGAATGCCGACGTTTGTCTTTCTCTAAAATATGTTATAAATGGGCCGATGTGTTGGGGATAAAACCTGTATGGTACCCGTGTGGAAATGTGTTAGGGGGTAAGACCCGAATTGGGCGCCTATGTTCCGGGGTATTTCCGTGTGAATACTTCCGTGACCCTTGGTTGCGACCATGGGGCTTATGTGATAAAAGAGAGAGACAACGTCGGTTGAGTGATGAAATATTCCCTGTTAATTACTAGATATTGTGATTGTAAAAATGGCGTATATCGTTGTTAGTAGCTGTTATTTGGTATGTATTCTCTGACCCTGTATACCTGGTATGATTCGTGCACTGTAAAATCGCTCATCATGTGCGAGACATTCCCAGGGGTCGGTCAGACTTGAGCGGTGTTGGAATTATCTCTAGCCGCTGCTTAAATTGAAATAAATTTGTTTTCTGTTGAAAAACCTTTGTTGTGTAATAATTGGACTTCGGATTACATTTTTCCTTAAAATCTTTCGACTCACGTTATGTAAACCTTGAACTTAATGTTTTATCGCGATTTTTTTAAATTGCCTATTTTTCTATCTAGCCTTGTGGGTCCCACGTGGGATTTACGGCACTGTAATACCTTGAGAGATTTGGGGGTGTTACATAATGCGCCATTAATCTTGGGACAAGTCCTTCGCCAGTGGCCCAGCTCACCGCATTCAAGGCATTTGTCCGTAGGTTTTGGACCGCCTATCTTTTGAACTTTTCGGGCCTTGCCCTTTCCTTTATGTACCCCTTTCTTGGGTTTGTACTGCTCGTAGGTCTTTTTCTTCTTGTTCTTTGACCTCCGAGGCCCAGAAGAAATCACAAGAGCAGCCTCTCTCGGTTTAGTCTTCATGTTAGACTGCGCCGTCACCAGTTTATTCATTAGCCCAGCTAATGTGCATGTAATTTTATTATAGTTGAAATTCATTACAAACTGCGTGAAAGAGTCAGGGAGAGATTGAAGGTGAGATCAATTTGAAGGGATAAATCCATATTAAAGTTGAGCACCTCGAGCCTCTCAATCATGGAGATCATCTTGAGGATGTGGCCTCCCACTTTCTCTCCTTCTTTCATCCTAGCACTGAACAACTGCTTTGATATCTCATATCTAGCAGTCCTACTGTGCTCTCCATAAAGTTCAGTCAAGTGTGCGAGAATCTGCCTAGCAGAAGTTATTTTCTCGTGCGCTCTCTGCAGCTCATTTGTCATTGATCCCATCATAAAGCCACGGACTAGCACGTCATCCTTGACCCATTTTTCATGGACGTCAATATCTTCCTGATTACCCCTGGTTCGGATTGGAGTCGGTGGAATGTCCGCCTCCAAGACGTATCCCAGAGACTCCATACTGAGTACAATCATCAGATTCCGCAACCAGTCAACAAAATTGGGTCCAGTTAGGATATTCTTTTCAAGTAGTATTGCAAGTGGGTTTTTAGCCATTTTTAGATAGATTCAGTTTCATTTTCTGCAAATATTTAGATAAGATTCAGTTAGTGACTTGTTTAATTATGACCGAGTATAGAATTTAAGGGCTTTCTTTATTCATAACTCGGCTCCCACTATTTTATCGGCATTTACATACTCCCATGTTAAATCCGAAAGTCTTGGGTGACTTCATAGTGGTGATCGATTTCTTTACAAAGTTTAATAGAGGGCAACCCATACGGTTTTTATTCTATTATTCTTTATAAAGTGGTGTCTAATACCAACCCATCTAATGGATGATTCGATCTTCTTTTACCCCTAGTACACTTGCCCTCAACCCATTCGGTTTCTATGGCTCGCTGAACTATCTAAGTTTAAACTGTCAAGTCCTATTAGTCTGACAATTGAATCTTACCCGGCAACCCATAGGGTTAGGGGTTTGATTTGTCACAACCAAAGGCATCTAATGCACTCTAGGAATTTATCAACTTTCCCCAAAAATATTACCTCGACATACTCGGAAGAATAATATTCCGGTTTAGATTTCAATTTTCCATGAGTTTGACGGAGGGTATGAAACCTTGTAACCTTTATAACTTAGTGTGTTTGTAGTCGGGAGAATTTCGCGATTAATGTTACATTTTGCACATTAATTCATTTATACGCGCGTTTGTTGGTTTGTCAATCATTCAAAATGAAAAACAGAAAACAGCAACCTAGTTACTACCAACATATAGCTCATGGACCTAATTCCTAAGTACTAGGCCAAGCGAATGACCCAATAAATAAAAAAAACGGTCTTCGATTCTTCGTCTTCTCGGTCGGTTGTCTTTGGTCTTCGTCATACCCAAAATAATAATTACATCATTGAAAAATTGCATCCTATATAAATTTTTCTAGTAAATATAAATAGGCTCAAAATGGCCTTTACAACACAATCGAATCGAACAAATCAAAAAATAAGTCCACGAGCTATATCACCATCACATAAGGATTCCATACAACATGTAACGGCAATGAAATTAAACAATTAATTTTAATATAAATTATTCCAATTAATCTATAAAATTAATCTATTCAATTTCTACTATATTAATCCAATTAATATAAAGTGGCATTAAAATTAAATAATCAATTAATATATTAATCTAATCAATATAAAATTAATCTATTCAATTTTAATGGTATTAATCCAATTGATACTAATAATCGTCATTTTAATTCGTTCGAAGTAATCCAGCCAAAATAATATTTTCGTTTAATTTATTTCCCTTAACTAAAAATATTCCAAATATTAATTTAGTCAAATTAAAATCCAATTTAAATTTATTGGGGAATAATTACAACGAAATATAAACTTAAAACGGAGTCCCGGACAATCCGGTTTTAGGCCCCCATGCCCGATTCAAAATCGGGCCAAAACTCCGAGGGCCTGCCGAGCCATGCTTGGCACTGGCCGAGTCCTGATCGGCAGGCATCGGCCGCTTATCGGCACTGCGGGCCGATACATGATCGAGCATGTTTCGCAACTGGCAGTGCGGCAAGGTCGCCAAGACCACCGCCGGCACCGCTTTCTTCGTTTTTCGGCCCGTTTCCAAAAACGTGATGCTACAACGAATAATTTAAAATCTAAGATTTTTCCAAATATGATTCTAAATCATAATCATCAACCAAAAGCATTCAAAATTCACAAATAATCGTATATACGGAAACATTGACCTCGCTCCGATACCACTGTTGGGATTCCGAAAATAAAACGAAATACGCAGCGGAAAATAAAAACGAATCCCAAACAGGATCGATCAAGTAATGTATATATGAAAAAAATAAATACGAAGATAAAAATCATACCCTTGAAGCCTTTGAAATAAATCTTCGTAAATATGGATCACGATCACGAACCCCGTCCCGAACACGAAATCCCTTCGTTCCAAGCACCGAAAATACGAAGCCTCTACTTCACACGTGTCTGAAATTGCCCTGAAAATTCGACGTAACTCCGTTCTCTAAGAACACGGCTAGGAAGTTACCGTAGGAATTTATATCTCTAATTTTCTTATTTGTTTTCACCTCTAAGATGATAACACTCAAGAAAATAAATATTTCTCTCCCTCAAAAGTTCTCTCACGGCTGAAGTCTAACCACCATATGCATGAAGGTGATGATATATATAAAGTCTTTGAGATCATGTGATTTGATTATTATATCACATATAATAACAACTCATAATGTGATAATAATAATGAGAGAATCAAATGCATTATTATCAAGACTTCACCATAACATGCATGACTAATCAAGCCATGTGAGGGAGGGGGGCGGCCCATTGGAAATTTCCTAGAAACGAGCCGATCCACTCGGCTCATGTACCGGACGTTCGTCAAACGACTCTGTTAAATACACTCCGTTTAATCACTAATGTATTTATATTAATTAATTAATCTAATTAATTAATAATATCAAATACAAATATATTTCTCTAAGAAATATAATTTCTGAATTAAATTAATTACCCGGTAACTTAATTTTAATTCATAAGACCGCTATTTTGATTTATCTAATAAATCATAATTAGATATCCAATATCTAATATTAATAGAGAGATAATAAATTCACATTTATCCATCAACGCTCCTGATGCGCGACTCCGTAGGTCCGTCTCAGCCGGCATTGGGAGGAACCAATGAGTGCGGGCAGCACTTAGCCAGCCTAGCGCGCCACACTGTAAACCCCGACTGAGAACGAATGAAGGGATCATTCCAGAACCATTATGTCGTGAATACTATATACATATAGACCCTTTATCAGATGTCCCGGTCAAGTCTTCGGGTCACGGTAAAGTCAAACCCTACTATTGACTAAACTCTATACATGTGTTAATGCAAATCAAGACCGACTGATTAATAGTGTATCTAATACGACTATATCAGAATACTTTGGCCAAAGACTTATGATCTTATTTGCCATTAAACGTATAGGACATTCGCCTGCTTACTAATAGGAGATAGAATCCTTTCTTGGCGTACAGTAAAGACTGCTACCTGCCCGTATAGTCCGCACTTCGAGGTCAACTCAGCAATTAAGCAAATGAGTCTAACTACTCTAATGACAAACTAAACGTCACAGGCACATCTTCTACTGAACCCTCAAGTCAAAGGTCCACGTATACTATCACAACCTTTCGATTCGTCATCGACTCTCCGAGAGTGAATACCGTGTGACTGAATCGAGTATGAGTCGTGTTCGAGTATACTGGCCCCACCAATATACTTATAACTATTCTATCAAGACGTGCACACGTCCTAGCATCAGTTATACAAGTCGTATTAAAACTTAATGCCCATTTTAAGTTTATTGACTCGCGAACAATTTATGTAAATAAACTTTAAACACCTCCAGTGCATTTTCTCTTATCCCATAACAAGAATGGAATGTTCGATTTATTTACATGGACTTCACTTCAATGTTTACCACGTCAAGAATGCAATTGAAATACAATAAAGAGTGAATGAATCGTATTGCCTTTTTATTAATTATTCCATAATTACAAGTACAATGCCCTTACTCTCTCATCCCCTGAGTGGCATTCGAGGGCATATTCCTAACAATGAAACCTCGGCTCTTAGGCCTGTACTACTGCTCTGGCAGCGCAGCACAAGGTGTCATGTGAAGTTTACCCAGTAACTTCTAAGTCCGTCCTTTGGAGGCCCCCGAGGCCGATTTATACTCAGTCTAACAGGTGGAATTAGCAGTCACGCTATACTTGGCACTATGCCAAGATACTGCTCCTCCATTTAGAGTAAATGTAGCCAGAAGTAGACATAGAATCGTCTTTCTATCCTTGGAAGTTTAATACAGTGAAACCCATCACATTCAGTTCTCCACCGCCATATATAAGAACCAGATCTCTAGTCCTTCTAAAGTACTTGAGAACGTTCTTTACGGTAGTTCAATGTTCCCTACCTGGGTTTGCCTGAAACCTACTCACCACGCTTACAACATGCGCAATGTCAGGTCTCGTACACAATATAGCATACATAAGGCTACCCATGGCTGAAGCATATGGTATATTACTCATTTCCTTCTGTTGTTCCTCACTTTGAGGACACATCTTCAAGGAGAGTTTTATTCCATGTTGCATCGGTAGGAACCCTCTTTTAGAATTATCCATCTTAAATCGCTTTAGGATTTTATCTATATAGAGGGCTTGGGAAAGACCTATTGTTCTCTTCGCTCTATCCCGATAGAGTCAAATACCAAGAATATAGGTAGCTTCTCCCAAGTCTTTCATGGAGAAATTACTCGAAATCCAAGCTTTCACAGAACTGAGCATTCCCACATCATTTCCTATTAGTAGAATGTCATCTACACATAGTACTAACAATGTGATCTAGCTCCCACTAACCCTCTTGTATACACAAGGTTCCTCTTCGTTTTGCATGAAGTCAAACTCTTTGACTGCCTCGTCAAAACGAAGGTCCCAACTACATGAAGACTGCTACAGTCTATTTCATGGAGTTTACATCCACCATTGCGAGGTCATTTAGTCGCGGGTCGGTCTCTTGTTTATCACCTGGAACCTCGTAGAAACCCAGTTCCTCCAAGTGCATAAAACTATACCTCTCAGGTAATTGAGACACCCTACTAGACCTACGAGGTGGTTGTACTTATGTTTTAGAAGGTTCGGTTCTAGTTTCTTGCACAGGTGTCTCCCTAGGAGTTTCATTGTGTTCTTCTAAAGAAATACTTCTACCTGCTCCGCCTTCCTGAATGAACTCATCTTCCAGGAAGTGTGCTTGTAAAGCAACAACGATCTTTCGATCTTCAGGCATGTAGAATAGATATCCCATCGTCCAAGATGGGAATCCAATGAAACGTCCCTTCACGGACCTAGCTTCCAACTTCTCCAACTTAGTCTTCTTGACATAGGCGGGACATCCCCAAATCCTAATATGATTAAGACTTGGTTTCCTGCCCTCCCACATCTCATGTGGAGTTTTAGGAATAGATTTGGAAGGACGTCTGTTCAAGATGTAAGCGGCAGTCTCGAGTGCATACCCCCACAGGTAAATTGGTAAGTCAGTATAGCCCAGCATGAAACGGACCATGTTCAACAAGGTCCGGTTCCTTCTTTCTGATACACCATTTAACTGAGGAGTACCTGGAGGTGTTAGTTGTGAAACTATTCCATGTTCCTTAAGGAACTCATTAAACTCCGTACTCATATACTCGCCACCTCAGTCCGACCGAAGTGCTTTGATATGATTACCAGTTTGTTTCTCAACTAGGGCCTTGAATTCCTGGAATTTCTCAAAGGCCTCGGATTTATTTTTCATTAAGTATACATAACCATACTAGTATGATCATCTGTAAACGTAATGAAATATTGATATCCGTCACGTGCTGCTTCCAAAGCACCACAAACGTTGGTATGTGTTAATCCCAGTTTATCAGCGGCTCTTTCAAAAGTCCCTTTGAAGGGGGACTTAGTCATTTTGCCTTTAACGCAAGATTCACAAGTAGGAAAGGGATCCGATCCCAATGGACCCATAAGTCCATCTTTTTCCATTTTGTAAACCTTGGTCTGACCAACATGACCAAGTCTAATATGCCATTTCAAAACTTGATTGGTTTCATCCCTACCACGTTTTCTAGTCATAGTATTCACAACTACTTTGTTGCTGAGATTTAGATGATAGAATCCATTTAACAATATAGCAGTACCCACTAGTTTATTTCTGAAATAAATTTTGCAGGAACCATCACCAATGAAAAATGAAAAGCCTTTTCGGTCCATGACCGGAATGGATACAATATTTTTGTGCCCTTGGGCAAAAAAAGTACATCTTCTAAAGTCAAAACAAAGCCGAATTCTTAACCCAAAAGAAGTGATCCTATGTCGGTCGCCTCGACACTATGCCCGCTTCCGACTGTGATCATAACTTCCCCAGATCCAAGCTTCCTACTTTGTTCCAGATCCTGATTCACGATACAAATATGAGAACTAGCACCAGAATCCAGTATCCAAGAAGTAGAAAATACAGTAGCAGAACAATTTGTTTCCAAAACTAAAACTTCTGTACCTGAAGTGCCATGAAGAATCGGACAGTCTCTAGCCCAGTGGCCCAGCTCACCGCACTTGAGACAAGCATCCTTCTTCTTCTTGTTCTTCGGAACCATCAGGGCCTTGCCCTTTCCCTTAAAGTCCTTGGCTTGTGGTCCCGTGTAATACTCGAAAATTTTAAACTTATTAAATACCTAAAATACCCTCTAATTTGAAACTTTTGGAAGACGATTAAATAACCTAAAACATTTAATTATATTTAACCTAAGCATTATAAATATTAATGCTTGAACATTTCACAACTTTACTAACCTTTAAGACTTTTGATAATTAAAAGTTACAACCATATACATGTATTAGGTATCACACGCCTAATATGTTCCTTTTGGGCCGAGTATATTGAGTTGATTTCAAGTGATCATAAAGATAAACAAGCCCAAGTCCATTATTGAAACTAAATAAGGAATGAGATAGCACAATCCCATATGTCACGGCATTCCTTGATTTTTCCTCTCTTCTCATCACACGTTTCCCTCCTCTCTTCTCATCACACATTAAATACACATAACACACACACAGAAAAACCCTAAGAATACATACACAAACACATCGGCTGCTACCACTCTTCTCTTGGTTCTTTCTCGTTCAAAACCAAAGGCTGCAGGAGTGTCTTGATCGTGGCCTAGGGTTCGGTTGGAGTTTGCTTGTGTTCAGCTCGTTTGTAGGCTGGTATTCAATCTTGTTTTGTCTCTCCTTCGTATCACGCTACAAGGGTAACAAATCCAAACCTTGTTCAATTCCTCTTCCTTTTCTTTTTTTGATCATGTCGTATGGTATTGAGAATTGGCTAGCAGGTTTTGTATATGAATAAACTTGCAGAAAATCTTATGATACCACATGGAATAATGAGATAAAAAAACCTTATAAAATCAACTATAAGTTTGTGGGTTGTGGTGTAGACATGTAAGGATGTAAACATGTGTGATATTGGCTAGATAAACCTATGAGATATGTGTGCAATTGGATTTAGAAGGGTAAAAAGAATTAGGGTTTATGTAGATGTTTTGATTGGGACAGTTTTGATAGTCGAATTTGTATGCATCACACAATGAGTTTCATAAATGTTCTATTCGGTATTTTTGCTCTAAAACACAGTTTAGGGTCTTATTAAAGTATTCCAATTAGTTTGGATGGATTTGAGTTTGATTTAGTCCTATTTTTGAATTTTATGAGACGATATGTCAAAACTGTGTTTACAGAATATTAGAGTCGGATTGAGAAGGGTGAATCCCGATGATACCAAAGTGTTTTTCTGAGTTTCCTGAGTCCAAAACTAAATTTAAAGAGTTTACTAACTGATACAATTAGTTTGGAGTGATTTCAAGTTGTTTTGGTCGTGTTTTTGATTTTTGTTTTTTTTAAGTATTGAATTTGAAATTCGAGAGTCTAAAATCAGTCCACCTTGTCGATTTTGTTTTTCAAAACCTATAATGAGTTGGGCCATGAAACTTTCCAGTATGTAACTTCTATATGATTAGTAATACCATGAATTTTTGGGAATTTTTACTGGATGTTTTGATAGGTCGTTGTGGTGAATACTTTTACTTTTTGGGTACAACTGCAGGTCGGTTTTCTGAATAGTCTGAGTTTGAGTATTTTTCGTGTGGGGTTATACTAAGCAATAAATTCTAGGAAAATTTGTGTGGGGTTCTAAATTCATTTAAGTACCTGTTTGAATTTTTGTGAATTTTATTTCTGAGTTCTGATGTGTTTCAAAAATTCTTGAAGTTGTGACCTGTTCATAGTTAAAAGCTGATAAAAAGGTTAAAAGGCTAAATAAGGGTTATGTGTGTATTACTAAACTTATGGGTTGAACTTATCATTTTCTAAACTAAAGGGCTCAACTTGTGAAACCATGTAACTTTATGATACTGATATTTTATACCCTAATCTTACAATATTTGCACTATAAACCCTAAACTATTAATATTGTCACGTTTGATACCTTAAATTGATTAAATGGTAACTTTGGATATTAATGACTAATGTTTCTAAATCTGGAAACCTTCTAAATATGGAAACATACTATTTATAGAAGTATACTAAAATGAGTAACCTAATTCAAATTGAACTTAAAGTAATACTTGATATTTAATTCGTATAGGTTCCGTGAAGCGGGAGTGATCCATCTCGTGTGACCTTTCTTTCCTTTTGCTTGCTTTGAATAAGGTACAGATATTCTGACCTTATCCCTTAAGGTTTCTCATGATTTCGTTCACAACGGTTTGATATTAGTTTTGATTATGATGCCTTTGATCTGAGCCTTCTTATTATGGCTTTCTTAGTTGATCTATGCTTTTGCTATGCTCCCTTATATTTGTAAACCTTTGATTATGAACATTTGATATGAACCTTTGATATGAACTTTGATATGATATGACATTTGAACCCTTCAGTTTGATACCCGAGCCAAGTTCGTTTCCTAGCCATGAAGGTAACATGGCCGTGTCATTGATGCACCAATGGCACGACTCTAGTGTGGTTGAGTGATGTTCCACACCGTCCCATTTTGATATGATATGTGCACTTTATATTGTTATGGCCAATATGATTTGTTCGGGGGCGTATGGATGCATCCTAGGTTCAATTTGTATTTGATTGGATATGACATGATTTTGATATGATATTATATGTTCGGTGATTGATGCTTGTGTGCAATACATGTCTTTCACATGTTCGGGAGTTAGCTACTCCATGGTTACTATGATATTGATTTGATTTATGTTCGGGCTTGTGGTAGATTACTGACCTTTCCTTACTTTTGATATCCATTTGTTTATACCTCATTCTTTTCCCAATGCACCGTACTTTATGAGTTCGTTCCTTATCTTTTGGTTTCGTTTATATATGTCTGTTCACTGGGCTTTTTAAGCTCAGCCGCATTTTCCTTTTCCTGCGACAGGTATCTAAGCTAGGAGCTGGGGTTGCTTTGGGGTTGAGAGTTGAGCTTGTGGAGACTTTACCCTAGTCATCTTAGATTTATTTTGCTATTGTTAGGACATTGTTTAGACTTGGATGATTTGTTATTCATCCTTTTGGAGTATTTCTTTTCGTTGAACTTATGTTTTGGTTCAAGTCATTTCGACTTAACTACTTTTGATTATTTATGTTTAAGACTTCCGCTATTCACTATGTTCATTTTGTATGCTTTGATATGTCACCATAATGTGATGCTTCTACCCTTGTCGGGTTGGGGTGTTACAACTATGTATCGGAGCCTTAGGTTCGACCTGTAGAGCTTAGGCTATGACCTGTGAGGATTTGGGTAGACATTAGGTTTCCTTCTACGTATTTTCCTTTCATACTTCATCTTTATTTGACCTTACTAATCGATTCGATGATCATTCAGATGGTGTATACGCGTAGAAATCCTAACTGGGATGATATCCCTGACTTCGAGGCTATGATAGCCGCTGCTTTGGCTAATGCTCTCCCGAATCTCTCTGATGAATTGAGGACCAGAATCGTCGATGACATCAGAAATGGTGCTGGTTTGTCGGGTGGCGGTGCTCCACCTATCGGGATGCATGATTGGATTGAAAAGTTCACTAAGCTTAAGCCTCTTTCTTTCCGATCTGCTGCCACCCCCACAGAGGCAGAAGATTGGATCACACATATGGAGAAGTTGTTCAAGGTCTTGGGTTGTGGTGATGAATTCAAGACGCGTTTGGCTACCATCAAGTTGGAAGGTGATACGTTGAATTGGTGGAAGGCGTATGTTCTAGCTAAGGGAGAAAATTTTGCTGACACTTGTGCATGGAATACTTTCCGTGACATCTTCTATAAGCCGTACGTTCCTTTCTACGAGCAGCAAAGGTATGAGCGCGAGTATGGGGCTATTCATCAGTTGGATCGGGAATCGTCTGGAGAGTATATGCAGAGATTTATGAGGTTAGCTAGTTTTGTTGGACCGATTGTGGGTGATGCTCATAGGCAGGCTTGGAACTTTAAGTGGGGACTGAAGAAGTGGATATTAGACCGGATCGTGAATACTGATTACACTGATGTTGCACTAGTATCGGATGCGGCCCGCAATATTGAGTTACTTCATGCTGATAGGGGTTTGAACAAGAGGGATAGGGATGGTGATTGTATTAACTATAGGGGTCGTCAAGACCAGGGTATTGAGCACAAGGGTCGCCAGGATCGGGGCTTTGATCAGAGGCGACAGGAGTACAGGGGTCAGGATCAGAGGGTTACTGGTAGGAGTGGGAATGACCATCAGGGTCACGGCAACAACAACCAGCATCAGTACAGGGATCAGTCGACTCGGGGTTCTCAGCAGGGTCATTCTTCAGGTTCTTCGGGTCAGAGGAGGCCTACTGAGACCTTACCTCCTCCACCTCTCTGTGCTACTTGTGGAAAGCCTCACCCGAGCGTTTGTTACGAAGCTACTGGAGGATGTTTCATTTGCGGGTCCACTAATCACAAGGTGAGGGATTGTCCCCAGGAGAAACGGATTACATCAGTGAACTCCGCTAAGCCGGCTCCTACTATGGGTCGTGTTTATGCTACGACGCGTGATGAGGTAGCAAACTCATCAGGTACTATTACCGGCATTCTTTATATTGGTGATCGTACAGTTTTTGCATTATTTGATACCAGTGCCACACACTCCATTATATCTGTTTCATTTGCCAAGAAACTTAATATCACCCCAACACCACTAACAAATCATATATCCATCTCAACACCGATGAAAAACCATGTACTCATTGAACATAAATATGTGAATTGTCCCTTACGGTTTGATGACCGCATTCGTCTGGCGAATTTGCTCCCTATTGATATGATCGATTTTGATGTGATTTTGGGCATGGATTGGTTGGGTTTTCATAGAGCTATCATTGATTGCCATGCCAGAAATGTGATCTTCAGCGACTTGCATCAGCCTGATTTTATTTATCATGGTTCTCAACCTCTTAAATATGCTAAAATCATTTCTGCTATGAAGGCACGAACTTTCATTTCCCATGGTTGCCAAGGTTTTCTGTCTTCTATTAAAGATACATCTTTGAAGAGTCCTAGTATTGAAAGTCTTCCTGTGGTACGAGAGTTTCCCGACGTTTTCCCCGACGAAATTCCTGGTATACCTCCTGCTAGGGAAGTTGAGTTTGGCATTGAGTTGATCCCAGGTGATAAACCTATTTCCAAAGCTCCGTGCCGTATGGCGCCCTTAGAGTTTAAGGAGTTGAAGGAACAGTTACAGGAACTCTTGGAGAATGGTTTCATCCGACCCAGTGTTTCTCCTTGGGGTGCACCTGTTTTGTTTATTAAGAAGAAGGATGGAAGTATACGACTGTGTATCGACTATCGTGAGCTTAACCGTATCACTATCCGTAATCTTTATCCTCTTCTGTGTATCGATGATTTGTTTGATCAATTGCAAGGGGCTAAGTTCTTTTCGAAAATCGATTTGAGGTCCGGTTATCACCAATTATGTGTGAAGGAGCAAGATGTTCCTAAGACCGCGTTCTGTACCCGATATGGTCACTACGAATTTTTGGTTATGCCCTTCGGTTTGACAAACGCTCCCGCTGTATTTATGGATCTTATGAATCGTGTATTCCACGAGTATCTCGACAAGTTCGTTATTGTTTCAATCGACGACATCCTTGTTTATTCCAAGACTGAAGGAGATCATGAGCAACTTCTCCGGATTGTTTTAGAGACTCTTCGGCAGCAGAAGTTGTATGCCAAGTTGTCGAAGTGTGAGTTTTGGCTAAAGCAAGTTGCATTCCTTAGTCATATTGTATCCACATATGGCATCACCCTGGATCCATCTAAGGTTGAGGCTATCACCAAGTGGCCGAGACCTACTACTGTGACTGAGGTTAGGAGTTTTCTGGGACTTGCTGGCTACTATCGACGTTTTGTTAAGGGTTTCTCACGGTTGGCGTTACCTTTGACGCAACTGATGAGGAAGGGTGAGAAGTTTGTTTGGACGGAGGAACGCGAGCAGAGTTTCGAAGAGTTGAAACAGAGATTGGTGTCAGCTCCCATTTTGACTCTTCCATCTAGTTCTGGGGGCTATCGGATTTATAGTGACGCGTCGAAGAAGGGTTTAGGCTGTGTCTTTATGCAGCACGGTAAGGTGATTGCTTATGCTTCGAGGCAATTAAAACCTTATGAAGAGAATTATCCTACTCATGATCTAGAGTTGGCTGCGGTGGTTTTTGCTTTGAAGATTTGGAGACACTACTTCTAAGGCGAATCGTGTGATATTTTTACTGACCACAAGAGTCTCAAGTATATCTTCACCCAGAAGGAACTTAAGATGAGACAAAGAAGGTGGTTGGAACTCCTTAAGGATTATGATGCGAACATTCAATACCATCCGAGTAAGGCGAATGTTGTTCCCGATGCGCTTAGCCGGAAGTCTGGTATGATTGCTAGTTTAGAGATTGAGCCAAGGGTTCTTCATGATTTAGAACTTTTGGATGTTGAACTTTGTGTACGAGGTTATGACGGATATTGGGCTAGTATGAAGATAGAATCCAATCTTATACTACGGATTAAGGAAGCTCAAAAGGATGATGGTGAGCTTTGGGCTGTGGTTCAGAATGTTCAGGAGGGTAAGCAGTCGGAGTTCAGGGTAGATGACTCTGGTGTGGTATGGTTTGAAAATCGACTTTGTGTTCCTAATGATCCTGATTTGCATGAGGCTGTGTTGTCAGAGGCCCATAGTTCTCCATTCACTATCCATCATGGTTCTACCAAGATGTACAGGGATCTTAAGCAACACTTTCGGTGGAACGGCATGAAACAGGATGTATCCCTGTATGTTTCTAGATGTATGACTTGCCAGCAGGTCAAAATCGAACATCATAGAGCTAGTGGGTTGCTGCAACCATTAGATATCCCTACTTGGAAGTGGGATGAGATTTCCATGGACTTTGTTACTAGTTTGCCTCTTACGCGGAAAAGACATGACGCAATTTGGGTAGTCGTCGATCGTCTAACTGAATCTGCCCATTTCTTACCTATTCGTATGGATTTTCGTGTTAGTAGATTGGTGGAAATTTTTTAACAGGAGATTGTTAGACTTCATGGTACTCCGACATCTATCGTGTCAGACATAGATCTGCGGTTTACTTCTCGTTTTTTGGAAAGGCCTACATAAAGCTTGGGGTACACGTCTTAAGTTTAGCACGGCTTTTCATCCACAGACAGATGGTCAGTCAGAAAGGACCATTCAGACTTTAGAAGACATGTTGAGGGCATGTGCTTTGGAGAGGACGGGAAGTTGGGACGAATACTTGTGCTTGATGGAGTTTGCTTATAATAATAGTTGGCATGCTAGCATCAAGGCAGCACCGTATGAGCTTTTATATGGAAGGAAATGTAGAGCACCTATTTGTTGGGACGAGGTAGGTGAACGTGTGATCGAGGGGCCGGAACTTATTGAGATCACTAATGAGAAAGTGGTTGTAGCCAAGGAGAAGCTGAAAGAGGCTCGCACTCGAAAGAAGAGTTATGCTGATAAGCGTCGACGTGACTTGGAGTTTCAGGTTGGGGATCGTGTATTTCTGAAAGTATCGCCGTTCAGAGGTGTGAAACATTTTGGGATCAAAGGGGAGCTTAGTCCTCGATTCATTGGACTGTTTGAGATTCTTGAACGTATTGGGGAGGTTTCTTATCGCTTGGCTCTACCTCCTCAGTTATCACATGTTCATAATGTCTTCCATGTATCTCTGCTGAGGGGATACAATTATCATCCTTTGCATGTGGCATCTTATCCGTTTGATCAGATTCAACCTGATATGTCTCTTCCAGAAGAACCCGAAGCTATTTTGGATCGACAAGATCGAGTCATGAGAAACAAAGTCATTCCGTTTGTTAAAATTCTTTGGAAGAATCACCCTGAGCGTGAAGCTACCTGGGAAACCGAGGAATCGATACGAACCAGTTATCCTCATTTCTTGTCATAGTCTGGTATGTCTTCACTCCGTTTTCATTTCAATTTTCGAGGACGAAAATTATCTTTTAGAGGGGAAGAATTGTAATACCCAAAAATTTTAAACTTATTAAATACCTAAAATACCCTCTAATTTGAAAGTTTTGGAAGACGATTAAATAACCTAAAACATTTAATTATATTTAACCTAAGCATTATAAATACTAATGCTTGAACATTTCACAACTTTACTAACCTTTAAGACTTATGATAATTAAAAGTTACAACCATATACATATGTATTAGGTATCACACGCCTAATATGTTCCTTTTGGACCGAGTATATTGAGTTGATTTCAAGTGATCGTAAAGATAAACAAGCCCAAGTCCATTATTGAAACTAAATAAGGAATGAGATATCACAATCCCATATGTCACGGCATTCCTTGATTTTTCCTCTCTTCCGATCACATGTTTCCCTCTTCTCTTCTCATCACACGTTAAATACACATAACACACACAAAGCAAAACCCTAAGAATACATACACAAACACATCGGATGCTACCACTCTTCTCTTGGTTCTTTCTCGTTCAGAACCAAAGGCTGCAGGAGTGTCTTGATCGTGGTCCAGGGTTCGGTTGGAGTTTGCTCGTGTTCGGCTCGTTTGTAGGCTGGTATTCGATCTTGTTTTGTCTCTCCTTCGTGTCACGCTACAAGGGTAACAAATCCAAATCTTGTTCAATTCCTCTTCCTTTTCTTTTTTTGATCATGTCGTATGGTATTGAGTATCATCTAGCAGGTTTTGTATATTTATAAACTTGCAGAAAATCTTATGATACCACATGGAATAATGAGATAAAAAACCTTATAAAATCGACTATAAGTGTGTGGGTTGTGGTGTCGACATGTAAGGCTGTAAACATGTGTGATATTGGCTAAATAAACCTATGAGATGTGTGTGCAATCGGATTTAGAAGGGTAAAAAGAATTAGGGTTTATGTGGATGTTTTGATTGGGACAGTTTTGACAGTCAAATTTGTATGCATCACACAACGAGTTTTATAAATTTTCTATTCAGGATTTTTGCTCTAAAACTCATTTTAGGTTCTTAGTAAAGTATTCCAATTAGTTTGGATGGATTTGAGTTTGATTTAGTCCTATTTTTGAATTTTATGAGACGATATGTCAAAACTGTGTTTACAGAATATTAGAGTCGGATTGAGTAGGTTGAATCCCGATGATACCAAAGTGTTTTTCTGAGTTTATTGAGTCCAAAACTAAGTTTAAAGAGTTTAATAACTGATCCAATTGGTTTGGAGTGATTTCGAGTTGTTTTGGTCGTGTTTTTTATTTTTGTGTGTTTAAGTATTGAATCTGAAATTCGGGAGTCTAAAATCAGTCCACCTTGTTGATTTTTTTTTTTTAAAAACTATAATAATTTGGGCCATGAAACTTTCCAGTATGTAACTAATATATGATTAGTAATACCATGAATGTTTGGGAATTTTTCCTGAATGTTTTGATAGGTCGTTGAGGCGAATACTTTTTGGATACAACTGCAGGTCGGTTTTCTGAATAGTCTGAGTTTGGGTATTTTTGGTGTGGGGTTATACTACACAATAAATTCTGGGAAAATTCTTATGGGTTCTAAAGTCATTTATGTACATGTGGGAATTTTTGTAAATTTTAATTCTGAGTTCTGTTGTGGTTCAAAAATTCTTCAAGTTGTGACCTGTTCATAGTTAAAAGCTCATAAAAAGGTTAAAAGGCTAAATAAGGGTTATGTGTGTATCACTAAACTTACGGGTTGAACTTATCATTTTCTAAAGTAAAGGGCTCAACTTGTGAAACCATGTACTTTATGATACTTATATTTTATACCCTAATCTTACAATATTTGCACTATAAACCCTAAACTTATATAATTGTCATTATGAACCTTAAACTATTAATATTGTCACGTTTGATACCTTAAATTGATTAAATGATAACTTTGGATATTAATGACTAATGTTTCTAAATCTGGAAACCTTCTAAATATGGAAACTTACTATTTATAGAAGTATACTGAAATGAGTAACCTAATTCAAATTGAACTTAAAGTAATACTTGATATTTAATTTGTATAGGTTCCGTGAAGCGGGAGTGATCCATCTCGTGTGACCTTTCTTTCCTTTTGCTTGCTTTGAATAAGGTACAGATATTCTGACCTTATCCCTTAAGGTTTCTCATGATTTCGTTCACAACGGTTTGATATTAATTTTGATTATGATGCATTTGATCTGAGCCTTCTTATTATGGCTTTCTTAGTTGATCTATGCCTTCGCTATGCTCCCTTAGATTTGTAAACCATTGATTATGAACATTTCATATGAACCTTTGATATGAACTTTGATATGATATGACATTTGAACCCTTCAGTTTGATACCCGAGCCAAGTTCGTTTCCTAGCCATGAAGGTAACATGGCTGTGTCATTGATGCACCAATGGCACGACTCTAGTGTGGTTGAGTGATGTTCCACACCGTCCCATTTTGATATGATATGTGCACTTTATATTGTTATGGCAAATATGATTTGTTCGGGGGCGTATAGATGCATCCTAGGTTCGATATGTATTTGATTGGATATGACATGATTTTGATATGATATTATATGTTCGGTGATTGATGCTTGTATGCAATACATGTCTTTCACATGTTCGGGAGTTAGCTACTCCATGGTTACTATGATATTGATTTGATTTGTGTTCGGGCTCGTGGTAGATTACTGACCTTTCCTTACTTTTGATATCCATTTGTTTATACCTCATGCTTTTCCCAATGCACCGTAATTTATGAATTCGTTCCTTATCTTTTGGTTTCGTTTATATATGTCTGTTAACCGGGCTTTTTAACCTCAGCCGCATTTTCCTTTTCCTGCGGCAGGTATCTAAGCTAGGAGCTGGGGTTGCTTTGGGGTTGAGAGCTGAGCTTGTGGAGACTTTACCCTAGTCATCTTAGATTTATTTTGCTATTGTTAGGACATTGTTTAGACTTAGATGATTTTTTATTCATCCCTTTGGAGTATTTCTTTTCGTTGAACTTATGTTTTGGTTCAAGTCATTTCGACTTAACTCCTTTTGATTATTTATGTTTAAGACTTCCGCTGTTCACTATGTTCATTTTGTATGCTTTGATATGTCACCATAATGTGATTCTTCTACCGTTGTCGGGTTGGTGTGTTTCATCCCGTCTACTTCTTGGTCTTTTTCTTCTTGTTCTTAGACCTCCGAGGTCCAGAAGAAATCACAAGAGCAGACTCCTTCAGCCGCGGAGTCTTCATCTGAGACTGAGCGGTCTCAATTTTGTTCATTATCCCAGCTAAATTACATGCAATCTCATTGCAGTTAAAGTTTATAACAAACTGTGAGAAGGAATCAGGAAGAGACTGTAGGATAAGGTCGGTTTGGATATAAGTATCCATTTTAAAATCAAGAGCCTCCAATATCTCGATCATGGATATCATTTTGAGGACATGTTCCCCAACCTTCTCACCTTCCTTCATCCTTGCACCGAACAGTTGCTTGGATATCTCATATCTAGCAGTTCTGCTGTGCTCACCATAAAGCTCGGTTAATTGAGATAAAATCTGCCTAGCAGAAGTCATTTTCTCATGAGCTCTCTGAAGCTCATTAGATATAGAAGCCATCATGTACGCACGGAATTTTATGTCATCCTTAACCCACTTTTCGTGGTTTTCAATCTCTTCCTGATTGGCTCTGGTCCGCACAAGAGGCGTCGGAATGTCCGTCTCCAAGACGTATCCCAGTGCCTCTATACTGAGGACAATCATCAGATTGCGGAGCTAGTCCACAAAGTTAGGTCCAATCAGGGTGTTTTTTTCGAGTAGAATTGGGAGTGGATTCTATAATATCCAGATTTATTATTATGTATTTCATCTGTATTCGAACCCTGTATTATCCGGATTTGTGATCTCGATAATTGGAGTATGTTATTTCTCACATTGGTATCTTTGTATATAAGTATATCGTCATGCTAAATTTATCATGCAAACTCGTGATAGCGCATGCTAAGAATGTAGCTTAATGCGTGCTATCGGCTATAACTAGCGCACGCTACGAATGTAGGGTTTGCGTGCGCTAGGCAGTCAATTATTGAGCTGGGCGGCTAGCACATGCGCCAGCCGGACGTAGGATAGGATAAGATTCCCGCGGACGAACCTGGACAGTTTTAGAGTCAACTCTTATTAGCGCGCGCTAAGGATGTATGATAGCGTGCGCTAATCAGCTAATGTACAGAAACTTTATATAAGGGACAACACTCCATTTTCTTCTCATTTCCTTCGAGTAACCTTCGTACTTAATAGTCCAGAGAGCATTTTATCCTCCTCAAACACACTTAGTACACATCTACTCGATCATTGGATATTGGATATTTCTTGTGATTGATCATTTAAGTGGAGTAGCACCTTGGAGTGGCATACAACCAACTGGAGTTGGATTCTACATTTTTGATTCAGTGGTTTCGTCATATTAAGGTATGTTAATTCTATCTCCAGCCTTAGATTCGGGTTCTAAAAGAATAAGATGATCATACTTGCAAGATGTTGAGTTCCTTTGGTGAATTATTCAACAAACATCATGTTTAGAAGATTGGAATGTTTATGTTGATGCTATTATCATTGGAACCTCGTAGTTGGAATCTTAGTACATCAGATGATGAGAGGAACATTCTGAAGTTGATTATCCGTATGATTTATGTTGTCATATTGATCATAAAATTGGAGGTGATATCACTTTTGGTTAAAAGGACTTAAGGAAAGAATCATCTTAGATTACATCCTTTGTTATAAGCTGGAATTGTTAGTTTATCTCCATGGTTATATCGGGATGTAATGATGATATTGAAATCTACTGCTTCGACCTTAAGAACATCAAACTTTGCATGAGAATTGTAATCAAAATGGATTATAGTGTTGTGATGATTATACGTATCCTTGTATCTGGAAGTCGTTTAATCCGTAAGATCATTTCATAAGTTATGAATATGGCATGTACACGTATATCACACATTAATCCCTAAGGAGTTCGAAATTTTCATCACCGTTAGATCAAGTTTGGTGCCCGGTAATGAAACTGCCATGCACGCTTAGCGTGCGCTAAACTATGTGAATTAACGTGCGCTATTGGGTATGTTTAGCGTATGCCACGATTGGAACTTAGCGTGCGTTAAGTAATCAGGTGAGTCAGTCGGCTGATCAGTGAGGTACTGACCGTGCATGGTTAGCGTACGCTAGGTTATGTGTATTTGCGTACGCTAACGAGTAGCCTTAACGTACGCTACATAGGATGCGTAGCGTGCGTTAAGCAATCCAGACAGATTTCTTTTAAGAACTTCCGACCGTATTTTGGATTGTTAGATGTTCGTTCGACGTGAGATGAATTCTATGTTGTTTATTTTGTTAAGGTTCGTGGAAGTATTATTCTTGTCTTCGAATCGAGGCAAGTACTCTACTTAGAATTGTTTATATTATGACACTTATATTGTGATTGTATTGTGTATCATGTATTGTGATTAAATGTCCACCATGCGTTGATCCGACGAAAATCATCATGGGAATCTATAGCTGTGTGCGCTGGATCGTTGGACAGGTAGTTCCACCATGCGTTGGTCCGACGGGATCGTCATGGGAATATATAGCTGTGTGCGCTGGATCGTTGGAATGCCATCAGTATGTTGATACTGTTATGATGTGATATGTGTTGTTGTTATTTCTCGTTGGAGAAACTTGTTATGATATAATTGTTGATTATATCACTGTTGTATGATTATTGTACTTGTACTAGCATCATTGTGCTAACCCCCTCGGGGATGAACATTTGTTTATGTTCAAGATCCCGGAGAGCGGGGAAACAACCACTGTAGTTGCATGACGACGAGGGTGCAGAGTGATGTTTCCGGCCGGGTTTAATTGTCTGTGTTTGGTTATTTTTAATAAGTACTCGAGTACGCCGTCAGTTGTGATGTTTGGATTTTGGTGATGTATTAATAATTCTTCATTTGGATATTTGTATTCTCGGTATTGAACCAGAACTGTTGTATTTTATTTCAGTGAATTCATAAGTTGGTATCTGTTACTGTCTCTTTATTTCTTTAGCCTCGTAAATTCTTATGTAAAGGATTTACGGCGCTGTAATATCCCTGAATATATTGGGGGTGTTACAGAATATGGTATCGGAGCTAAGATTATGGATATCTTCGCTATTGGGTTAAAATAGGGGTCATATACGTCTTTTGAGGTAACCGGACATGAATGACATCACTATATTGCCTACGTCTTCATGCGAAGGGTGGTTGTAAGTTCTCAAACTCTATCTCGTTCTTTACATGTTGTATTTCATTAGAATTGAACATACGAACGATGCTATTTTCTGTATATTGAGTATTTATGCTTACTGTATGTTGAGAGGCGGACGTGGACGTGGCCGTGGTCGCAGACGCGGACGAAGGAATGTAGAAAGAGAAGCTTCGCCTTCTAATCAGGCCAGCCACAATTCAGGCGAGCCACAGAGATCTATCAATAACGAACCGGAACCTGCTGTGCCCGAAATCCTTCGTCAGGTGGTAAACCAGATGACTCCGTTCGCCCAAGTCGTGGACCGAATGTAGGTGGAGGTGGGATTACAGCAGGGAGATAGACAGTAGGGGATTCCAGACATGGGAAATCGGGGTGACCGATGGCTGCAAGAGGTGGCGAAGATGCAACCACCCAAATTCGACGGCTTTTTTGAGACTCCCACATGGGACCATTGGTTGAAAGAATTGGAGAAAATTTTTACCGGAATTAATTGCCCAGACGACCGGAGAGCCTCTATATCTCAATATTTTCTAAAAGGGGAAGCATCCGAGTGGTGGGAAGCCATCCGGCCTACAGATCATGATGCTGATGGGACAGAATTTAAATTGATGATGGAAGCTCAGTACTGCCGTCGTCCTGTGAGGGAAACCAAAGTTCGAGAGTTTTTCTTCGCTCAGCCGTCAGACAAACCTGTATCCCAGACAATTAAGACATTTAACTAGCAACTGGCATTTGTTCGACATCTGGTCAGAACAGATGCAGAAATGATGATCCATTTTGATATGAGGATGAAACCAGAAATCCAGAGGTACATGTTCGGTTTTGAATGTACCACTCTCCATCAATACCAAGATAAGGCGTTGGCGTACGAAATCAAAGAAGCAGCAATGGAGAAGTTTATGGAGTCCAAGAAGCAGAAAGTCTGTGGTACTTTTACAGAGCACAAGAGCAGCGGGCCCCACAAGGCCCAGTCATCTTTTCATTCTTCCAGGAAACCTCCGCACCTATCTAAGAGCGGAAAGAATTTCGGAACAATGTCATCCACGACGGATATAACTAGGAGGTGCTTTAACTGTGGTCGCCCAGGTCACCTTTGGCGTGATTGTTTGCGCACTCCAGTTACATGTTTTGATTGCGGACAGGAAGGGCACCGTGCGACGTTTTGCAAGGATGCCACCAAGTTCAATGGAACCCGTACATCGCATCCATTTTAGAAGGAAGCTAGTATCCAACAGACGCAGCAAAGTGTTTAGATGCCTCAGAATTCTGGCCACGGACGAGGCAGGGGACAATGGGACCGAAAGGGGACATCGTGACGGATCTATTCCCCTATGTATGTACGAGATAAGAAGGACAGACGATTAGGATGCTGCTGTCGCATCAGGTATCATTCAGATCCTTTCCCACCCAGTTAGCGTTTTATTCGATACAGGAGCTACGCATTCATTTATATACTCGTCTTGTGTAAATCGTTTGAATATTTCTAGTTTTCATTATTGTGAACCTTATGTTGTTGGTTTAACGAGTGAAGAGAGGATTGTTGGGAATTTAGAAACTAGAGATTTCCCTGTATCATTTGGAGGCAGAGAGTGGCTCTCAAATCTGATTGTGATACAAATGCAAGGAGACGACCTAATACTCAGAGATGATTGGCTTAATCGATATGGAGTTATTGTAAACTATCGAAGGAGGAATATCTCGCTGATCGCTGATGATGGTTCCGAAATATTGTTTGAAGGATGGACACTAGGAAGCTTAGGAAAGTTGATCAAGGCAATGAAAGCTGTCAAATTGTTGAAACAGGGTTGTACCGGATACTGGTGTTATGCAATGAAGAAAGAAGACGAAATCGTGGAACTTTCATCCATTCCTGTTGTGAACGAGTTTCCGGATGTATTTCCTGACGAGTTACCTGGACTACCTCCACGACGAGATGTAGAATTCACCATTGAGTTGGAACCCAGAGCTACACCAATTTCTAAGGCGCCGTATCGTATGGCACCTACTGTGATGTACGAACTAAAGAAGCAGCTAGAGGAGTTACTGGACAAAGGCTATATCCAGCCAAGCGTTTCGCCTTGGGGAGCGCCAGTTCTTTTTGTCCGGAAGAAGGATGGATCGCTTCGATTGTGAATTGACTATCGAGAACTGAACAAGATGATGATTAAAAACAAGTATCCGCTGTCGTGAATTGATGATTTGTTTGACCAGTTACAAGGAGCAATAGTATTTTCAAAAATTGATCTGAGATCAGGATATCATCAGCTGACGATTAAGGAATCTAATGTTCCGAAATCAGCGTTCAGAACTCGCTACGGACACTATGAGTTTGTAGTGATGCCGTTTGGTCTCACTAACGCACCTTCTATATTCATGTAATTGATGAACCGAGTGTTCATCGAATATTTGGATAAATTTGTGGTCGTGTTCATTGATGACATTCTGGTGTATTCTAAGAGCCCAGAAGAGCATGCACAACATTTAAGGATTGTGTTAGACCTGTTAAGAAATGAACAATTGTACGCCAAACTTTATAAGTGTAAATTCTGGCTAAATGAAGTAATGTTCCTCGGCTATGTGGTATCAGCTGAAGGAGTCCGAGTAGATCCTCAGAAGATCGAAGCAGTTATTGATTGGAAGCCTCCCGAGAACGTAAAAGAAGTCCGGAGTTTCTTAGGACTTGCTGGATATTATCGTCGATTCGTGGAAGGGTTTTCTAAAATTTCCCGCCCACTTACTCGACTCCTGCAGAAAACTCAAAAGTTTGAGTGGAACGAATTGTGCCAAAATAGCTTTGATGAATTGAAGAAGAGATTGACGACAGCACCGATTTTAACACTTCCATAGGGGACTGACACTACTACAAAACAGACATTTAACATCGGTTTTTTGGACATTTAACATCGGTATTGGAACCGATGTTAAATGTCGTGATGTTAAAATTAAATCGGTTTCTAATAACCGATGTTAAACTTCGATTTTAACATCGGTTGTTATAACAATCGATGTTAATTTTAATATAGCGATAGTTAACATCGGTTCTGGGACAACCGATGTTAAATTTCGCGATTTTAAAATTTTATCGGGCCGCGGCTAACCCAGCTAGCCCAACCCAACTCCAACCCAGACACTCGCCCAACCACCCGCACCAATCCCCACCAACCTACAACAAATACCATTAAATTTCGTTGTTGGTGGGTTTCGAACTCACCACCTCTTGCTTGTGGAAGTGTGATATTACCACTCTGCTAGATGAACTTCTTGTATATTTCTTGCTATGTGTTATATTTATATACTATATACATTTATAAATTTATATAAATATAAGATAATTTAATATATATATATATTAACAAATCGAAAATTTATTTTTAAAAAAAATCTAGAATATTAATATTAAAAGTCGGATATTTTTATTTAAAGCTCGAAAATAAAAAATAAAAAATTTAAAAATATGGATCTGTTTTATAATTAATATTTAATCTGTTTTTTTTATTTTTAGATTTTTTGTAAAAACATAAAATAGTTTTTTATGAAAAGTAAAAAAATTAACAAAATAAAAACTAGCAGGTTTTTAAAAATATATATAATAAATCAGGAAAATAATATTCCACTTTTTTTTCAAAACTTTAAACAAAAATATCCGATTTTTATTTTCTATTTTTGAACTTTAAATAAAAGCATCCGATTTTTATTTTTTATTTTCGAACTAATGTTTACTTTTTATTTTCGAACTTTAAATAAAAGCTTCCAATTTTTACCTTTTATTTTTGAACAATAAATATAAACATCCAATTTTTAATATTAATATTTTGGATTTTTTTAAAAAATAAAGTTTCGATTTTTTTAAAAAAAGTTCCAGATTTTTTAAAAAATTTAACATCGGTTATACTAAAACCGATGTTAAATTACAAATTAACCTCGGTTTTTCTAAAAACCAATGTTAAATTAAAAATTAACATTGTTTAACATCGGTTTTTTTAAAACCGATGTTAAATTTTTTAAAAAATCTGGAACTTTTTTTAAAAAAATCAAAACTTTATTTAAAAATTAACATCGGTTTTTCTAAACCGATGTGAAATGGATTAATTTAACATCAGTTTTTTTAAAAACCGATGTTAATTGTTAATTTAACATCGGTTTTTAGCAGAACCGATGTTAATTTGTTTTAAAATTTTCAATTATGCCACCGCATCTTTTTAACATATGTTTTTACAAAACCGATGTTAAACAAGCGATGTTGAATGTATTTTTTGTAGTAGTGTGAAGGATTCATAGTTTACAGTGATGCTTCGAACCAAGGACTCGGATGCGTATTGATGCAGAATGATAAGGTGATTGCTTATGCGTCACGACAGCTGAAACCTTATGAAGTGAATTACCCAACGCATGATTTGGAGCTAGCAGCAGTAGTTTTTGCTTTGAAGATCTGGAGACATTACCTGTACGGGACTCACTGTTAGATCTTTACGGATCACAAGAGTCTCAAATACATCTTCAGTCAGAAAGAGTTGAACATACGGCAAAGAAGATGGTTAGAGCTGATTAAGGACTATGACTTGGAGATTTTGTATCATCCAGGCAAAGCCAATGTAGTGGCAGATGCACTTAGCCGCAAGCCTGTTTCTATTCAGATGCTGGTGACTCTGACCTCCCAACTTAGCCTTCAACGAGAGATGATTGGAGAAGGAATTGAACTATGGTTACAAAGAGGACAAGGACAACTGTGCGTGATGGAAATAACTTCATCATTAATCGAAGAAATCAAATCTATGCAGATAAATAATCCTCTGATGATTCGGTTACATGATGAAGTGATCAAGGGGAAGGCCCCCGGATTCGTAATTCATGATGATGGAGTTTTGAGATTTCAGAACCAACTTCGCATTCCCGATGTCGATGTTCTGAAACAGACGATTATGAAGGAAGCTCACAGCTACCCGGGCACCAGTAAGATGTATAAGGACTTGAAGCAGAATTTCTGGTGGGGCAAAATGAAGAAAGATGTAGCGGACTATGTTTCGAAATGCTTGACTTGTCAGCAGGTTAAGACCGAGCATCAATGATCTGCCGGAATGTTGAAGCCGCTCCCGATTCCTGAATGGAAGTGGGAGGACATATCGATGGACTTTATCACTAGTATGCCGAGAACCAAGACAGGAATGAACATGATTTGGGTGATAGTTGATCGTTTAAACAAATCAGCTCATTTTCTAGGCATTAAGGACACATGGGGACCAGAGAGGTTGGCACGAGTATTTATTTCAGAGATAGTTCGACTGCATGGTACACCAAAGACCATTATTTGTGATCGAGACGGCCGTTTTGTGTCTCACTTTTGGAAAGCAGTTCATAAGGCCTTGGGGACAGAATTGAACTTCTGCACAGCTTATCACCCGCAGACTGACGGACAATCTGAGAGGACTATTCAAACGGTGGAATATATGCTTAGGGCTTGTGCCTTAGATTGGTCAACTGATTGGGAAGTTCATCTACCGTTGATTGAATTTCCCTAAAACAATAGTTGGCATGCTTCCGTTAAGATGGCACCGTTTGAGGCATTATACGGGAGGAGATGCAGATTGCCCCTATGTTGGGACGATTCATCAGACTTCATCGGGACAGAACCAGAATTGATCGTACAGACACGAGAGAAGATAGCCTTGATTCGTGAAAGGTTGTTGCCCACCCAGAGTCGACAGAAATCTTATGCAGACGTATGCCGTCGCCCATTGGAGTTCAGTACTGGAGACCACGTACTTTTAAAGGTTTCTCCTACTCAGGGAATCTTTCATTTTGGGAGAAAAGGTAAGCTTAGTCCAAGATATATCGGACCATTTGAAATCCTCGAGAGAGTTGGAGAGTTGGCATACAGATTGGCATTACCGCCGTCATTGAGCCATGTTCATAACGTGTTCCACGTATCCCAGTTACGGAGATATATACCGGATCCTAGTCATGTCATTGATTTCGGCGAAATTGAAGTCGCTCAGGATGGGACGTTCGAAGAAAGAACAGTCAAGATACTCAAGGGTCGAGTTAAGCAGTTGAGGAACAAACCAATCGTTTTGATCAAAGTTCAGTGGTCACACAACGGAGTGGAAGAAGCCACATGGGAAACGGAAGATGGCATGAAGTCCAGATATCCAGAGTTATTTTAATCTTGAGTTTCGGGACGAAACTCCTTTTTAGTAGGAGAGTATGTAATATCCGAATTTATTATTATGTATTTCATCTGTATTCGAACCCTGTATTATCCGGATTTGTGATCTCAATAATTAGAGTATGTTATTTCTCACATTGGTATCTTTGTACATAAGTATATTGTCATGCTAAATTTCTCATGCAAACTCGTGATAACGCACGCTAAGAATGTAGCTTAACGCGCGCTATCGGCTACAACTAGCGCATGCTACGAATGTAGGATTTGCGTGCACTAGGCAGTCAATTATTGAGCTGGGCGGCTAGCACATGTGCCAGCCAGACGTAGGACCGGATAAGATTCCCGCGGACGAACCTGGATAGTTTTAGAGTCAACTCTTATTAGCGCGCGCTAAGGATGTATGATAGCGTGCGCTAATCAGCTAATGTACAGAAACTTTATATAAGGGACAACACTCCATTTTATTCTTATTTCCTTCGAGTAACCTTCATACTTAATAGTCCAGAGAGCATTTTATCCTCCTCAAACACACTTAGTACACATCTACTTGATCATTGGATATTGGATATTTCTTGTGATTGATCATTTAAGTGGAGTAGCACCTTGGAGTGGCATACAACCAACCAGAGTCGGATTCTACCTTTTTGGTTCAGTGATTTCATCATATTAAGGTATGTTAATTCTATCTCCAGCCTTAGATTTGGGTTCTAAAAGAATAAGATGATCATACTAGCAAGATGTTGAGTTCCTTTGGTGAATTATTCAACAAACATCATGTTTAGAAGATTGGAATGTTTATGTTGATGCTATTATCATTGGAACCTCGTAGTTGGAATCTTAGTACATCAGATGATGAGAGGAACATTCTGAAGTTGATTATTCGTATGATTTATGTTGTCATATTGATCATAAAATTGGAGGTGATATCACTTTTGGTTAAAAGGACTTAAGAAAAGAATCATCTTAGACTGCATCCTTTGTTATAAGGTGGAATTGTTAGTTTATCTCCATGGTTAAATTGGGATGTAATGATGATATTGAAATCTAGTGCTTCGACCTTAAGAACATCAAACTTCGCATGAGAATTGTAATCAAAATGGATTATAGTGTTGTGATGATTATATGTATCCTTGTATCTCGAAGTCGTTTAATCCGTAAGATCATTTCATAAGTTATGAATATGGCATGTAGACGGATATCACACGTTAATCCCTAAGGATTTCGTAAGTTTCATCACCGTTAGATCAAGTTTTCTGTCCAGTAATGAAACATCCATGCACGTTTAGCGTGCGCTAAGCTATGTGAATTAACGTGCGCTATCGGGTATGTTTAGCGTACGCCACGATTACACAAATGGGACATTACACACCGTAGAACCCTCATGAGGTCTACCAGGCTAACACATGACACCTAAACCACAATGAAATCCCAAAAGATGCACTCAAAAAGTAAATAAGGCCGTGGCCTCGGCCAAAACATTTTAACGGAGTACATAAAACATAAGTTAAATACCAATTCATTGCCCACGCAGGGAACTTAAACTAAGTTCAAAAGTAAACAGTCGAACTCCAGTATTCGACAATGCAATGACAAAACATAAAAATACAGACTCGAGCCACATCATCATGCCAGCCCATCCTTTGCGTGCGCATCCCATGCCAGTTCCTCAGCTCGACCAGTACCTGAAATGCATAAGACGCATTTCCCCCATTTAAGGGGTTAGCATTCGAATAGCTAGTGCAAGTACACAATTACACAACATTATATACATACACGATTCAACGCAAACAAATCATTAGGAAAGATCATTTTGAGAATCAATACTCCGAAATATCACATTTACACCAAAACGGTAAATAATCAAGTTTTCCACATCACAAATATCCACGCTTGGTAACTCGCGACCGTACCCATTAATATTGGCCCCCAGAGGTCCCGTCGAACCGTCCCCAGGTGAGAAACCACTTCCGCTGCCGTACCCATTAGTATCGGCCCCCAGAGATCCCGTCAAACCATCCCCATGTGGAAGAACATCAACACACACACCCAAGTCCACTTCCGTGGCCGTACCCATTAGTATTGGCCCCCAGAGGCCACAGGCCATCCCCAGGTGAAAGAGTAACAATCACATTCATCCAATAATACAGTTTACATCATTCGCATCAAAAGTGTACACACATAATGAGATATAATACATATACTTGCCTGATTAATACGACTCGAAGGAAAACGGTGAACGGAAAGGTTTTGGCCCGAATAATCTTCACAAATCCAATCCTAACACAATAACGATGAACAACCAATCTTAAACTACAAAAACGTTGGAATACATCCTAGTTCTACCCGCTGCAACCATTTGTCGAACATAACTTGGGTATTGTCGACTATAAGTGACGAACAATGGAAAACTTGGAGTTTAAAACCACAAATCCTCAACTAAAACGAAGTATTACAAGTACACGATCGAAGTCTAGCAATAATCCAATGATAATTCGGACTAAAGGAGTCAAATCCCAAGAAATCCCCAAAATTTCTCCAAAATCTCAAAACAAGGGTTTCAGGGATTCTTACCTTGATTCGGATGGTGGAAAGTGTTAGGAACTTGATGAATTCACGCAAGGAATGCAAGAATGGTAGTGGATGATGATATTCAGTCGGAATCAGCCCTAACCCTCGTCTCGAATCGCTCAAAGCCGAGAAGGATAAGTAATGATGGAAAAATGACGAAGTTGACTGCTGTTGTCCTATTTATATTAAACAGGCTTAGTGCACGCTACGCACAAGCATTAGCGCTGAAAGAAAATATAACTCCGATCACCGGAGAGCACGTAATACGGTAAGGAAAATGAAATTCCCCTAAACTTATGGGAAATTACAAAAATGGCCCAATTGCCCGAAAATCACGATACGACGTCGGATTAACAAACCGAAAGTTTCAACACGACCAACTCAACCATACAAACTTATGCAAATCAAGAAACAACGAAAATGAACGAGTTTTACGAGAATCGAACGTACATGCGACAAGATATAATTTAAGATGAAATTATGTAAAAACATCCTTGAAACTCGTCCAAACGGAAAATCTCTAAGAACAAAATAGGTTCAGAATTTCAAAACAGTAACAAGCGAGTCGTCCGAAACGAACATACACCAAAACTAAAAATTACCAAAAATAGAAGGTACGGATATTACATTCTCTCCCCCTAAAAATAAGTTTCGTCCCGAAACTTACAACGCAAATATCTCGGGATATCTCGACCGCATACTCTCTTCTGTCTCCCATGTGGCTTCCTCGGATCCATGCCTCGACCATTGAACTTTAACCAAAGGAATGGTTTTATGACGAAGTTGCTTCACCCAATGCTCTAAAATCTGAATCGGCCTCTCCTCGATGGTAATGTCGGGTCCCAACTCGATCTCTCCAAAATCAATAATATGGTTAGGGTCCGGTACGTACTTCCTAAGCTGGGAAACATGAAATACGTTATGCACGTGACTCAAGGATGGCGGCAAGCCTAACCAATAGGCAAGCTCTCCAACTCTCTCTAAAATCTCAAACGGTTCAATATATCTCGGACTAAGTTTACCCTTCCGGTCGAAGTGGTAAACTCCCCGTGTCGGCGACACCTTAAGCAAAACATGATCTCCCACCTCAAACTCCAACGGCCGGCGACGCGTATCGGCATAAGACTTCTGCCGACTCTGGGCCGTCAACAATCTATCGCGAATCAGAGCAATATTCTCTCTCGTCTCAACTACCATATCGGGCTCGGTACCAATCATCTCGGACGCATCGTCCCAACACAACGGCGATATGCACCTCCTCCCATACAATGCCTCAAATGGTGCCATTTTTATCGAGGCGTGCCAACTATTGTTGTACATGAACTCGATCAACGGCAAGTGCGAAACCCAATCATCCTTCCAATCTAAGGCACAGGCTCTCAACATATCCTCCAACGTCTGGATCGTCCGCTCTAACTGTCCGTCAGTCTGAGGGTGGTAAGACGTACTGAGTCTCAACTCAGTCCCCAAAGCTCTATGAACAGCCTGCAAAAAATGTGATACAAACCGACCATCTCGATCTGAAACAATACTCCTAGGAGTCCCATGCAATCTCATGATCTCTGCTATAAATACTCGTGCCAGCCTCTCCAGGCCCCAAGTGTCATTAATACCCAGGAAATGAGCTGATTTGGTTAGTCGATCAACAATAACCCAAATCATGTTCATTCCAGTCCGAGTCCTAGGCATCCCGATAATGAAATCCATAGAGATTTCTTCCCACTTCCATTCCGGAATGGGAAGTGGTCGTAGCCACCCCGCGGGCCGCTGATGCTCAATCTTAACCTGCTGATAGGTCAAACGTGTAAAACTCAAAATTCAGATTTTCATAATTTCTAATTAATTTGAATCCTAACCTAAGTTCTGATATAAAAAAAAATGCCTAAGTAATACTAGTAGTATATTATACCATATGATAAGAAAAGTAATACAAATAAAATCCCAAGTACATAGTATCCTAACTTGTATAAAAACGCCACATACTTTCTTTTGTAAAACATTCACACGTTTTGTTTGAACTTACCATAAGACACTCCACAATTCCAGCCCATGAAAGACGACATTCATACACTCCATATCAATCACATTATTCTGTTTATGGGTTTCCTTAATAAAAATACACGCTCCCATCCTATATTTCTCTCATTGAAACGCACGGCATCTTTCAAGATATCAAACTCATTAAAACCCTAAGAAACACTGGCGACTTGTTTTGATTTCTCTCATCCGTTCCGAATCCGAGAGGTAGAAGGGAGGTCCGAATAGGGGTTCCCTGGTGCTGTTTTGATCGTGGTGTAGCAGGTTCGAACAAGGGTTTTGATTCGGTTTTGCATTAATTCGCTGGTCCGATTCCTGTCACGTTTTCCAGCCCCTATTCGGTATGATTCTTGTGGATGTGATTCAATCTTTTTTATTCCCTTCTTACACGCCTAAACCAGCCCTAAGAAAACTTATGAGCCTTTGAATTGTCATGTAATTGGATTTAAGAGGATTGAATGAATTAGGGTTTAAATAATTTCTGGAATTTGGACAGCAGGCATGCCTGAATTTGTAAACGTGATATATCATGATATATAATGGTTTAAATTTGCTTCTTTGCATGAAAACTTAGTTTAACGTCTTATGTAAGTTTTCCAATTGGTTTGAAGGGAATTGGAGTTGTATTGGTCATGCTTGTGAATTTTACGGGATTATATGTCAAAACCTGAGTTTTAAGAATTTAAATTCAGCCCGGTTTCACGATTTTTCCTTTGAAAACTATAAGGGTTTATTACTTGTCTCTTTATAGGAGTTATATTTCATATGTTTACTGAGTTCTGGAATTTTTGTGGATTTTTCCTGAATGAAATCTTAGGCCGTTGAGGCGGATACTTTCTAGGTAATGCTGCTGGTCGGTTTTCTGAGTAGTCTGGGTTTGGGTACTTTTAATGTGGGCTTACTAACTGATAAATTCTGGAAAAATTCGTGTTGGTTCTAAAGACAGTCAAGTACATGTGAGAATTTTTATGAATTTTATTTTGGAGTTCTCGTATGGAATAAAAAAAATTCGTAAATGGTGACCTGATTATTTTGACATAACAACCTAATAGATAATCTATATAAATCGGCCTATATGTAAGTTTCAGAATCAAAATACTTGCTGTGATATCTAGGGTTTAATTACAATGGTTTTGTGGTCTAATATATATTAACGAATCTGAATCTGTTTTGAATGGAGTTAGGGATTTGGGGATTAAGGTTTGTTTCTGTTTCGACTGCATGCTGACCAGATTTTTGGATCGGTTGTAAGGTTGATAAAAAAATAATCCTAATGTGTTTTTCTGAGATTCGTGAGTCTAAACATAAGTACTAATTGCCTACCTTCTGGTAATATAAGTTTCATGGTTATTTAAGGTCAGGAGCTAAGTTTTTTGAATTTTATGGGATCGTGTGTCAAACCTGAGTTTTGGGAATATAAAATCAGTTGGAGTATGGGATTTTTCATTTTCAAACAATGAATAGTTAAGGGCTCGCCTTTTGTAGGAGTGATATTTGGTATATTTGTGACCTACTGGAATTTTTGTAAATTTTTCTTAAGTGTTTAAATGGGTAAACCAAGGGCCAACTTTCAGGGTGTTTCTGCAGTTTATTTTCTGGACAGGTTTGGGTAAATGATTTTTGTAAGGGTAGATATACGTAGAAATAAATTCTGGGAAAATTCAAGTTGACTCTTAAGACATTGAAGTATCTCTGTGCATTTTTGTAAATTTTATCTTTGAGTGCTGATGTGGTTTAAAAATTCGGAAAGGTTGTCACCTGTTGCGGTTAAAAACTGATAAAAAGGTTAAAAGGCTAAATAAGGGTTAAGTTGTGTATAACTAAAGGGTTTGACTTGTGAAACCATGTAAACTTTATAATACTTACACTTTATATCTTAATTTTATAATAATTTCACTATAAACCCTAAACTTGTTATATTTACATAATCAACCCTAAAACATATTTAACTATCATAGTAAACCCTAATCTTACACATTCGTTACTTTGAACACTTAACTTATCCAAATGTTAATTATAGTCATGGATGACTAATATTTCTGAATCAGTAAACTTACTTAATATAGAAACCTACTAGATTTGGAAAGCTACTAAATATGGAAAGTTTCTAAAAAATGGAAAGGTAGCTAAAAGAGGTAACTTATGTGAAATGAACTCGTCTTGATTCGTATCCATTTTTTTTTAGGTTCGGTGAAGCGGGAGTGATCCATTTCTCTCTTTGATTGTTTTGTGACCTTGCTCTGTGTTGGAATAAGGTACAGATATTCTACCTCTTTCAGTAAGAGACTCCTTTTCTCTCTCATGACTCTTGATCTTGATCTTTGTTCATATTAAGATTTCCCAAAGCCATTGCTATGTTCCCTTGTGTTTGATTCGATCATTTGATTCCTTTGATATGGAACTGTGGATATGTGATTGTGATTTGGCACTTATACCTTGAATTGAACCTTGATTGCATGATTCTTCAGTATTTACCCAGGTATTACTTGTTGTGGAGTAGCCACAACCATAGCATTGATGCACCAATGTTATGTACTCTAGTGGGGTTGGAGAGATGTCCCCCACCGTCCCTACTTGATTATTGACTACTGCTATGAATATGACTTGTTTACAGGGGCGTATGGATGCATCCTAGATTTGTCTTGCTTGATACTTTCTTGGGCTACGGCCATTATGTTATGACTTGGACTACATTATATATATTACTTGGTGATTGGGCTTGCGTGCAATGCGACCCTTCACAGCTTGGGAGTTGATCACTCCAACTTGGGTTACTTGACTTGGTTACTTGGATACTTGCTTGGGCCTGGGGTTTAAATACTGAAATCTTTGAAACTTGTTAATTCTTGATATTTCGACTTGATAATCCTTGATATTTAACTTGGTAACTTTTTCCTACTTAACCTTGATAACCTTTTAAATTCCCATTGACACCATATGTAATCTATCTTCTTGTTTCTTCGATTATTCATTATATCTTGTTTGCTTGTTACCTACATATCTGTTCACTGAGCTTTTTATGCCCAGCCGCGTTTCTTTTCCATGCGGAAGGTACTTAAGCTAGGAGCGGGGTTTAGCTTTGGGGATGAGAGCGTGTGGACCTACCCTAGAGTTTCTTTGAATAATGAACTTTGTTTTATTTATCGTATTTCCGGATTTTGGACATTTGTATTTGTACCTTCCTTTGTTTGGATTTGGGGACACTTGGATGTCGTTTAGTCCCCTTTGATACTCTTTTGATGTTTATTTTAAGACTTCCGCTGCTTGGTTTGGACTTGGGTGTATCTGATGTGAAACCATATTGTAATGTTTCTACCCTTGCCGGGTTGGGGCGTTACAATCTATGGTATCAGAGAGAGCCAGGTTTGGATCTTTGCGGCTTAGGCCTTGACCTGTGAGGATTTGGGTAGACACTAGGCTTTCGTTTCGTCCTTCTTTTCCGTGTTCATATTCGTTTGTTTTTCGCTAACAGTTTGATATCGTTTTAGATGGTGAACACTCGAAGTGGTGACGCTAACCCTCCCAACATTGAAGAGATTGTTGCTCAAGCCGCTGTCTTCTTGCTATTCAGAATTTGCGTAATGAGCGTCGTGATGGGGATGGAAACAGCAACGAGGGCATTCATGTGTGGATTGAACGTTTCAACAAACTGAAGCCCAATCCCTTCTTGTCAGCTACCACTCCGACTGAAGCGGGTGATTGGATTACCTATTGTGAGAAGTTGTTTCAGGTGATTGGTTGTCCTGATGGGGTGAAAGCTCGTTTAGCAGCTTTCAAGTTTGATGGTGACGCCCTCAACTGGTGGACGTCGTATGTTCAGGCGAAGGGTGATGGTTTTGTTGAGACATGTACTTGGGCGGCGTTTCGTGAGGCCTTCTACAAGAGGTTCATCCCTCTATCGGAACAACAGCGATACGAGAGAGAGTATGGTACCATTTATCAGTTGGATCGAGAGAATGCGGCAGAGTATATGGAGCGTTTTCTCAGGTTGGCTAGCTTCGTGGGGCCTACTGTGTCAGGGGATGCAGCTAGGCAGGCTCGTCACTACAAATGGGGTTTGAAGCGTTGGATACTTGACCGTATTGTTAATACGGATTATGTGGACGTGTCGATGGTTTGTGATGCGGAACGAAACATTGAGCTGTTGTATGAGGGTGGAACGTCCAATAAACGGACTCGTGATGGTGAGAGAATTCAGTCTGGGTCTTCGGGGGCTTCGGGTCAGTGTCACCGGGGTTCTGACCATCGGGGTCGTTCTGAGCAGAGTTTTGATCACCGTGGTCGTTCAGACCGTCCGTATGAGCACAGGGGACAGTTTAACTGGGGGCATGATCATGGTCGACAGATGCAGAGGGGTTCGGATTACAGGTCTTCTGGTAGACAGGGTGACAGGTCTGGAAACACCAACCAGAGGCAGTTTTCTAGGGGTAACCAGCATAACAGGTATTCGGGTTCTGGATTCTCGCACCAGCAATATCGTTCGGGAAACTCCTCGGGTCAGCAGAGGTATGCTGAAAATTTGCCACCCCCACCTACTTGCCCATCTTGTGGTAAGATACACTCCGGGACTTGCCGCAAAGCATCGGAAGCTTGTTATGAGTGCGGATCCACTGAGCATCGGGTGAAAGATTACCCGAAGAAAACCGGCATTGTTCCTTTAGGCTTTTCTCAGCCATCTACTTCCACAGGCCGTGTTCACTCCCTTACTCGCGAGCAGGCAGATAAGGCTTCAGGTACTATTTCGGGTTTTGTGCATATTGGTGATTTTACCGCATTTGTTTTGTTTGATACTGGCGCAACTCATTCGATTATATCTATCACTTACTCTAAGAAATTGAAATTAACCCCACCACCATTAATGAATCCCTTATCAATCTCTACGCCGATGAAAAATAACGTTATCATTGATCATGAGTTTATTTATTGTCCGCTACGTTTTGATGATCGTATCCGTCCGGCTAATCTTCTTCCGCTTGACATGTGTGATTTTGATTTGATTCTTGGCATGGATTGGTTGTCTACTCATCGAGCCACTATTGACTGTCATGTGCGAAAGGTTATATTTGGCAATTTGTGTGAGCCTGAATTTGTGTACTCTGGTTCTCAACCACTTCGATCTGTTAAGATCATATCTGCCTTGAAAGCGCATACTTTGATATCCCATGGTTGTGCGGGTTTTATTGCTTCTATTCAGGACACTTCGATGGAGAGTCCTACTATCGACAGTATTCATGTGGTCCGTGATTTTGCTGATGTGTTTCCGAATGAACTTCCGGGCCTTCCTCCTAATCGTGACATAGAATTTAGTATTGACTTAATTCCGGGTGCGGAACCCATCTCTAAGGCTCCTTATCGTATGGCTCCTACCGAATTGAAGGAGTTGAAAGATCAACTACAGGAACTCCTTGAGAGTGGATTCATTCGTCCGAGTGTATCCCCGTGGGGAGCACCTGTCCTTTTTGTAAAGAAGAAAGATGGTAGTATGAGGTTGTGTATAGGCTATCGGGAGTTGAACCGCATCACTATTCGTAATCGTTATCCTTTGCCTCGTATTGACGATTTGTTTGACCAGCTCCAAGGGGCTAAATGTTTTTCTAAAATTGACCTTCGGTCCGGTTATCATCAGCTTCGTGTTAAAGAGCAGGATATTCCTAAGACTGCTTTTCGAACACGCTATGGGCACTATGTGTTATTGGTTATGCCTTTCGGACTCACTAATGCTCCGGCAGTGTTCATGGATCTTATGAACCTTGTATTCAGTTCCTTTCTTGATAAATTTGTGATCGTATTCATTGACGACATTTTGGTCTATTGGAAGTCCGAGGAGGAGCACGAACAACATCTTAGTACGGTTTTGCAGATTTTGAGACAGGAGAAATTGTATGCTAAATTTTCCAAGTGTGAGTTCTGGCTTCGTCGAGTTGCCTTCCTTGGTCATGTTGTATCTGCTGGTGGCATTACTATGGACCCGACAAAGGTTGAGGCCATCACTAAATGGCCGAGACCTACTACGGTGACTGAGATCAGGAGTTTCCTTGGTTTGGCCGGTTACTATCGGAGGTTTGTCGAGGGATTCTCCCAACTTGCCTCACCTTTGACTAAGTTGATGAGGAAGGGGTTGAAATTTGAGTGGACCGATGAGCAGGAGGAGAGTTTTGAGACCTTGAAGCAGAAACTTGTGTCGGCTCCCATTTTGACACTTCCATCTGGTACAGGCGGATATCAGATTTATAGTGATGCTTCCAAGAAGGGGTTAGGTTGTGTTTTGATGCAGCACGGGAAGGTGATCGCGTATGCCTCCCGCCAGTTGAAACCTTATGAGGTGAATTACCCTACACATGACTTAGAATTAGTTGCAGTTGTCTTTGCTCTTAAGATCTGGCGACATTATCTGTATGGGGACTCTGTTGATATCTTCACTGATCATAAGAGTCTCAAATACATATTTACCCAGAAGGAGTTGAATATGAGACAGCGTAGATGGTTAGAGTTACTCAAGGACTATGACACCAACATTCAGTATCACCCGGGAAAGGCTAATGTAGTTGCTGATGCTCTTAGTCGTAAGTCGGGTATGGTGGCTAGTCTGAAATTTGAGCCTAAGATTTTGCATGATCTTCAACTCATGGAGGTGGAGTTTTGTTTGCCTGGACGCGATGGTTATTGGGCTAGTTTGAAAGTTGAGTCTAACTTAATCTTGAAGATTAAGGAAGCTCAACTTGATGATGGTGAGTTATGGGCTATTGTTCAGAATGTTGAAGAAGGGAAACAGTCTGAGTTTCGAGTTGATGATGACGGTATTGTTTGGTTAGGAGATCGCCTTTGTGTCCCGAGTGATCCCAAACTTCGTGAGACAGTTATGTCAGAAGCTCACAGTTCTCCCTTCACCATACATCCGGGGTCTACTAAAATGTACCGGGATTTGAAACAGCACTTCTGGTGGAGTGGGATGAAGCAAGATGTAGCGTCGTTTGTTGCTAGGTGTTTGACTTGCCAGCAGGTAAAAATTGAACACCAAAGAGCTAGTGGTATTTTACAGCCATTGGGGATTCCTCAGTGGAAGTGGGAAGAGATAACGATGGACTTTGTTACGGGTTTACCAGTTACACGTAAAGGACATGATGCGATTTGGGTGGTCGTTGATCGGCTAACTAAGTCAGCTCATTTCCTACCGATCAAGAAACGTTATGGTGTAGCGAAGTTGGCGGAAATTTTCCAACAAGAGATTGTTAGATTACATGGCACACCGGTTTCGATTGTTTCTGATAGAGATCCGAGGTTTACTTCGCGTTTTTGGAAGATGTTACATAAGGCTTGGGGTTCTCGCCTTAAGTTCAGTACCGCTTTTCACCCACAGACGGATGGTCAATCGGAGAGGACTATCCAAACGTTGGAAGACATGTTACGAGCTTGTGCACTTGATTGGACCGGCAGTTGGGACGAGTACTTATGTTTAGTTGAGTTCGCGTATAACAACAGTTGGCACGCTAGTATTCGGATGGCACCTTACGAGATGTTATATGGGCGCAAGTGTAGGTCACCTACTATGTGGGATGAAGTAGGCGAACGGATTATTGAGGGTCCTGAGATGATAGAAATTACCAACGAGAAGGTGAATATTGCTAAAAAGAGGCTTAAGGAAGCCAGGTCTAGACAGAAGAGTTATGCCGACAAGCATCGACGCGAATTAGAGTTTCAGGTTGGCGACCGAGTATTTTTGAAGGTGTCTCCTTTTCGCGGCGTCAAACTTTTTGGTAATAAGGGCAAGTTGAGTCCTCGTTTTATTGGTCCTTTCGAGATTTTGGAACGTGTGGGCGAAGTGTCTTATCGTTTGGCCCTTCCACCTCAGCTTGCACATGTGCATAACGTTTTCCACGTATCTCTTTTGCGGGGGTACAACTATCATCCTTTACTTGTGGTGTCATATCCTTTGGATCAAATTCAACCAGACATGTCACTTTCGGAAGAACCGGAAGCCATTCTCGATAGACAGGAGAGAGTCATGAGAAATAAAGTCATTTATTTTGTTAAAATCCTCTGGAAGAATCACCCAGCTCGCGAGGCTACCTGGGAAACCGAGGAATCTATGCGAGCCAATTATCCTCATTTCTTTTCGTAGTCTGGTATGTCTTCATTCCGTTTTCATTTCAATTTCGCGGACGAAATTTTCTTTCTAGAGGGGAAGAGTTGTAAAACTCAAAATTCAGATTTTCATAATTTCTAATTAATTTGAATCCTAACCTAAGTTCTGATATAAAAAAAAAATGCCTAAGTAATACTAGTAGTATATTATACCATATGATAAGAAAAGTAATACAAATAAAATCCCAAGTACATAGTATCCTAACTTGTATAAAAACGCCACATACTTTCTTTTGTAAAACATTCACACGTTTTGTTTGAACTTACCATAAGACACTCCACAATTCCAGCCCATGAAAGACGACATCCATGCACTCCATATCAATCACATTATTCTGTTTATGGGTTTCCTTGATAAAAATACACGCTCCCATCCTATATTTCTCTCATTGAAACGCACGGCATCTTTCAAGATATCAAACTCATTAAAACCCTAAGAAACACTGGCGACTTGTTTTGATTTCTCTCATCCATTCCGAATCCGAGAGGTAGAAGGGAGGTGCGAATAGGGGTTCCCTGGTGCTGTTTTGATCGTGGTGTAGCAGGTTCGAACAAGGGTTTTGATTCGGTTTTGCATTGATTCGCTGGTCCGATTCCTGTCACGTTTTCCAGCCCCTATTCGGTATGATTCTTGTGGATGTGATTCAATCTTTTTTATTCCCTTCTTACACGCCTAAACCAGCCCTAAGAAAACTTATGAGCCTTTGAATTGTCATGTAATTGGATTTAAGAGGATTGAATGAATTAGGGTTTAAATAATTTCTGGAATTTGGACAGCAGGCATGCCTGAATTTGTAAACGTGATATATCATGATATATAATGGTTTAAATCTGCTTCTTTGCATGAAAACTTAGTTTACCGTCTTATGTAAGTTTTCCAATTAGTTTGAAGGGAATTGGAGTTGTATTGGTCATGCTTGTGAATTTTACGGGATTATATGTCAAAACCTGAGTTTTAAGAATTTAAATTCAGCCCGGTTTCACGATTTTTCCTTTGAAAACTATAAGGGTTTATTACTTGTCTCTTTACAGGAGTTATATTTCATATGTTTACTGAGTTCTGGAATTTTTGTGGATTTTTCCAGAATGAAATCATAGGCCGTTGAGGCGGATACTTTTTAGGTAATGCTGCTGGTCGGTTTTCTGAGTAGTCTGGGTTTGGGTACTTTTAATGTGGGTTTATACGAACTGATAATTCTGGAAAAATTCGTGTTGGTTCTAAAGACAGTCAAGTACATGTGAGAATTTTTATGAATTTTATTTTGGAGTTCTAGTATGGAATAAAAAAAATTCGTAAATGGTGACCTGATTATTTTGGAAAATACAGGATTTCCCAAAGCCATTGCTATGTTCCCTTGTGTTTGATTCGATCATTTGATTCCTTTGATATGGAACTGTGGTTATGTGATTGTGATTTGGCACTTATACCTTGAATTGAACCTTGATTGCATGATCCTTCAGTATTTACCCAGGTATTACTTGTTGTGGAGTAGCCACAACCATAGCATTGATGCACCAATGTTATGTACTCTAGTGGGGTTGGAGAGATGTCCCCCACCGTCCCTACTTGATTATTGACTACTGCTATGAATATGACTTGTTTACAGGGGCGTATGGATGCATCCTAGATTTGTCTTGCTTGATACTTGCTTGGGCTACGGCCATTATGTTATGACTTGGACTACATTATATATATTACTTGGTGATTGGGCTTGCGTGCAATGCGACCCTTCACAGCTTGGGAGTTGATCACTCCAACTTGGGTTACTTGACTTGGTTACTTGGATACTTGCTTGGGCCTGGGGTTTAAATACTAAAATCTTTGAAACTTGTTAATTCTTGATATTTCGACTTGATAATCCTTGATATTTAACTTGATAACTTTTTCCTACTTAACCTTGATAACCTTTTGAATTCCCATTGACACCAGATGTAATCTATCTTCTTGTTTCTTCGATTATTCATTATATCTTGTTTGCTTGTTACCTACATATCTGTTCACTGAGCTTTTTATGCTCAGCCGCGTTTCTTTTCCATGCGGCAGGTACTTAAGCTAGGAGCGGGGTTTAGCTTTGGGGATGAGAGCGTGTGGACCTACCCTAGATTTTCTTTGAATAATGAACTTTGTTTTATTTATCGTATTTCCGGATTTTGGACATTTGTATTTGTACCTTCCTTTGTTTGGATTTGGGGACACTTGGATGTCGTTTAGTCCCCTTTGATACTCTTTTGATGTTTATTTTAAGACTTCCGCTGCTTGGTTTGGACTTGTGTGTATCTGATGTGAAACCATATTGTAATGTTTCTACCCTTGCCGGGTTGGGGCGTTACAAAACGCTTCGGCATAAACTCGCTAACGTCCGTCTTCAAATTGCTCCACCAATAGTTACTCCTCACACCCTTGTACATTTTGCTCGTACCAGGATGTATGGAATAAGGCGTAGTATGAGCCTCACTCAAAATCTTCTGCCTCAACTCAATGTTACTCGGTACACATTCTGCCGCGAAATCTTAGAACGCCATCATCCTGAACCACAAATCCAGGGGCTTTCCCCTTCCTCACATCCTCCCTCAACTGGACCAAACACGGACCATCATACTATTTCGCCTTGATATCATCTGTCAAGGACGAAGTAATCTTTAACGCACATAATTGACCCTAAACTCTCTGAACCCAAACCTCGATATTTTGACAAATCAAATCCCGCTGGATCCTGCTCTATGGTGTAAGTACCTCTAACATTTGTAACACCATCGGTTTCCGGCTCAACGCATCAGCCACTATGTTAGACTTACCTGAATGATAAAGTATCTCGAGGTCGTAATCTTTAATTAGCTCTAACCACCTACGCTGCCTCATATTCAACTCTTTCTGACTGAAGATGTACTTCAGACTCTTGTGGTCCGTAAAAATCTTACACGACGACCCATAGATATAATGCCTCCATATCTTTAAGGCGAAAACGACCGCAGCTAACTCCAAATCGTGCGTGGGATAATTTACCTCATAAGGTTTCAACTGGCGGGATGCATAAGCAATCACCCCGTCTCTATGCATCAAAACACATCCGAGCCCAAGGCCCGAAGCATCACTATATACTATGAAATCCTCGTTCCCCTGAGGGAATGCTAAAACGGGTGTGGTAGTCAAACGTCTCTTTAACTCGTCAAAACTATCCTGTCTGTCTGCAGTCTACTCGAATTTCTGAGTTTTCTGGAGCAACTGAGTGATTGGTCTAGCGATCTTAGAAAATCCCTCAACAAATCTACGGTAATAGCCGGCAAGACCCAGAAAACTCCTCACCTCCTTCACATTCTTAGGCGGCTCCCAAGCCATCACTGCCTCTATCTTCTGCGGATCTACCCGAACTCCCTCTGCTGAAATCACATGCCCGAGGAACATCACTTCCTCGAGCCAAAACTCACACTTAGAGAACTTCGCATACAACTGCTAAGCTCTCAAAATGTCTAATACAATCCGGAGATGTAAGGCGTGCTTCTCCCGACCCTGTGAATAGATAAGAATGTCATCGATAAAGACGACTACGAATTTGTCCAGATACTCAATAAAAACTTTGTTCATCAACTGCATGAACACTGCTGGGGCATTAGTTAGCCCGAAAGGCATAACCACAAACTCGTAATGGCCATATCTCGTCCGAAAGGCACCTTTCGGTATATCGATGTCCCGAATCCTCAACTGGTAGTAGCCCGATCGCAAATCAATCTTCGAGAAGACTGTCGCCCCCTGAAGATGATCAAACAAATCGTCAATCCGGGGCAAAGGGTATTTATTTTTGATTGTTAACTTGTTTAATTCTCGATAGTAGATGCATAAACGAAGCGATCCATCCTTCTTCTTAACAAAAAGTACAGGCGCACCCCAAGGCGATGCGCTCGGTCGAATATACCCTTTATCTAACAACTCTCCCACTGATTCTTCAATTCTAACATCTCCGACGGTGCCATACGGTACGGCGCTCGAGAAATAGGGGCCGCATTCGGCTCTAGATCAATAGGAAACACTCCACCTCTCGATGTGGTGGTAATCCCGGCAAGTCATCCGGAAATACGTCGGGGTAATCACTAACAACTGGAATTGACGACAAATCAAATCCACAATCTTCCGCCATCAGAGCATAACACCAGTAGCCGACACAACCCTGGTTCAGAAGTTTCATCGCCTTCAAGGCGCTAATCACACTCCCCGATCTACCCGGATTACAACCGACGAGAGTATGCTCGGTGCCGTCCTCGGCCACTATTGAGATGGTACGTGTCCGATAGTTCATGATAGCACTGTGACGATCCAACCAATCGTCCCCGAGGATCAAATCCTCACCCTTAAGGTCTATAACAATGAGATTCGAGGGCCAATTCCGGCTCCCGATCCTCACTGGGCAATCCTAACTTCCCGGTCCCCAACCATAAGATCCCCGCTTGGCGTACCCACTACAAACGGTTCACACTCAAATAAGCAGTCAAAACCAATACAACTTCCACAGTCCGAAGCAATAAAGGAGTGGGTAGCACCCGAATCAAAAAGCACTGAAACTGGATGAGAAAGGATCTGAGTGGTACCTGACGCCACCGGAACGTCTACCTCCTATGTGCGCCTCATCTGATACAATCGGGGGTGAACTGAACCCGAACTCGATGCTGCACGGCGATCCGGCTGACCCTGACCCCTACCACGACCCGAACTCTGCGGAACATGAGTAGCTGGACTTCTGTGATCCCTCTAATCGGCAATGGTAGTCGGAACTCTAACGGCCCTGGTGGCCCTCTCACAATGAGCTGCCCGATGCCCGGTCTGTCCGCAAGTAAAGCAAGCAACTAACGGAAATGGGCAATCCTTCATAACGTGCTCGGGCTGACTGCAATTAAAACAAACTCTCCCGCCAGGTGCAACAGACTGGACTGAACGATTACCCTGAGATCCACCGGCCTGATGAAACGGCCTCTTCCCAGGTGTAGGAGCAGAACGAGACCTCGAAAACTGACCACCCTTACCGGCTGAAATCCGCCAGTAGTCTTCTGCTTCTTAGCTTCCAAAACCGACTCTGATTCCGGGAAGGCCATCTCGATCGCTAGAGCGCGATCCTGGTATTCCTTCAAAGTGGCACACATGAGCGGTGCCATACTCTGCCTGATATGCAGCTTCATGCGCATATTGAAGTAACGGATTTTATCAGCCTCAGTCCTCACCTGATCCTTCACGAAACCCAACTATTGATTGTAAGAGATAATGGCCTGCAAAATCGGCACATCCTAGGGTGTGGCACTGAAGAACTCCACAATTCTGCGTTCTTTGACTGGCGACGGACAATATTCTGCTTCCATAGCAGCCCTGAACTCCTCCCAAGTAGCCCGACGCTCTCTGGGCACAACGGCCTCCAACCATTCCGCAGCATCCTTATCCAGGAGGTACTAGGCAATATGTACCCTCTTGTCTTCAGGACAAGCTACGGCATCGAAGGTCCTGGACAACTGAAAAAGCCAATTCTCCCAACCGAGGGAGTCAGAAGATCCGGAGAAACGAGGAGGGTGCATCTTAGTCACCGTCTGAAGCCACTTACTAGCTTTCTCTTCAGGTGTCGGGGGCGGATTCTGGCATCCACCCTGAGCTATCTGAGCCAGTTGGGTTACTAACTGCTGAAGTACGGCAGTAGCCCCAGCGTCGGCATTATTACCCGACGGCACTGAGTGAGAGGCTGAGTCCGCAGAGGACTGAGAAAGTGAGCCTTCTTCATTATCAGCGCCTTGACCACGGACTCGGCCGCGTCCCCTAGCTGGTCTACCACGACCTCTCAACATACTGAAGAAAATATGAAAAGAACAAGATCAGAAAGATTCACACTTTACAAGGTTGGCATCACAATTCACAATTCCGAACAACGCAAGAGAACGAATTATAAAAGTATAAGCGTTCGAGGAGACTTAAAGCCACGGGTCGCACGAAAAGACGGCAACATGATGATATTAAGCTCAACGACTGACTCTAACGACGCAAGTGACAGACCCAAAATTTACCGACAGTCTAGGAATTCAAAGCCTAAGGCTCCGATACCATAAATGTAACACCCCAATACACAAATGGGCCATTACACGCCGTAGAACCCTCATGAGGTCTACCACGCTCACACATGACACCCAAACCACAATGAAATCCCAAAAGATGCACTCAAAAAGTAAATAAGGCCGTGGCCTCGGCCAAAACATTTTAACGGAGTACATGAAACATAAGTTAAATACCAATTCATTGCCCACGCAGGGGACTTAAACCAAGTTCAAAAGTAAACAGTCTAACTCCAGTACACGACAATGCAATGGCAAAACATAAAAATACAGACTCGAGCCACATCATCATGCCAGCCCATCCTTTGCATGCGCATCCCGTGCCAGCTCCTCAGCTCGACCAGTACCTCAAATGCATAAGACGCATTTCCCCCATTTAAGGGGTTAGCATTCGAATAGCTAGTGCAAGTACACAATTACACAACATTATATACATACACGATTCAACGCAAACAAATCATTAGGAAAGATCATTTTGAGAATCAATACTCCGGAATATCACATTTACACCAAAACGGTAAATAATCAAGTTTTCCACATCACAAATATCCACGCTTGGTACCTTGCGACCGTACCCATTAGTATCGGCACCCAGAGGTCCCGTCGAACCGTCCCCAGGTGAGAAACCACTTCCGTGGCCGTACCCATTAGTATCGGCCCCCAGAGGTCCCGTCGAACCGTCCCCAGGTGGAAGAACCTCAACACACGCACCCAAGTCCACTTCCGTGGCCGTACCAATTAGTATCGGCCCCCAGAGGCCACAGGCCATCCCAGGTGGAAGAGTAACAATCACATTCATTCAATAATACAGTTTGCATCATTCGCATCAAAAGCGTACACACATAATGAGATATAATACATGTACTTGCCTGATTAATACGACGTGCAGGAAAACGGTGAAGGGAAAGGTTTTGGCCCGAATAATCTTCACAAATCCAATCCTAACATAATAACGATGAACAACCAATCTTAAACTACGAAAACGTTGGAATACATCCTAGTTCTACCCGCTGCAACCATTTGTCGAACATAACTTAGGTATCGTCAACTATAAGTGACGAACAATGGAAAACTTGGAGTTTAAAACCACAAATCCTCAACAAAAATGAAGGATTACAAGTACACTATCGAAGTCTAGCAATAATCCAATGATAATTCGGACTAAAGGAGTCAAATCCCAAGAAATCCCCAAAATTTCCCCAAAATCTCAAAACAAGGGTTTCAGGGATTCTTACCTTGATTCGGATGGTGGAAAGTGTTAGGAACTTGAAGAATTCACGCAAGGAATGCACGTACGGTAGTGGATGATGATATTCAGTCGGAATCGGCCCTAACCCTCGTCTGGAATCGCTCAAAGCCGAGAAGGATAAGAAATGATGGAAAAATGACGAAGTTGACTGCTGCTGTCCTATTTATATTAAACCGGCTTAGCGCACGCTACGCACAAGCATTAGCGTGCGCTAACGGGGTGTGGAAAAGCAGTCAGCCTACTGTCCTCTCATTATCGTATGCAAGCTAACATGATTAGCGTGCGCTAATGTTAGGAATTAGCGTGCGTTAATGCTGAATTAGCGTACGCTACCTGGTCCAGTGCCGAAATACTGACCTTACTGCCCAGCCCGCTGAAATCGTTAGCGCACGCTACTAACTCCAAGTTAGCGTACGCTAACCACTTAGCACTAGCGCGCGCAAGGAAAACAGGAGTAGCGTGCGCTACTCAGGCAGCAGTCCAGTACTGCTCAGTACACTGCTGCCGACAGCACAAAAAGAAGTCGAAATGCGAAGCAAGGCCAGAATCCAGAAATACGAACATGGAATATTCAAGACGACAGAGTTGAGCGCTGAAAGAAAATACAACTCCGATCACCGGAGAGCCCGTAATACGGTAAGGAAAATGAAATTCCCCTAAACTTATGGGAAATTACAAAAATGGCCCAATTGCCCGAAAATCACGATACGACGTCAGATTAACAAACCGAGAGTTTCAACACGACCAACTCAACATACAAACTTATGCAAATCATGAAACAATGAAAACGAACGAGTTTTACAATAATCGAATGTACATGCGACAAGATATAATTCAAGATGAAATTATGCAAAAACATCCTCGAAACTCGTCCAAACGGAAAATATCTAAGAACAAACTAGGTTCAGAATTTCAAAACACTAACAAGCGAGTCATCCGAAACGAACATACACCAAAAATAGAAATTACCAAAAATAGAAGGTACGGATATTACAGCTTGCGTTAAGTCATCAGGCGAGTCAGTCGGCTGATCAGTGAGGTACTGACCATGCATGGTTAGCATACGCTAGGCTGTGTGTATTTGCGTGTGCTAACGAGTAGCCTTAACGTACGCTACATAGGATGCGTAGCATGGTTTAAGCAATCCAGACAGATTTATTTTAAGAACTTCCGACCATATTTTGGATTGTTAGATGTTCGTTCGACGTGAGATGAATTCTATATTATTTCTTTTGTTAAGGTTCGAGTTTGCTACATGATTGATCGAAGGGGCGACCTTCGAGTATTTCGTTTTCGTGGAAGTATTATTCTTGTCTTCGAATCGAGGCAAGTACTCTAATTAGAATTGTTTATATTATGACAGCTATATTGTGATTGTATTGTGTATCATGTATTGTGATTAAAAGTCCACCATGCGTTGATCCGATGGGAATCATCATGGGAATCTATAGCTATGTGCGCTGGATCGTAGGACAGGTAGTTCCACCATGCGTTGGTCCGACGGGATCATCATGGGAATCTATAGCTGTGTGCGCTGGATCGTTGGAATTCCATCAGTATGTTGATATTGTTATGATGTGATATGTGTTGTTGTTATTTCTCGTTGGAGAAACTGGTTATGATATAATTGTTGATTATATCACTGTTGTATGATTATTGTACTTGTACTAGCATCGTTTTGCTAACCCCGTCGGGGGTGAACATTTGTTTATGTTCAGGATCCAGGAGAGCGGGGAAACAACTACTGGAGTTGCATGACGACGAGGGTTCAGAGTGATGTTTCCGGACAGGTGTAATTGTCTGTGTTTGGTTATTTCTAATAAGTACCCGAGTACGCCGTCAGTTGTGATGTTTGGATTTTGGTGATGTATTAATAATTCTTCGTTTGGATATTTGTATTCTCGGTATTGAACCAGAACTGTTGTATTTTATTTCAGTGATTTCATAAGTTGGTACCTGTTATTGTCACTTCATTTCTTTAGCCTTGTAAATTCTTATGTAAAGGATTTACGGCGCTGTAATATCCCTGAATATATTGGGGGTGTTACAGATTCATTGTCATATTGAGAGTTATGTCTGCATTAAGTATAAAAGATTAATTAGTGACTTGTTATATTATGATCTGAGTATAGAATTAAGGTCTTTTCTATTCTTGTTACCCAGCTCCCACTATTTTTATCGGAAAAACACACTCCCATGTGAAATCCGGAAGTATCGTCGCTCTACTTCATAGTGGTGATCAAGTTCTTTATAAATCTTAATAGAGGGCAACCGAACACGTTTCTAGTCTATTAATTTTCATAAAGTGATGTCCAACACCAACCCATCTAATGGATGATTCGATCATTTTTTCCCCTTGTTCACTCCCCTCAACCTATACGGTTTCTATGGTTCGTGAACAAGTTAAGTTTATACCATCGACGCAAACCAGTTTCACAATTGAATCTTATCTGGCAACCTATCAGGTTTCTAGGGATAAAATTTACTCCAACCGAAGGCATCCAATGCGCTCCCAGTAATTTATCCGTCCTCCCCGAACGACTACCCCGATAACTCGGAAGCATAGCACATCCGGTTTGGATTTCAATTTCCCGAAAACTCGATGGAGGGAAGGAAAACCTTGAAAGCTTATAAACTTAATAATTTGTTGTGGGAGAATTTTCGCGATTAACGTTACACTTTGCACATTAATAATTTTAGCTCGTTTTTTGCATTCATACAATATGAAACAACCATTCACAACCTAGTTGCTACCAACATGTGGTTCATGGACCGTTCCTAGAAAACAAAAACTCCGTAATCTAATTACAAGTCTTCGTCTTGAATCTTCGTCTTCTCGAAACGGATATTCCTCCGGTCTTCGTCATTACATATAAATTTTACACTGAAAAATTGCATCCTAGATACAAATATTTCTAGTAAAATAAATAGGCCCAAAACGGTCTTTACAACCCAATCGAATAAAACAAACGATTCAAACTAAGTCCATGAACCACATCCACATTCAAAAACATTCATCCAATAAATACTCAATAAATTGATAGCGAGAAGATTACATATGATCCAATCAATAATCAACAATAAATAGAATTGATCCAATCAATTCAACAATAATCGACAATTTAATTTTCGTCCGTAGTGTACCCTTAAAATATTTTCTTTGAATTTTCCCTCATAAAAAATTCCAATTTAATAATTTTAATACAGGAAAATTCAATAATCGAAATATATCTTAAAACGAGACCCGGCCCGACACTGAAACCGCCAAAGAAGACTGTGCACTCGCCTGCAGCTTACAGGCCACGCCCGGCAGCCTACAGGCCACGCCCGGCAGCCTACAGGACGCCCCCGGCTCCAGACAGGAAAGAGGGCCCGATGCGCAGCTCACCGGCGCCTCCACCTTTTCGCATTTCCCCACATTGAATCAGAACAAGTATTCTGCAAGAGTAGTGTTCATTGGAGTCACGCACGAGCTGAAGAAATGCCCTCTAGGGCGATTTCATCCCTCCAGGCGCTGACTGCAGAACCTCTCGATTTGTCTTTCTAAATCTAGTATCGTGATTCTGTGTTTCCTTTGTCCCTTTGCAATTTCTCTTGTCCTGCTTTTGTTGGCTAGTATTCCTCCACCGCCAGATTCATTTGGTGGCTCGGAATCACTTAATCTCAGGCGAGCGAGCTTCATCGTCGTGATTAGCTGTCATGGGTGGTCGGAAAGCAAAGGGTAAAGGGAAGCGGGTTGTCTTCAGCCCTTTGGCGATTCTCGATCTCCCCTGCTCCACTTCAGGTAAATTGGCTAATCCCCCTCTAATTGAGGTTGATGTGAGTAGTGTTGCTGTAACTGGTAATAAATCCAGTCGGGAGGTAGAAAATTCCTTGATTGGTACTGACTCGGAGGAACGTAAGATAGACTTGGGCATTATTCCTTCTGCACCTGTTGTTGCACTCGAGGTGCTTGATGGATTGTCTAGCAGGAACAAAAGTGTGAAGCAACCTGATTCCGTCAGAGACAACCTTTCGAAGCAGCCTGCTCCAGTGCCTGCTCCTAAACTATTTAATGATTTCTCTGAATCGAAGAAGAATCCAAGTCAGAAAGCTGCTTTCAAGACAGTAGGTCTTGGGCCCGAGAAGAAGTATAGCAAAGCAGATTATGACCCAACCTATGCTGATCTCGTGAGAAATAATTGGAACCTGGAATCCGGGCACAAGCTAACTCTGGAACCGACATTAGAGAAATGCATTCGCATTTCAACGGATGAGGTTCTGGACGTAGAAAGTTGCTTCGGACCTGCCCTTGTGGGATATTTTCCTACTCGTCACCCAGGGAAAATTAGACTACAAGAGTTGTGTGCCTCCTAGAATGTCCAACATGAAATAATTCACAATGTTAATGATTGGATCACGTTCGTTTTTAAATCGAGGGAAGACCGAGATTTGGTAAGTAGCGGAGGCCCTTACTCGGCTGGGGGGCATACTTTGCTCCTTAAAGAGCTACCAGCATGGTTTAAGTTTGGTGAAGATGGCATCAGATCAGCACCCGTCTGGGTGATTTTGCCTAACCTACCACTCGAGTGTTGGAGTCCAAAAATTCTGAGCCGCATAGCTTCCAGAGTTGGCACTCCTTTGTTAACGGACAAGCTCACCAAAACTATGCAACGAATCGCATATGCTAGGGTCCTTGTCGACGTTGATGTCTCCAAGGATTTGTTGAAGTCTGTTGAGATAATCGACACTAGGGGTATCTCTTTCCAGCAGAAGATTGAATGTGAGTTTGTTTCGAGATTTTGTCATGCTTGTAGCCGTATCGGACATTCAACCGATTTATGCAAGATCAAGGAGTGTAATAGCAGTAAGGCAATGACGGATATCCCGCGGGCTGACTGCCCACCAGCCGCGGGGAATTCTAGTCTGCTTTTGCCAGTTTCCCATCCAGCATAAGCTAAGCGGACTGTTGAGGATAAGTCTGCCAATTGCCCTTCGCCTCCTGAGGGTCATACTGTGGATCACTCACTGTCCCCGAATGCCTGCCCAACTTTAGGGGTTAACTCAGTGATGTGCATCTCTAGTCTCAAGGCTAATGCTTGTAAAACTGTTGTTGTAAGTCTGGCTACTCCTTGTCAAGAAAGCAATTCTGCCTCTAGTGTGCCTGAGGCCCCGAATTTTATTGGTTCCCACACGGACTCTATTGCCTCGGATGAAACCGAATATGCCCAAGTAGAAACTGTGGGTAATAAAATCCGTATTGTCAAGCTTCAAGTTGGACCGTGTAATCTTAAGGGGGTGTCCATCTCGGATGTCAAATTTCGGGATCGATTGATACGTGAAGAAGCTCGGAAAGGTAACAAGACCAAGGCTAAGAAAGAATGGATGTAGGATCACTTTTTTCATTTCCAATGTAATCCTAGTTGATTGATATATGATTGATGTAATATGCAGATTAAAGGTCAGGTTAGGAGATTATTTCTCCACTTGGGCGGGTTTTACCCATCTGAGTCGCCTGACTTTTTAGGGAGTTTGTTTTCCGGAATTTTGGGCCACCTTCGTGGCTATGTAGAACATACAGTTTACTGTATGCCCTTTTTATCAATCAAATTTATTTACAGATAAAAAAAAAGGAAAGAGTGCCCGACCATGCCCGGACACCGCCGACTGGATACAGCACGTACCTGGCCGGATACAGCAAGTGCTCGGCAGGATACAACAAGCGCTCGGCAGGATACAGCAAGCACTCGGCTGTTTACAGCAACGCGCTCGGCAGGATACAACAAGCGCTCGGCAGGATCCAGCGAGCACTTGGCTCGATACCGCAAGTGTCCGGCACTGACTCAGCAGAATACAGCAAGCGTCCGGCCACGGTCCGGACGTGCTCGGCCACACTCGGCAGCTGTATGGAAAATCGTCCAACGATTCGATACAGCTCGTTTTCGGGCAGATTTCTAAAATCCGATTATTCCTGATCTGAATATTATTAATATAAATCATATTTTCAAGAAAAAACTGATTTATACCATAACATAAAATCACGGAAAAACGACACTACGACGAACAATAAAATATCTATGATTATCAAAGTGATTCTAAATCACAAAATAAGCATTCCAAATGCTAAATATCGTATATATGATCGCAAGACCTCGCTCCGATACCACTGTTGGGATTCAGTGTAACACCCCCAAACCACTCGGAAATATTATAGCGCCGCAAACCCTCTCCGTGACGATCTACCAGGCTAAAAGCGGAAAACACAACATATAGATACATGATGTAACACCCCGAGATATTCGGAATAATTACAGCGCCGTAAACCCTTTAAGTAAGGATTTACAAGGCTAATTGAAAGAAATGAAAATATATTACAACAGTACCATATAAGTTCAAAATACAAAACCGGTTTCACTGATCCACTGAGTTCATTAATACAACCATATCAAAATAATATTATTAAAACACACGTACTCGAGTACTGGAAATTATCCAAAAGACAAATCACAATAACAATACACATCATTGAGCCCCTTCGTCGTCATGTCGGTACTGTGGCTGTTTTCCCACTCCTCGGCTACCTGAACATTAAAACAAATGTCCACCCCCGAAGGGGTTAGCAAAACGATGCTAGTACAAGTATCATATTAAACAGATCGAATATGCAACAACAATGCATAAAAATACACAATCACGGACTTCCGCTACCGGAATCCAACAATGCGAATCCACAAGATTCCATTAACACAACATGGGTATTCCAACGATCCAGCGCCCTCAGCATAGATCCCAAGATGATCCCGTCGGACCAACACGAGGTGGAAAAACCCGTCCAATGATCCAGCGACCTCAGCATAGATCCCAAGATGATCCCGTCGGACCAACACGAGGTGGACATCCGATCCAGCGCCCTCAGCATAGATCATACAACATACACAAACACAACTCATGCATACATATATGCAAAATCGCTATGTCCATCAATATGAACATACAAACACTTGATAACGAACATCATAAAAATTCAATAAAATAAATCCCATGTTCAACAACATGAATAAACCAAATGCATGCTCAAAATACCAACATGAACAAATTACGATACTTGCCTCAAAGATGGCAAGAACTAATCACTTTGATGATCTCAACACTCTCGAAGGTCGCCTCCTTCGATCAAACGTAGCAAGCTGGAACCTTAACAAAAGAAATAATATAGAAATCATCTCATGTCGTACGAATGTACAACAATCCAATCTAAGGCCGAAAGCTCTTAAAATGTAATCTGCCTGAACTACTAAGCGTACGCTACGTATTATACGTAATGTGCGTTAAGCCTGCTCGTTAGCGTACGTAAACGATGAAGTCTAGCGTATGCTAACTATGTACTGACAGTCCTCTCTGATTAGCCGACTGACTCGCCTGATAACATAACGTACGTCACGTACTAATCGTAGCGTATGTTAACTTATGCCCGATTGCGCACGTTAATATACATATCTTAGCGTGCGCTAACCGTGCATGGCAGTTCACTACTGGGCAGCAGACTAGATCTAATGGTGATGAAACTCATGAAATCTTCAGTGTTAATACATGTCATCTCCATGCATATCATTCTCATACGGTTTACGAATGATCTTACGGATTAATCGACTTCGAGATACAAGGATACATATAATCATCACAACACCATCATTCATCTTGATCTTCAAGAAAATATCCTAAGTTAAATCCATTCTATGTCCCAAAACGTATAATTCCATTATGTAAAATCATAAGAACTTGATAATCTCCATAAACTGGCCATAATCGGTTTAATAGCTTCATGAATGTGCTTTGGAGTTCAAACACTAAAAGGTTCAATGGTCTAAACGATGAAGAAGTACCGAAACATCGAAAATATCCTTCTAACAACATGATGATCGATTACGTACGAATTTAACTGACTAGATAATCTCAAAACATGTTCCAAAACATCCTTAAGAATACTACTCCAGCTGGTGAAGAATCACCTACCTCAAAATAGTGAAGAACAAGGAGGAACTTGAAGAATTCCAACACCGAGAGCTTGAACACCAATCTCCAATGATCCACAATCTTTAAACTCATGCTAGGATGATGATATGAGATGTTTAGGATGGAGGAGGTAACTCTCTAAGTTCAGAAATCGGGTTTGAGAAGTGATGAAGTCTGAAAAAAATGAAAAAGGTGTTGTCTTATATATAGAAAATGGTTATTAGCGCGCGCTAGTCCATATCCATAGGGTGCGCTAACGGCCATACGAAGCTTACTGACCTCACTGTACTCAACATTTAGCGTGCGCTATCCTCGTACCAGTAGCGTGCGCTACAGCGTTGACTAGACTTTTTCCCAAAAGCCATCCAGGTTCATCCCGACATGATCCGACCAAGATCCGCGGCTGATCTCACCTACCACCCTGTCTTAATCATGTTGACTACGTATAGCGTGCGCTACGCCTAGTCGATAGCATGCGCTACAAGTGCAGAAATCACAATATGAACACATGTATGAAATCATACACTCAACAACACGAGATCATGAAATACGGAGAATAATACTCAGATCAAAATGCAACAAATACAATATCACAAGATTCAAATACACATCAGAAATATCGGGTATTACATCCTCTCTCCATAAAAAGAAGTTTCGTCCCGAAACTTAAGATGAAAACAACTCTGGATATCTAGTCTTCATATTGTCCTCCATTTCCCAAGTGGCCTCTTCAACTCCGTGTCATGACCATTGTACTTTAACCAAGGGTATTGGTTTATTCCTCAATTGTTTGATTCGACTTTCAAGTATCTTTATTGGTCTCTCTTCGAAGGTGCCGTCATTAGCTACCTCGATCTCGTAGAAATCAATAATATGACTGGGATCTGGTACATACTTCCACAATTGGGATACATGAAACACATTGTGGACGTGACTCAGCGATGGCGGTATGGCCACCCTGTATGCTAAATCCCCAACTCTTTTGAGGATCTCAAATGGTCCGATATATCTCGGACTTACCTTACCTTTCCTCCCAAAATGGAAAATTTCTCGCGTAGGAGACACCTTCAATAGTACGTGGTCCCCAATGTCGAACTCTAGCGGACGACGACGCACATCTGTATAAGACTTTTGTTGACTCTGGGCAGTCAACAGTCTTTCCCGAATCAGAGCTATCTTCTCTTGAGTCTGGACTATCAATTCCGGTTCCGTCCCGATCAAGTCCGAAGAATCATCCCAGCACAGGGGTGATCGGCATCTTCTCCCATACAAAGCTTCAAATGGTGCCATCTTAATAGAAGCATGCCAACTATTATTGTAGGTGAATTCAATCAACGGCAAGTGAACTTCTCAATCAGTTGACTAATTCAAGGCACAAGCTCTAAGCATGTCTTCTACTATCTGAATAGTTCTTTCGGACTGACCGTCCGTCTGAGGATGATAAGCCGTGCTAAAGTTCAGCTCAGTTCCCAAAGCCCTGTGAACTTCTTTCCAGAAGTGCGACACGAAGCGACCATCTCGATCTGAAATGATGGTCTTCGGCGTCCCATGCAATCGGACTATCTCCACAATAAACACTCGTGCCAATTTCTTGGGTCCCCACGTGTCTTTAATTCCTAGGAAATGAGTCGACATGGTTAGTCGATCAACTACAACCCAAAGCATGTTCATTCCCGTCTTGGTCCTTGGCATATTGGTGATGAAATCCATCGAGATATCCTCCCACTTCCACTCAGGGATCGAAAGTGGCTTCAACATTCCAGCAGGCCGCTGATGTTCAATCTTCACCTGCTGACAAGTCAAATACTTCGAAACGTATTCTGCTACGTTCTTCTTCATATTTCCCCACTAGAAGTTTTGTTTTAGATCCTTATACATCTTACTACTTCCGGGGTGAATAGAATAGGGCACACTGTGAGCTTCCTTCAGAATTTTCCGTCTCAAATCATCATCATCGGGAACGCAAAGTCGACTCTGAAATCTCAGAACTCCATCATCTTGTATCACGAATCCTGGGGCCTTTCCTTTCTTTACCTTGTCACATAACCGAAGAATCAGAGAATCGTTCAACTGCTTAGATTTGATTTCCTCGACTAGTGACGGAGTTAGTTCCATCACATATAGTTGCACTTGGATTCCTGGTGACCATACTTCAATCCCTTCACGGATCAGTTCTCGTTGAATGTTGGTTTGGGACGTAAGTGCTTCCAACACTCGAAGAGAAATAGGTTTACGGCTCAGTGCATCAGCTACTACGTTTGCTTTACCCGGATGATAGAGGATTTCCAAGTCGTAATCCTTGATCAATTCCAGCCACCTTCTCTGCCTCATATTTAATTCCTTCTGACTGAAAATATACTTGAGGCTCTTATGACAATGAGTGTCGTATAAATAATGTCGCCAAATTTTCAAGGCAAAGACCATAGCTGCTAACTCCAGATCATGAGTTGGGTAATTAACTTCGTACGGTTTCAACTGTCGAGAGGCATAGGCAATCACCTTATCCTTCTGCATCAATACACATCCCAGACCCTGATTTGAAGCATCGCTGTATACCATGAATCCATCAGTTCCATCTGGCAACGCTAATATAGGTGCTGTCATCAGTCTCCTCTTAAGTTCATCAAAACTAGCCTGGCATTTCTCATTCCACGTGAACTTTTGAGTTTTCTGCAACAGTTGAGTGAGTGGACGAGCAATTTTGGAAAATCCCTCCACAAAACGACGTTAATATCCAGCAAGTCCTAAGAAGCTTCTGACTTCTTTCACGTTATTAGGAGATTCCCATTCCAAGATCGCTTCGACTTTCTTCGGGTCCACCTGAACTCCGTCAGCTGATATCATATGCCCAAGGAAGGTTACTTCCCTAAGCCAGAACTCGCATTTGGAAAGTTTCGCATAAAGCTGTTCATTCCTCAAGACGCTCAAAACAACACGCAAATGCTCAGCATGCTCCTCTGTGTCTTTCGAATAGATCAATATTTCATCAATGAAAATGACCACAAACTTATCTAGGTATTCTAAGAATACCCGATTCATCAATTCCATAAATACCGTAGGAGCATTGGTAAGTCCGAATGGCATCACCACAAATTCATAGTGTCCCTACCGGGATCTGAAAGCAGATTTCGGTATATCTAATTCCTTAATTTTCAACCAATGGTATCCTGATCTCAAGTCAATCTTCGAGAATACCCTTGCCCCTTGCAGTTGATCAAACAAGTCATCGATCCGAGGTATAGGATACTTGTTCTTGATCGTCACCTTGTTTAGCTCCCTGTAATCGATACATAATTGGAGGGATCCATCTTTCTTCCGGACAAAGAGAACGGGCGCTCCGCAAGGAGAAACGCTAGGTTGGATGTAACCCTTATGTAATAATTCCTCCAGTTGCTTCTTGAGTTCATACATCGCGGTTGGCGCCATATGGTATGGTGCTCTGGAAATAGGAGCGGCTCCAGGCTCTAATTCGATAGTGAACTCCACTTCTCTCTGCGGAGGTAACCCAGGTAGTTCGTCAGGGAATACATCTGAGAATTCATTCACGACTGGAATAGATGAGAGCTCTACTCCTTCTTCTTTCTTCATGGCATAACACCAAAATTCGTGACAACCCTGCTTCAGTAATTTTACTGCTTTTATTGCTTTGATCAATTTTCCCGAGCTTCCCGGTCTCCATCCTTTGAATAAATGTTCAGATCCGTCATCGGCAATGATAGAAATGACTCTTTTTCGGTAATTCAAAATAGCTCCATAACAGTTGAGCCAATCATCTCCAAGAATCAAATCGTCACCATGGATGTCGACTACAATAAGAATCGATGGCCAATCCCTCTCTCCTATAGATACTGGAAAATCTCTAGTTTCTAGGGTTACCACAATTCTCTCTCCGCTCGGCAAACCCACAACATAAGGTTCACAATCAAATAAACACGAGATTTTCAAATGGTTAACACAGTCCAATGATATGAAAGAATATGTAGATCCTGAATCGAATAAGACACTAACTGGTTGCAAAAGGATCTGAATCGTACCTGATGCAACAGCAGTGTTCTGATCATCAGATTTCCTCATCTCATACAGGCGCGGAGGAACGGACCCAGCACTGGATGTCTCTCTCTTCCCAACACTCTGCTGCTGAAACCCACTCTGCTATGTTTGGTTCACACTTATCTCCGTCGAAGCAAGTGCTGGAGCGCGAGTACCAAATGATCTAGTAACATTTCTGCATAAATTCGCACGGTGTCCTTCTTGCCCACATTCAAAACAAGTCACAGAAGGAATGGGACAATAACGTCGAATATGCCCTGCTCGACCACAATTATAGCACTTCTTTGATGCGTCCGAAACCACTGATGTTGTCCGGAACTTCTTTCCACCTCGAGAAGGATGTGGAGGTTTCCTAGATGAATAAAATGAAGACTGGCCCTTGCGGAACCCACCACTCTTGTTTTCGGAGAAGTTGCCGGACACTTTCTGCTTCTTTGCTTCCATCGATTTCTCCACCGCTGCCTTTTTCATGTCGTAGGCCAGCGCATTGTCTTGATACTGTCGCAATGTAGTACACTCGAATCCGGACATGTACTGCTGAATTTCCGGCTTCATCCACATATCGAAATGAAAAATCTTCTCCACCTCCGTCCTGACCAAGTGTCGCACACAAGTCAGCTGATGATTAAAAGTCTTGATTATGTCTGTCACATATGCTTCCGAACTCTGTGGTGAGAAAAACTCTCGGATTTTTGCCTTTGTAACTGTATGAGGACAATATTGTGCTTCCATCATTAGTTTGAATTCCATCCAGTTAGCATTATGATCCTCGGGTCGAATAGCTTCCCACCAGTCAAAAGCCTCCCCAGTCAGAAAATACTGGGCAATAGGAACTTTCCGGTCCTCGGGACAGTTAATTCCCGCAAATATCTTCTCTAACTCCTTTAGCCAGTGATCCCAAGTAAGTGCCTCAGCAGAACCGTCAAATTTTGGCGGATGCAATTTGACCACTTCAGTAAGCCATCTGTCTCCCCGATTATCCTCGTTATGCTGTTGTCCCATCGCTGTCTGCATGCGGTCAACCACCTGAGCGAACTGGTTTATCTTAGCCACCACCTGTTGAAGCACTCCAGGCATATTAGGATTCGCGTTGTCATTCGCCGATCCCTGCTGTCCTCCAAAATGAGAATCGGTTCGACTAGCCGATAATTCTGGGCTAGTTGTTGAATCCTCCTGTCTCTCATTACCACATACGCGTCCACGACCGCATCCGCATCCACGTACTCCCCTCAACATACTATAAACATAATTACTCAATATCCAGGGTAAAATTTTCAAAAATAAAGCCCGCCAATATTCACAAAATAGAAATTAAGTAAAACGGTAGTATAAGAGATTAGGAGACTTACAACCACGGTCCACATGACGACGCTGGCTGAACAGTGATGTTACGAACGACCCGTAAATCAAATAATGAAAACAGACCCAACTAAAACCCGATTGCCAAGATATCCATGAATCTTAGCTCCGATACCATATTCTGTAACACCCCGAGATATTCAGAATAATTACAGCGCCGTAAACCCTTTAAGTAAGGATTTACAAGGCTAATTGAAAGAAATGAAAATATATTACAACAGTACCATAGAAGTTCAAAATACAAAACCGGTTTCACTGATCCATTGAGTTCATCAATACAACCATATCGAAATTATATTATTAAAACACACGTACTCGAGTACTGGAAATTATCCAAAAGACAAATCACAATAACAATACACATCACTGAGCCCCTTCGTCGTCATGTCGGTACTGTGGCTGTTTTCCCGCTCCTCGGCTACCTGAACATTAAAACAAATGTCCACCCCCGAAGGGGTTAGCAAAACGATACTAGTACAAGTATCATATTAAACAGATCGAATATGCAACAACAATGCATAAAAATACACAATCACGGACTTCCGCTACCAGAATCCAACAATGTAAATCCACAAGATTCCATTAACACAACATGGGTATTCCAACGATCCAGCGCCCTCAGCATAGATCCCAAGATGATCCCGTCGGACCAACACGAGGTGGAAAAACCCGTCCAATGATCCAGCGCCCTCAGCATAGATCCCAAGATGATCCCGTCGGACCAACACGAGGTGGACATCCGATCCAGCGCCCACATCATAGATCGTACAACATACAAAAACACAACTCATGCACACATATATGCAAAATCGCTATGTCCATAAACATGAACATACAAACACTTGATAACGAATATCATGACAATTCAATAAAATAAATCCCATGTTCAACAACATGAATAAACCACATGCATGCTCAAAATACCAACATGAACAAATTACGATACTTGCCTCAAATATGGCAAGAACTAATCACTCTAATGATCTCAACACTCTCGAAGGTCGCCTCCTTCGATCACATGCAGCAAGCTCGAACCTTAACAAAAGAAATAATATAGAAATCATCTCATGTTGTACGAATGTCTAACAATCCGATCTAAGGCCGAAAGCTCTTAAAATGTAATCTGCCTGAACTACTTAGGGTACGCTACGTATTCTACGTAACGTGCGTTAAGCCTGCTCGTTAGCGTACATAAATGGCGAAGTCTAGCGTACGCTTATCATATCATAATTTCTGGTACCAAAGCACAGGATAATAATCATTACCCCATTTAGGAGTTTACACATCGTACGGCTAATAGCCTCGTAATACACATGATCCGAAACTAATATAAACCATATGAAGATGGAATACACTCAAAATAGTGATAAAACCAACAAGAGTTTATATAAAAGGGAAAAGTGAAATACACGGTTTTAAGCATAACCGGACAACAAACGACTTGGGGGGCTCCGAATTAGTATTCTTCAAACCCTTCGCCGTCATCGTGCTCTTCCGTGCCTTGGCCTTGCCTCGACCTAAAATACAACACAAGTACTTCACTCAAACCACAGGGTCAGATATACATGATAATAATTCTCAAGACATTATACAATTCACATATACTCGATCTCAAGGAAACAACTCGACTATTGAACATACCCCTCAGACGTATGAACAACCAGTCGCAAACCGTCGGACATACCCAATCGTACATGAAATATGAACGACCAATCAACATGGCTCAAGACGGACATCACAGTATGCCCGATCCAGAAATGTGTTTGTGCACATGTCCACCCCGTATATGGAATCCAGGATATACGTACGTTAACTTATGCCCGATAGCGCACGTTAATATATATATCTTAGCGTGCGCTAACCGTGCATGGCAGTTCACTACTGGGCAGCAGACTAGATCTAATGGTGATGAAACTCATGAAATCTTCAGTGGTAATACATGTCATATCCATGCATATCATGCTCATACGATTTATGAATGATCTTACGGATTAAACGACTTCGAGATACAAGGATACGTATAATCATCACAACACCATCATTCTTCTTGATCTTCAAGAAAATATCCTAAGTTCAATCCATTCTATGTCCCAAAACATATAATTCCATTATGTAAAATCATAAGAACTTGATAATCTCCATAAACTGGCCATAATCGGTATAATAGCTTCATGAATGTGCTTCGGAGTTCAAACACTAAAAGGTTCAATGGTCTAAACGATGAAGAAGTACCGAAACATCAAAAATATCCTTCTAACAACATGATGATCGATTACGTACGAATTTAACTGACTAGATAATCTCAAAACATGTTCCAAAACATCCTTAAGAATACTACTCCAGTTGGTGAAGAATCACCTACCTCAAAATAGTGAAGAACAAGGAGGAACTTGAAGAATTCCAACACGGAGAGCTTGAACACCAATCTCCAATGATCCACAATCTTTAAACTCGTGCTAGGATGATGATATGAGAGGTTTAGGATGGAGGAGTTAACTCTCTAAGTTCATAAATCGGGTTTGAGAAGCGATGAAGTCTGAAAAAAAATGAAAAAGGTGCTGTCCTATATATAGAAAATGGTTATTAGCGCGCGCTAGTCCATATCCATAGCGTGCGCTAATGGCCATACGAAGCTTACTGACCTCACTGTACTCAACATTTAGCGTGCGCTATCCTCGTACCAGTAGCATGCGCTACAGCGTTCACTCGGCTTTTTCCCAAAAGCCGTCCAGGTTCATCCTGACATGATCTGACCAAGATCCGCGGCTGATATCACCTACCACCCTGTCTTAATCATGTTGACTACGTATAACGTGCGCTAACGTTCATACATAACGTGCGCTACGAATACAAATTAGCATACGCTACGCCTAGTCGATAGCGTGTGCTACAAGTGCAGAAATCACAATTTGAACACATGTATGAAATCATACGCTCAACAACACGGGATCATGAAATACGGATAATAATACTCAGATCAAAATGCAACAAATACAATATCACAAGATTCAAATACACATCAGAAATCTCGGGTATTACACATGCCAACATGGCCAATAACGACTCGGTAGACCGATTTGGTCTTTTCCACAATACACACATCATATATACATAACTCTATCCCAAAACTCATACCCACACAGGGGTTAGAATACAACAACGCTCCCATAAAACGGGAGAGCACCACAACGGAAATATAAACAACAAGACTCTACCAAAAATACTCAGCGACTGGTCTTCATGTGATTAGTATCGTCGTCTTCCATCATCCTTCGTACCGATCCTGTGATTCGCTCCCCAGCGACCTGCAAGTACTTGGACCCAATACAGACATCCACCCCCCGAATACTCGGGGGTTAGCAAAACTCCACTGTTTTGCTAGTGCAAGTATAAAATACAAATACAAGCCATACATATCATACTCCAATACCCAATTATCGTAAACATACTCCCCGAGATAAATCATTTGATCAAAACAGTTCAAATCAAGGGAGGTGGGGATGGAACCCACATACATCTAACAAAAACCTTTAATATCTCGGGGGTTTGAAAACATTTAGGACTTATGAATCCTTAACTGACCAAAAAAGACGCATAGGGACACAGGCCAAAGAATTGTGTTGCAAGAGAGCAAATCCGGTCACAAAACACGGGGCCTACAACCCAATCATCCACAATTCACATACTCGAGTAAATAACCCAATGGTTAATCTCGATACACAACCAACCATAATTCACAAAGACAATCACAGGGCCCCCGCACCCTTATGTAAAAACCTCACAATCAAGAAACGGGTCATATACGACACTTATATTGATGCCACTCTAGCCAAGTACCAAGACCTTACGTACGACATAACTCACATCGAGAATGGAAGCGTTAGGATATTCCGGACATATCGTAATTATCGAAACAACAACGTGCCAAAATCATCACGATACAACCTCCCGAGCTATACTGGCCCTGTACCTGTCGAGCAAGATACACACCCCAGGGACACCTCGTCAGGCCCTCCCTGGTGTATAGCCCAACCGAGTGATCTGCCGAACTCGAAGTCTAAACATATCCCAGGGGACCCTCGCTGGTTTTACTCAGTTCACACAATCTCAAAAACCACATGGCACAAATCACAATCATCAAAAACACATTCTCCCGAAGTACATCAAACGTAAATCAAGGTACTTGTTAGAAATGGCCACTTATTCGACACCTACTCGAAATTGATATTATAATATCGCACACTCATCAATAAACACATATAACCACACACACAGAGTTTTTGCCAAAGGCATCATCTTTAATACCACTAACGGTATAATCACACACAACGGTACCATACGCAATCAAGGCATCCCAATGCGCAACACTAATACATATTCTTAGAACAACACATTCGTCCACACAAGTAGATCTTTGTGAAAGCTTTTATCAAGAATATATTGATTCTTGAGTAAGTTCGTTAAAAACATTAAAATCGCACACATAGACAATTACCAGCTATTACGGATACGAAACACGAAATGTATGGGCAAGATACTTGCCTCAGATCCGCAAGCGAACAAATACGACGAATCACAAGGCCTCGATACCACGAACCACCGGACAACGAACGGATGAGGTTGGGCAGCCCTCGAACTTCCAAAACCGACCAAGAACTCGACAACTCCACGAGAACTACGAAAATAACATCACCACGAATCAATAACACTAATCGAAATCCGAAATGATCCTAAAAACAATAAGGATCTAAGTGTTCTCAAAAAAATCAAGAATCGTTGATACGGGCAATAAAAATCGATGAACGGTTAACAAAATCTGAAGATTACGGTCAAGATAAACAAGAATACACAACCGATCGGATGAGATCGGGTAAGAATCACAAATCCAAGGAAAACCCCAAATTTAAGAAACTAGGGTTCTAAGAAGGGATTACCTTGATTTGGACCAAGAAGACGATTAGATGTTGTTAAACACCTACAAATCTGCCCGAAGATGAAGCTAGAAGAAGAAGATCGCTCAAAATCACCTCTGGAGCTCACTCCCATCGGAAGGGATGAAGAAAAGTGAGAAAATGACGAAGTGAAGCCTGATGTCTAGTATTTATACTGGACAGTCATTAGCGTGCGCTAACCAGACAGCATTAGCGCGCGCTAACGAGGTCAACGCCCATAATTTACTGAATAACACTGTTAGCGTGCACTAGCCCATAAGCGTAGCGTGCACTAACGAGTCACGAAACCAGTCCAGTGGCCCCTGGACTGAACTGCACTTACCGGGCAGCGTGCGCTAGAAAGAAGAAATAGCGTGCGCTAATCAGTCGATAGCGTGCGCTAGCTACCAACCTTAGCGTGCGCTAACGAGACTCCAATCCCAGTCCAGTAGCTCCTGGACTGCCTCTGGACTGCCAGTTAGCGTGCGCTACACATTCAGTAGCGTGCGCTAACCACAACGCCGTAGCGTGCGCTATGCCACAAGCATTAGCGTGCGCTACACCACAAAAACCTAGAAACTCACATAGTGACCCGAAACGCCTCCAAACTCATGTCCCAACAAGGCACACATAAACATGGCACAAAAAAATCCCAACGATGAGGAAAATAACAATCCGATAAAACCCCGAAAACTCAACGAATCCGGAACAAAGATCTCGGGTATTACATTCTACCCCCCTTAAAAGAAGTTTCGGACCCGAAACTTAAAACACAAAACGATCAGCACAAAACAATCTCCGACAACAAAATAAATCAGAACGATAACAAAACGCAAAACAGATGCCAACTATTGCTGATGACCGGCAACGAATCACATGCAGCACGTGGATGATAACATCCATATCATTATGCCAGAATGATAACGAAACGCAACGAACAAGATCAATATGGTTGGCCAGCCCGAATAGTATAACAATCAAGACGCGAGCTCAATGCTGCACAAATACAAAATTCAATCATTCGAGGGTCGGAAGATCAACAATGAAGCTAATTTCCCGGAGTGAAGGAAATTACGACGTGGTCTGAATGCTCAAAAATCACGATACAGAAGTAACAAAATCAGACAGCAAATGATCGAACCACAACGATCGAGACAATAATAGTCGAACAGTCAAGTTCGAATCACGACGACCAACAAGAATCAAATAACAACTCCAAAGTTCACACCTCGGCTCGAGACAATAGGTGATATGGTAAAGCGACAAGATATGCATCCCCATAAAATCCACAGGGATGGAATCGTAATCGAACAAAAAGTCACAACGACAAGCGGATTATTCGAAAAATTACCACAACCCATTCGATCAACAAAACAAAGGATAGGGCAAGTTCAGAAAATATCAATGAACACAAATGAGTCGATAGAGTTGAAAACACAAGCGTTTGAAAATCCGATCCACTTCTAATAAAAGAAGTCTATACCTGAAATTCGAAACAACAAGGCAAGGAGATAACACAACATACAACTGGTAGACTATGCTCTCAGGGACTCCTCAGAGTCAGCCCTAATATCAGTTCTCAAGTTCGGGTCTCGGAAGACTCGGTGACTAACTCGCAGAACTGAACCCGGTGTCCTACGAGTCCGTACTTGTAACACGTCACTGGAGGAGAAGGACAATATGTACGAACATGCCCCGACACATTGCAGTTGAAACACCTCTTGGCCTTACTAGGAGGCAATACTGATGATTTGGAACTCTCAGTCCCAAGCATCGAGCGATGGAGCTTCACAGCGGAAAGACTACTACGTTGCAATCCAGAAAAACCAACTCCAGTACTAACCACAATATCATCCAGCTTCCTCTGCTTCCCACTCGGATCCAGATAAAACCCAGCTTCCAGAAGTTCTCGGAATTCCGCCCACATGACGACATGATCCCGAGGTTTAACGGCTTCCCACCAATGAACAACATCATCGCTAAGAAGGTACTGAGCAATAGTGACCTTCCGATCTTCAGGACAATCAATGGCCTCGAATATCTTCAGCAACTGAAGAAGCCAACCATCCCAGCCCAGTGCATCTGCCGCACCAGCGAATCGAGGGGGATTCATACGAATTACCTCTTGGAATCATAGATTTGTCCCGTCCTTCTGAATCGCATCAGTGTTGCGTTGAATCGCCATGGTCAACTGAGTCAATTGTGCTGCTACTTGTTGCAATACAGTAGCAATGTCCATACCAATATCGTTCCCAACAATATTCTCTCGATCCCGCGCCTGATCCCCGTGGTCATCCGTACCATGGTTGCGACCAAGGTCTCTGCCAATCGGCATAGTAATCAAGCAAATTTAACGCAACGAAAGTCATATAATCACACAACAATATTAATGCACACACGGAAACCACTCACAGGTGATCGACTGCAAAGGTTAGATGTAACGGCAAAATACAATCTAAAACTTTTGCCTAGCCAGAAAGCGTGTTCCACAACAAAAGATGGAAAGTTCAATAACTAAAGAATTTTTTTTGTCGAAATCATCTTATGCGAGAAAGTTTTTGAATAACCAAATTGAATTAATACCGTTCACCGATATAAAATAGGAAAACTATTTCGGTACAAACCTTGTATCTTCAAGAAATACCATTTTCAATACGATCTCTACTGTTGAGTTCGTAGATTTGTTTGCCAGAAAGATGCTATAAAAATTTATGCTGATCCGACGGTTAACCAAGCAGAAAATGCAATTTTCGTATGGCCCCGTGGTGCAGAAAACCAACTCACAGAAGATGCTTTTTTTTTTAGTTTACTAAAATCAGAGAGAAAGAAAAATTCTACTGCTCAAGCATCGTACTGATAACATGTTATAAACATCGAGAGAGAAAAAAATATGAGAGAAGATGGGAGGTACACCAATAAAATTGTGTATTCATTATGAAGGCCATAAGCTGCAATTTATAAGTACAATCTAGGGTTTCAAAGGCATATTAGTCATTCACTAAATAAATTACTTATTTACAACAATATGTAATATTTTTTTCAAGATAATGTGTTACATAATAGGTTATATGTAATATTTCTTAAATATTACCATGAAGTGTAACAATTTAAAATCTATTGTAACGCTTACGCAAAATGTTACTAATGTAATATCCCAATTTTTTTTGAAATAATATTTGTTTATTTTGCTGGAAGATTAATATGGTTAATTTGTTTTCGAGTATGATCGTGATAATGAATATGAGAATAAGATGCCAGTGTTGGGATTCGGCGCCTAAAATCGAAGGCCGCAGCGGAAGCGGTAAAACGACAATTAATTCGATCCGAATCCCTACGAGGATCGATCGAGCTACATATATACGAATATTGAATGAACAAAGAAGATACGAGAAACACATACCCTCGAAGTCCGTTGATTGAATGGTAATCTTCTCTCGAGCTATTCCCCAAGCTTTAGGCGATCTCCTTTCAATTCAATCCGCTCCAAGCTCTTGAATGATCCAACGCCGAAAGCACCGCGTCTCTACTTGCCACGCGCCGGAGAAACGACCGGAACGACGATCACCTTGCTATCCTCCGAGGATACGGCTAGAGCTAAGTGATGAAGCTTCCAATATGAGATTATCACACTCTAAGTGTATAACTCACAACTCTCATTTATTTCTTGATTTTTCTCCAAGAATCACCAAGAACAAGTTGAAGAAGAAGATGAAGATAAGTGTTTGAACTCAAAGTCTCACTTTCTCTCTCTCTCAATGTATCTCACGGATGGCTCATTTTTTTCAAGAGAGTGACAAGTCTTCTCTTCTTATTCAATTCCTTTCCACATGAGAACAACTCACGTTAACCCCACCTTGAAAAAAATATCAAATATCTATTCATTAAACACCTAATCAAGATTCCAATTGATTTAAAAATCAAAGTCTTGTCAAGGTGTGGGGAAGTGGGGGCGGCCATGATGAAGAAATAGGACGAGTTCGGTTCGTTTCGGACTCCCGTGAGTCCAAACAGATAAACTCCGATTCCGTTCCGATGTATTTATATCGATCAATTAATCTAATTAATTAATCATATCAAATACATAATAACATAATTAATTTCTCCAAGAAATAGTTATATCTATGAATTAAATTAATCACCCAGTAATTTATTTAATTTATTAGGCCGTAAATTAATTTATCCAATAAATCAATTTAAACATCCAATGTCCCGAATTAGATATCCAATATCTAATATTCATAATGAGAGAATTAAGCTTGATTCATTCCGTCGTCAATCCTAATGCGCGACTCGGTAGGTCCGTCTCAGTCAGCAATGGGAGGAACTAAAGAGTAGTAGCACCACCTAGCCAGCCTGGTGGCCTACACCATACCCCAACTGAGAACGAATGATTTGGATCATTCAAGAACCATTCTGTCGTGAATACCAGTATACGTATAAACCCTTCTTTCAAATGTCCCGATCAAGTTATAGGGTCACGGTCAGTCAAACCCTATCTGTACTTGACGCTATGCATGCGTTAATGCAAATCGAGATCATCGAGCTCTCGTGTATCTAATACAGCTAGCTCCAATGCTTTGGCCAAAGACTTATGATCTCATTTGCCAATAACCGCATAGGACATATAACCCGTTCACTAACATGAGAAAGAATTCTATCTTGGTATTCAGTAGGACCTGCTACTTGCCCGTCAAGATGCACGTCGAGGTTGACCCCCGCCTTCCGGTTTATAGGGTCAAACTACTCTAATGAAAATCTTGACGTCACAAGCACATCCCTACTAAATCCTCAAGTCGAAGGTTCACGAATACCTATCACAACCTTTCGATTCCGTCATTGGTATCCGGAGTGAAATCCGTGTGACGAATCGAGGGTGAGTCGGTTCGAGTATACTAATCCAATTAGCATACCTATAACGTGTGCTCCCACTAACCATTAGTGTTCGACAGGCACTCTCCATGTCAAAGAACACGTCATACAAGTCTTCACATAAACTTAACGCCCAGTCAAGTTTCATCGACTTGCGAACGATTAAGTATTTGAGCTATAACCTTTCCAGTGCCGACCCCCTTATCCAATAAGGAGTGGAATGTTTTGCTCTCAAATACATGGACTAGTTTCTATATATTTATTTACGAGTTAGGAATGCCAGTAACTCCAGTAAATAAAGAAACATCCATTGCCTTATATTAGTGATATACATAATTACAAGTACAATGCCCTCACTCAACAACCTCTGAGTGGCATTCGAGGGTATACTCCTAACAATCTCCCACTTGCACTCAATGCCACACCTTATGGTATCTAATACCCATGTTCTCTAGATTATGCTCCAAGCTAATCTGAGAATGTGGCTTGGTTAGTGGATCAGCGACGTCGTCGCCTAACTCTACTCTATGCAGCACAATTTATCTCTTTGCGATCAAATACTCTTACGAGATGATACTCTCTCAATATGTTTGGTACTGTTGTGAAAACTCGGCTCTTAGGCCTGTGCTACCGCTCTGGCAGCACAACACAAGGTGTCACGAGAAGTTTACCTAGTAACTTCTTAACCCTTCCTTTGGAGGCCTCCATGGCCGCTTTATACTCAGCCTAACTGGTGGAATCAGCAGTCGCGCTATACTAGGCACTATGCCAAGATACTGCTCTTCCATTAAGAGTAAATGTAGCCAGAAGTAGACATATAATCGTCTTTCTGTCCTTGGAAGTCCAATACAGTGAATCCCACCACATTCTGTTCTCCACCACCATATATAAGAATCAGATCTCTTAGTACTTCTAAAGTACTTGAGAACATTCTTTACGGCGGTCTAATGTTCCCTGACTGGGTTAGCCTGAAACCTACTTACCACGCTTCCAGCATGCGCAATGTCAGGTCTTGTACACAATAAAGCATATGTAAGGCTACCCACTTCCGAAGCATATGGTGTATAACTCATTTCCTTGCGTTGTTCCTCACTTTAAGGACACATCTTCAAGGTGAGTTTTATTCCATGTTGCATCGGTAGGAACCCTCTTTTAGAATCATCCATCTTAAATTGCTTTAAGATCTTATCTATATAGAGGGCTTTGGAAAGGCCTATTGTTCTCTTCGCTCTATCCCGGTAGAGCCGAATACCAAGAATATAGGTTACTTCTCCCAAGTCTTTCATGGAGAAATTACTCGAAAGCCAAGCTTTCACAGAACTAAGCATTCCCACATCATTTCCTATTAGTAGAATGTCATCTACATATAGTACTAAGAATGCGATCTTGCTCCCACTAACCCTCTTGTATACACAAGGTTCCTCTTCATTTTGCACGAAATCAAACTCTTTGATTGCCTCGTCAAAACGAAGGTTCCAACTACGCGACGCTTGCTTCAGTCCATAAATGGAACGCTGAAGCTTGCACACTTTCTGAATATCGAATTCAGACACAAAGCCTTTAGGCTGCTCCATATAGATTTCCTCCTCGAGGAATCCATTAAGGAAAGCCGTCTTTACGTCTATTTGCCATAGCTCATAATCGTGGTAGGCAGCTATAGCAAGCATCATGCGAATAGACGTGATCATGGCTACGGGCGAGAAGGTATCGTGGTAATCGATCCCTTCCTTCTGGGTATAACCCTTTGCCACAAGCCTGGCCTTATAGGCGTCAAGCTTGCCATCACCATCACTCTTTCTCTTTTAGATCCACTTGTTCCCAATAGGCACTATACCCTTGGGGCGGTCTACTAGAGTTCAGACCTGATTGACATGCATCGAGTCTATCTCAGCTTCCATAGCTTCACGCCATTTCGCGGAGTCTACATCCACCATCGCTTGGTCATAGGTTGTTGGGTCGGTCTCTTGGCTATCACTTGGAACCTCATGGAGACCCAGCTCCTCCAAGTGCACAAGCCCATACCTCTCAGGTAAATGAGACACCCTACTAGACCTACGAGGTGGTTGTACTTGTGTTTGAAAGTTCGGTTCGATTTCTTGCAGTGTCTCTCGAGGAGTTTCATTGTATTCTTCTAAAGAAATACTTCTACCGCTCCGCCTTCTGAATGAACTCATCTTCCAGAAGTGAGCTAGTTAAGCAACAATGATCCTTCGATCTACGGGCAGGTAGAATAGATATCCCATCGTCCCAGACGGGAATCCAATGAAACGTCCCTTCGCACACCTAGCTTCCAACTTTTCCACCTTAGTCTTCTTGACATAAGCGGGACATCCCCAAATCCTAATATGATTAAGACTTGGTTTCCTTCCTTCCCACATCTCATGTGGAGTTTTAGGAAACGGATTTGGAAGGACATCTGTTTAAGATATATGCGGCGATCAGTGCATACCCCACAGTAAATCGGCAAGTCGGTATAGCCCGGCATGGAACGAACCATGTTCAACAGGTCCGATTCCTTCTTTCGACACACCATTTAAGCGAGGAGTACTGGAGGTGTTAGTTGTGAAACTATTCCATGTTCCTTAAGGAACTCGTCAAACTCCGTACTCATATACTCGCCACCTCGGTCGACCGAAGTGCTTTGATATGATTACCGGTTTGTTTCTCGACTAGGGCCTTGAATTCTGGAATTTCTCAAAGGCCTCGGATTTATGTTTCATTAAGTATACATAACCATACCTAGTATGATCATCTAAATGTAATGAAATATTGATATCCATCACGTCTTGCTTCCAAAGCACCACATACATCGGTATGGATTAATCCCGATTTATCCGGCTCTTTGAAATGTCCTGTGAAGGGGACTTAGTCATTTGCCTTTTAGGCAAGATTCACAAGTAGGAAAGGGATCCGATCCCAATGGACCCATTAGTCCATCTTTTTCCATCTTGTAAACCTTGGTCTGACCAACATGACCAAGTCTAAGATGCCATTTCAATACTTGATTGTTTTCATACCTACCGTTTTCTAGTTATAGTATTCACAACTACTTTGTTGCTGAGATTTAGATGATACAATCCATTCAACAATGTAGCAGTACCCACTAGTTTATTTCTAAAATAAATTTTGCAGAAACCATCACCAATGAAAAATGAAAAGCCTTTTCGGTCCATGACCGGAATGGATACAATGTTTTTGTGCCCCTTGGGCAAAACAAGTACATCTTCTAAAGTCAAAACAAAGCCGGATTCTAAACCCAAAAGAAGTGATCCTATGTCGGTCGCCTCGACACTATGCCCGCTTCCGACTGTGATCATAACTTCTCCAGCTCCAAGCTTCCTACTTTGTTCCAGATCCTGATTCACGGTACAAATATGAGAACTAGCACCAGAATCCAGTATCCAGGAAGTAGAAAATACAGTAGCAGAACAATTTGTTTCCAAAACTAAAAGTTCTGTACCTGAAGTGCCATGAAGAATCGGACAGTCTCTAGCCCAGTGGCCCAGCTCACCGCACTTGAGACAAGCATCCTTCTTCTTCTTGTTCTTTGGAACCATCGGGGCCTTGCCCTTTCCCTTAAGGTCCTTAGCTTGTGGTCCAGTCCGCTTCTTGGTCTTTTTCTTCTTATTCTTAGACTTCCGAAGTCCAGAAGAAATCACAAGTGCAGACTCCTTCATCCGCGGGGTCTTCATCTGAGACTGAGCGGTCACCAGTTTGTTCATTAGCCCAGCTAAGTTACATGCAATCTCATTGCAGTTGAAGTTCATAACAAACTGTGAGAAGGAATCAGGGAGAGACTGTAGGATAAGGTCGGTTTGGAGAGAAGTATCCATTTTAAAATCAAGAGCCTCCAATCTCTCGATCATGGATATCATTTTGAGGACGTGTTCCCCAACCTTCTCACCTTCCTTCATCCTTGCACCGAACAGTTGCTTGGATATCTCATATCTAGCAGTTCTGCTGTGCTCACTATAAAGCTCGGTTAAGTGAGATAGAATCTGCCTAGCAGAAGTCATTTTCTCATGAGCTCTCTGAAGCTCATTAGACATGGAAGCCATCATATAAGAACGGACTTTCACGTCATCCTTAACCCACTTTTAGTGGTTTTCAATCTCTTCCTGATTGGCTCGAGTCCGCATAGGAGGCGCCGGAATGTCCGTCTCCAAGACGTATCCCGGTGCCTCTATCGAGGACAATCATCGGTTGCGGAGCCAATCCACAAAGTTAGGTCCCATTAAGGTGTTCTTTTCGAGTAGAATTGCGAGTGGATTCATTGTCATATTGAGATTTGTCTGCATTAAGTATAACAGTTAATTAGTGACTCATTCAATTATGTTCGAGTATAGAATTTAAGGTCTTTTCTATTCTTGTTACCGGCTCCCACTATTTTTATCGGAATAACACACTCCCATGTGATATCCTAAGTATCGTCGCTCTACTTCATAGTGGTGATCGAGTTCTTTATAAATCTTAATAGAGGGCAACCGAACAGGTTTCTAGTCTATTAATTTTCATAAAGTGGTGTCCAACACCAACCCATCTAATGGATGATTCGATCTTCTTTTTCCCCTTGTTCACTCCCCTCAACCTATACGATTTCTATGGTTCGTGAACAAGTTAAGTTTATACCATCGACGCAAATCGGTTTCACAATTGAATCTTATCCGCAACCTATCGTGTTTCTAGGGATAAAATTTGCTCCAACCGAAGGCATCCAATGCGCTTACGGTAATTTATCCGTCCTCCCGACGACTACCCGATAACTCGGAAGCATAGCACATCCGGTTTGGATTTCAATTTCCGAAAACTCGATGGAGGAAGGAAAACCTTGAAACCTTATAAACTTAATTATTTATTGTGGGAGAATTTTCGCGATTAACGTTACACTTTGCACATTAATCATATTAGCGCGTTTGTGGCATTCATACAATATGAAACAACCATTCACAACCTAGTTGCTACCAACATGTGGTTCATGGACCGTTCCTAGAAAACAAAAACTTCGTAATCTAATTACAAGTCTTCGTCTTGAATCTTCGTCTTCTCGAAATGGATCTTCCTCCGGTCTTCGTCATTACATATAAATTTTACATCGAAAATTGCATCCTAGATACAAACATTTCTAGTAAAATAAATAGGCTTAAAATGGCCTTTACAACCCAATCGAATAAAACGAACGATTCAAAACTAAGTCCACGAACCACATCCCCATTCAAAAAGCATTCATCCAAAAATACTATATAAATGGAAAGCGTATAGATACATTGATCCAATCAATAATACGAACCGATCCAATCGATTCACACAATCGGTAATTTGATAACGTTCAAAATAATTCGGTCGACTATAAATATTCCAATTAATCAAATTTCCCTTATAAAATGAAATACCATAAATCATTTTAATCATATTAAATCCAATTTAATGTGCGGGAGATTAATTTTTAAGAATACACGGAAAAATCGAGCCGGGGTGAAAACTGGCCTGCATGACCGAGTCACCCTCGGCAGCCTACCGGCAGACAGGCCTGGCACGGCCGAGTCACGCTCGGAAGATGCCGGCCAGGAGACGACCGAGTCCCAGGACACGGTCGGGTCGCCTGGCAGTGACTTGGTAGACTGCCGGACACGACCGTGTCACCCAGGACACGGTCGAGTCACTCTCGGCCAGATTACCCTTTTTGTCCAAAAAATCGTTCGACGACGATTCGGGGCTAGATTTTCGACCGGATATCCAATATCAATATTTTCCGACTTTCATATCTTCAATATAAATCATATTTCCCATAAATTTAAGATTTATATTTAGACATAAACTTACGAAAAATACAATTATTACGAACGAAAAACATATACCACGATTATGACTAAAATGATTCCAAATCATTCACCATCTAATCGAGCATTCCAAATGCCAATATCGTATATACGATCGCAAGACCTACGCTCCGATACCACTGTTGGGATTCGGCGCCTAAAATCGAAGGCCGCAGCGGAAGCGGTAAAACGACAATTAATTCGATCCGAATCCCTACGAGGATCGATCGAGCTACATATATACGAATATTGAATGAACAAAGAAGATACGAGAAACATATACCCTCGAAGTCCGTTGATTGAATGGTAATCTTCTCTCGAGCTATTCCCCAAGCTTTAGGCGATCTCCCTTCAATTCAATCCGCTCCAAGCTCTTGAATGATCCAACGCCGAAAGCACCGCGTCTCTACTTGCCACGCGCCGGAGAAATGACCGGAACGACGATCACCTTGCTATTCTCCGAGGATACGGCTAGAGCTAAGTGATGAAGCTTCCAATATGAGACTATCACACTCTAAGTGTATAACTCACAACTCTCATTTATTTCTTGATTTTTCTCCAAGAATCACCAAGAACAAGTTGAAGAAGAAGATGAAGATAAGTGTTTGAACTCAAAGTCTCACTTTCTCTCTCTCTCTCAATGTATCTCACGGATGGCTCATTTTTTTCAAGAGAGTGACAAGTCTTCTCTTCTTATTCAATTCCTTTCCACATGAGAACAACTCATGTTAACCCCACCTTGAAAAAAATATCAAATATCTATTCATTAAACACCTAATCAAGATTCCAATTGATTTAAAAATCAAAGTCTTGTCAAGGTGTGGGGAAGGGGGGGCGGCCATGATGAAGAAATAGGACGAGTTCGGTTCATTTCGGACTCCCGTGAGTCCAAACAGATAAACTCCGATTCCGTTCCGATGTATTTATATCGATCAATTAATCCAATTAATTAATCATATCAAATACATAATAACATAATTAATTTCTCCAAGAAATAGTTATATCTATGAATTAAATTAATCACCCAGTAATTTATTTAATTTATTAGGCCGTAAATTAATTTATCCAATAAATCAATTTAAACATCCAATGTCCCGAATTAGATATCCAATATCTAATATTCATAATGAGAGAATTAAGCTTGATTCATTCCGTCGTCAATCCTAATGCGCGACTCGGTAGGTCCGTCTCAGTCAGCAATGGGAGGAACCAAAGAGTAGTAGGACCACCTAGCCAGCCTGGTGGCCTACACCATACCCCAACTGAGAACGAATGATTTGGATCATTCAAGAACCATTCTGTCGTGAATACCAGTATACGTATAAACCCTTCTTTCAAATGTCCCGATCAAGTTATAGGGTCACGGTCAGTCAAACCCTATCTGTACTTGACGCTATGCATGCGTTAATGCAAATCGAGATCATCGAGCTCTCGTGTATCTAATACAGCTAGCTCCAATGCTTTGGCCAAAGACTTATGATCTCATTTGCCAATAACCGCATAGGACATATAACCCGCTCACTAACGGGAGAAAGAATTCTATCTTGGTATTCAGTAGGACCTGCTACTTGCCCGTCAAGATGCACGTCGAGGTTGACCCCCGCCTTCCGGTTTATAGGGTCGAACTACTCTAATGAAAATCTTGACGTCACAAGCACATCCCTACTAAATCCTCAAGTCGAAGGTTCACGAATACCTATCACAACCTTTCGATTCCGTCATTGACTGTCCCGGAGTGAAATCCGTGTGACGAATCGAGGGTGAGTCGGTTCGAGTATACTAATCCAATTAGCATACCTATAACGTGTACTCCCACTAACCATTAGTGTTCGACAGGCACTCTCCATGTCAAAGAACACGTCATACAAGTCTTCACATAAACTTAACGCCCAGTCAAGTTTCATCGACTTGCGAACGATTAAGTATTTGAGCTATAACCTTTCCAGTTCCGACCCCCTTATCCAATAAGGAGTGGAACGTTTTGCTCTCAAATACATGGACTAGTTTCTATATATTTATTTACGAGTTAGGAATGCCAGTAACTCCAGTAAATAAAGAAACATCCATTGCCTTATATTAGTGATATACATAATTACAAGTACAATGCCCTCACTCAACAACCCCTAAGTGGCATTCGAGGGCATACTCCTAACAGCCAGATGATAAATAACATAGAATAATTGTTGCTAACAAGGCGACGGTGGCGGACGTTTTATTTTCTGATGAATTGTTCAACAAATGTTAGAGAAAAGTATCCGGACTAGGTAGGACTTGAGAATTTATATTTATGTATTAAAGATATAATTATGGCCTTGGACCATTGAAAATATGTAAGAGATGGTGAAAGAGTAAATGGATATATGATTTGATATTTTCCGTAAAGTGTCATGTATAAGGATCGATTTTGAAATATCCAAATGAATTTTTGATAATTCCCAAAATTCTGAAACTTGACGATATAGTGGAAAATTGAGTTAGCTTTCCGATGATCCAAACGATTATGGCCGAATTAATGGGGACCGTCGGTTGCCGAGCATCCGCGCGGGTGTCGCGTGTCAACGCGCCCGACATGCGTCTGGGAATCCCGCGGCACGCGAGGCACGGGTTGGCGCGCATGATGCCTGACCATGACTTTGGCTTCACCTGTTTTTGACTAGGTACTAAATTTAGTTCTATAAATATCCTCTTTCCCATTTGTATTTTCATATCCTTGTTGCTCTGTTCCATATAGAAAACGAATCTCATCCCTAACTTAAGTTCACCTATCCGTTATAGTACATATAATATCGTCATAAATCCTGATGTTCTAGCGAGTCAGATCAACTTTCACAGGCAGCTGACTAAGAACCTATTTGACGAAATTCCCCACAGTCCGTGAATTTCAGATTGGACTGCCGTCGTTGAAGTCGATTATTTTCTAACCTGTAAGTTATTTTATAAATATAGTTTGAGAATTTTGTGAATAAAATATATGCACATAAAGTTTTTACTGTCATTATTGACGCAGAATACATAGATAATACGAGCCATTTTATAGCGAGTCAGACCTGCTATTTTCAGTCATTTCCAGCAACATTTCTTTTGAAAGTTGATCGAGTTGCCAAGCTTGAACATGTATAACTTTTAACCTACAATTTCTTATTCGATACCGATTTTCCCATTTCGAAACTAAGATATATTTCTATATAATTGTATTTTTATTTTGATTCTTACAACTAAGAAAATTACTGTATTTCTAAATCGATAATCGAGTGATCCCTATTTTATCATACTACTAATCTGTTTATATGGAACGCTTTGAGTACTGTATAATTATTTATAAGACTGAGAATTTGATTAACTGATTATTAATATTCCTCCTTATGTACATCATAAGTTTTCAAAAATGATTTTGGAATAAATTTGAGTATTAGATTAATATATAGTTTTTCTTTTGAGTTGTATAAATAATTGTTACATCATAAATATATACCCAAAAAATATTGAATATTATTGTTATATTAAAAATAATATTCGGAAATTCTAGAAATAAATTTGTTAAAGTTCGGATCTTCATCCTTAACAAAAAAAAGAAAAATAAAATTATAAAATTTATATAGCCGTTAATTATGTCGTAGCAATATCGCTAGAATATTTTTTGATAGTGGAATATCAATACCTTATCTAGGCGTGGAAAATCAGATCTCGGAGACTTCAACAGATCCGCTTTACAGACCTGACCATATAAGGCAAGTTTTGGTACTTACATGATTTATATTTCATTCCGTATCAATGGTGTATATATTTCTGATGAGATGGATGATGGAACACTATTGTGATAAGAAGAAAGACTTGCATATGGTTTTTATTGATTTAGAGAAGGCTTATGATAAGGTACCAAGAGAGGTACTTTGGTGGGCATTAGCCAAAAAGGGCGTGTCTAAGAAGTATATTGACATCATTAGAGACATGTATGAATGAGCTAGTACATGTGTACGTACTGCCGTGGGAAGGACTGAAGAATTCCCTATTATGATTGGGGTGCATCAAGGCTCCGCTCTTAGTCCTTTCCTATTTGCCATAGTCATGGATGAATTGACTGTAACACCCCCAAGAAAACCCAGGAATTTAACAGCACCGTGGACCCCTACATGGGACCCACCAGGCTAGGTAATCAACTTCACTCATCGACTCGTGGATTCGATGCAATAACACCACATCACAAAGACGAAAAACAAAAATAATCCACCTAGTTAGACCGGTCAATAAAGCGACACAATAATCCAACGAATACGTAACGAACGATTCAATACAGTTCGCAAAATCAAAAGCCCCTAAGTACTCGAGTACGTCTATTAGTTCACAAGTTGGAAAAGAACCATACTGAAATGGAATACGGAAAATAAAGAAACTCGCTTGCACATGTAAACGACCCTGGCCAGCATCCTCGTACTGTCCCAATGCCCGCTCGTCCGGCTGAACATAACCTAAAATTCATAAAATGAATTTTCCAAAGAAGGGTCCCCTAAAGGGGTTAACAATCACGCTAGTACAAGTAACCAAATGAACAACTTACACCTTACACATATAGTCAGATCATGCAATTCAGAAAACATCAGTTGAAACACACATTTTCCGGAAACGCCATAATCCAAAACACATTTGTAAAATGCACCACAATTAACCGCGGACCCACGTCTCTGTGGACCCCTACCGACACCCCGTCGGATCTAACCCGTAATGAGCATACACACACACGTTACTCATGTAATACTACCATGTCAAGAGTGTAAGTTCATAAGATTACTTGCCTCGATTAAACGACGACGAGAAATGGAAAAGATTACGACCGCGGTTGTGAGAAACCAAACACCGAACCTAGACGATTCGTCAAACACAATTACAACAACTCGACAAAACAACGGTAACGGAAAACACCCGAAAACCCACCTATGATTCATGTAATTTCATACGAAAAAATCAACGACGGCGGACAACAACGCCAACCCTCTCGATTTCAAGAACACACCGAAAATCACCATAATTTCGTAGGAAACACATGAATACTATTCAGATGCTGGAGACTCTGACCTCCCAGCCCAGCATTCAACAAGAATTGATTCGCGAAGGAATTGAAGTATGGTTGCAAAGAGTCCAAGGACAACTATGTGTGATGGAAATAACTTCATCGTTAACCGAAGAAATCAAATCTAAGCAAGTAGATGATCCTCTGATGATTTGGTTACGTGATGAAGTGATCAAGGGAAAGGCCCCAGGATTCGTAATTCATGATGACAAAGTCTTGAGATTTCATAACCGACTTTGCATTGCCGATGTCGATTTTGTAAAACATACAATTATGAAGGAAGCTCACATCATGCCCTATTCTATCCACCCAGGCACTAGCAAGATGTATAAGAACCTGAAGCAAAACTTCTGGTGGGGCAACATGAAGAAAGATGTAGCGGATTTTGTTCAAAATGTTTGACACGTCAGCAGGTTAAGATCGAGCATCAACGACCTGCCGCCTTGTTGGAATTGGCGATCGCCGTCTCTGCCCCCTCGTCTTGGCGAAGGGCGAGCATCCTCCGCCTGGCCAAAAAGTCTGCGGCCTTGGCGCGGAAGATTGCGTAGGTCGGGGGGATGTCCTTCGTAAGGTGTCTGAACATGGGCGAAAGACCATTGAATCCCCCTAGGACCGAGTAGAGTGTAACACCCCCAAATCCCATTGGGTTATTACAGTGCCGTGGACCCCACACCCGGAGATCCACCAGGCGAACATGACTAAACTACATTAAAATTAACCAACAAGGGAGATCACAATCCTTACCATGATATCCGACACAATATTCCGATAAGGAATTTTAATGACAATGATGGGCCTACATGGCCAAAATGAAAATACAACCACACCCACGAGCCTTGCTCGGGTAATACATAATGACAATGACTAACAAACTGTAGTACACTCCAACTGACTGAACAACATGAACAACTCGGACTAGTATCGCTCGAATGCCTCGTCGCCATCATCATGCCCCTGTGTCTCAACTCTCTCCTCGCAAGCACCTAAAACATGAAAACATGTTCCGCCCCCACGGGGTCAGTCATCCAGATAATGAACATCAAATACATGCATAACATGATATGCATCCAAAGGCAGAATGAAACGGTACAATGATAATAATAATACGAGATTCTCACAAACCAAGGTAAGAACCGAGCATTCGTGAAGCACTATGCCCACGACATACTATTAATACCTGTTCGACAGGTTAGAACGTAAATGCCCAACAGTGAATCATAATTATAGAGTACCACAATGAATTACACGACATGAACCAAACCAGAACTAAATTAATTATGAATCATAATGCCCGAAGGCTCCAATGAAATTACCAAGACAATCACAAAGGCCTGAAAGCCACTCAGCCGAAGCTGTCAAATATCACAATCACCTGAAGCCAAAATAGCCCGAAGCTGTATCGATTAGGGCCGAAGCCACGGCATGGAGTCGTATCACAATTAGGGCCGAAGCCACAGCACGAAGCCGTATCACAATTAGGGCCGAAGCCACGGCACGAAGCCGTATCACAATTAGGGCCGAACCCACGGCACGAAGCCATATCACAATTAGGGCCGAAGCCATGACACGAAGTCGTATCACAATTACGGCCGAAGCCACGGCACGAAGCCGTATCACAATTAGGGCCGAAGCCACGTCACGAAGCCATATCACAATTAGGGCTGAAGCCACGGCATGAAGCCGTATCCCAATTAGGGCCGAAGCCACGGCACGAAGCCGTATCACAATTAGGGCCGAAGCTACGGCACGAAGCCGTATCACAATTAGGGCCGAAGCCACGGCACGAAGCCGTATCATAATTAGGCCATCCAATGGCCGTGACCTACTGAATTGTAGATGTTGGAAACCCAACCGTGAAGGTTCAAGCCCCAGACTTACCCATAATGAGCACTAGACGAGACTAGCCTCCAAAACATAATTAATCACAAACAGCAACGATCCGAAGATTACCGAATTCACAAGAAAGATAGTGTGTTGCCTTGAGTCGGCCAACACAATGATAGTAACTCACGGATGGGCACCATCCTCGGCGGTCCCAATTCAGTACCTCGATTACCTTAGAATGGTCAATAGATAACAACGACACAACAGCTGGGAACTATCCTCAACAGCCCCAATTCAATACCTCGATTGCCTTAGAATGGCCAACCGATAACAATGATGCAGCGGATGTTTGAGTACCTGATGCGAATTCTCTATCGGTACAGCGGGAGGCCGTTTTGACGAGTGGAAGCGAAGATCAAGAAACTGTCAGGAACTGATAACAACAGTTCGCTACAGCAATAACACTGGCTACCGGTGTGCGCACGCGATAGGAAATGATGGCGGCAGCTCGATACAGCAACAAGATAGGAACCGGCCGAACGAAGATGACTCGAAATAGGCAACCTCCAAACAGTGGCACTCGAAACAGCAAGTTCCGGTCGGATGCTAATTAAAACAAGAAACAAGTTCTAAGGATCGAACAACACTTGATGCGGAATCCCAAACAAGTACAACCCTGTATCGAAAACAAGAATAATATCGAAACAGACCAGGAAACAGTTATTTTATCGAACTAGACCTATAATTCGATAAAGTGATTTCTTCTCAAGACCTATTGAGAATCAATCAGATTAAGATTCGAAAATGCGTCGAATAATAATCAAAGTTTTGAAGGAAATTCGTCCAACACTTAAACAATACACAAGGTATGTTGTTTTATCATTCAATAATAATCTCTCCATTACAACTCCATCGCCCCTATTTATAGGCGAAAGTAGCATGACAAGATAATCTAAACTAATACAAGCTGGTCTTAAAATAAGGAAAAGAAAATACAAGGTTCCCCACGTCACTTGCAAACAAAGGTAAAAGATGGGTTTTGTCTCCAAGGTGATAGCCGCCTTTCACAAAGCATGCTGCCGAGAATCCTGCTGCTTTTATGATAAAGAAAATGCTGAAATTCTTTTATTGTTTTACCACTTGGACCCCTTCCCCAAGATGCAAGTTGCCTATTGTTTAAGTTACTCCAAGTCCGGTTATCAAGGTAACTCTAGGTCTCGTATCCGTTTTCTCGCCTAAGTACGTTGGAGTATGGTCGAGGTGTTTTACATCAATCCTTACTTCGACTTCTTCGCTTGGAGTAGTGGGTTTCATATCATTCCCTCCTTTAAAAGGAATTGTCCTCAATTCCGCAATCCCATTGTCGTCGAGATAAGGAGATAGATCACCTATGTTGAAAGTAGCATGCACTCCATAATCACCCGGAAGTTCTAACTTGTAAGCATTGTCGTTCACCTTCGCAACTATTTTAAATGGTCCCTCAGCTCGTGGCATTAACTTATTCTTACGCTTACTCAGGAATTGTTCTTTCCTCAAATGCACCCAAACTAAATCACCAACCTCGAATACTCTTGGTTTCCGTTGTTTGTTCGATTTTCTTTTGTACGTCTCATTTATCTCCTTGATTCGGTTACGCACCTGTTCGTGTAATTTCATCATCGATTTTAGTTTTGACTCCGTGTCCTTATGTACTGTTGCTACCCAAAATATTATCCGGAGATAGATATTGCTGTAATGGATGGATAGCAAGCAAATGCTAGAACACTTCCGTGGGAAAAATAAATAACACAAGATTTTTCGGGGTTGTTAGTCCCGGGCTTGAATGCTCTCGTGAGATATTATTAATACAAATATTCGGGGATACAAGTATTAATGTAAGAGCACAATTACAATGAGTGTGAAGACCCTTGTTATCTTAGCTAGTGAGCGTGTAGATTGCTGAAAGAACCAAATATGATGCTCTGTGAGTTCTTGTAACAACGTTGATGAGTTGTGACAACTGTGAGAAATCAACAGTCTCTCACGGTGTGAAGCTGTTGATGGTTTGAGCTCCTGGGCTTGTGAGTCTCTTCGAATACACATTGTGGAGACTTCTTGCCTCTGCCGACCGTCTTCTGGTTGAGGGGTGCTGAGAGGGAAATCCTGAGATAGATTCGGGAGAGGAAGTTGGGAGCTTGAAAGTATGTATCACTGTATGTATTTTCTCTAAACTTATTGGAGAATACGTGAACGAATTCGGAACCTTTTTCCAGTTGCTGGATGTACTCTATTTATAGGACTGGGAGACGCTAGGCGATCGTCTATGCTGTATTATAATAAGCGGGCGATCGTCTTTTAGCACATGGGCTGGTCCCCTTAACGTCTGCAGGAGTTGCTGGCAGCTAGCTGTGCGGTCCAATGAGAAGTCTGCACGCGTCTGAGTCACTGTCACGGGCGGTCCCACCTTGTACCTTTCGGCGGGCTTGTCGGTAAGTGAGAGGGTGGTGACAGGCTGTGGTCAATGATCCATGAAACGCGGCGCCTCTCGCGGATCCGCACATGGGCTCTACTTTGAGGTCCAGTCTTCGTGGACTTCGACGGACGATGGTCTCTGTTCGGGGCATAGGACGGTCGTCCTTAGCTGGGCACCAGAGTCGATCGCTAGGTGCCAAAGGGCGATCCCCTTGAGACTCGATCGCTAGATACCCGAAGGAGGTCTGGTATCTTCTCTTAGGCGAGTTCGCCATAGCTTGATTGGTTGTGGACTCGGTCGCTCGGCCTTGCAGTCGATCGCCTGTCGAGGTGAATAAATCTTGACACAACAATTGCCCCCCACCTCGCTCCTATGTTGGAAACGTGGGGTGAAGTGGTTCTGCTGGCGATCGCTGAGTTATGACGAGTGACTCTGTATTTTACTGAATTAGCGATAGTCTTTGAGCCAATAGATTCTGAATTTGGACGACCTGGTAGGTCGCTGAAAAGAGAGGGAAATGGCAGCGGATGTGGAAAAGTCTCTGGGGCACGTGTCGGGTTCCTGTTGGGGGAGATCGACAGTCATTTATGACTCCTCGTCTGACGCATCCTTGAAAAGACGCGTACGCGGGTTTCAAGGGAGTCACTAATAGCGACGGTTGCACTTTCGGCCCCCGATATTCTTCTTAATTGCATGGGAGTCCCTTCCTCCTCCTATAAAAAGGCGCAGGGTTGCAGCATTAAAACCCTTATGCGTTTTATCGGAGAAGAAGACTTTTGCTGAAGATTTTTCTGGAGACATTGCTGTCGATCGTCGATCGATTCAATCTTGGGTAAGAAGAACACTCCTTTTCTCCTTCTTTCTTCGAGAATGACTGGAACATCTTCTTCACACGGTGTGGGCACCAGCTCCGCCACCGGGACATCGACTGTCCGGGGAGAATCCTCCGTAGATTTCCATCTGGAGACGGCCGCTGAGGCTATTCAGGCCGGAATTGACCCTGTGGAAGTTGAGGCATTGTTCAATGAAGCCGACGTCGCCAAGGAGGCGGCGGTCGAGCGGAGACGCTCGCAGATGGAGAGAGATCTGGCGGTTAGGGCCTACTGGGAGCAGCACACTGCTTTTAGCCAGGCCTATCTGGCCTTTGCTGAAATTATGGAGAGGTTGGCCGTCCCGTCTCCTAAGTTCAATTATCGGGAGTACTCGATCGCTAATCCTTATCAACCTCCTAAGCGATCGCTATTTCGGGCTGCGCAACGATCTCTATGGTCTCTTGGCCAAATTAGGAGTTCGGCGACCAGGAAGTATCTGGCCGTATGGAGGACGAGGTTTCATATCCCTTCAGATGTGGATCTATTTGTGCCGGCGGGATTTTCTGGCGAGCCGATCTCCTCGCCAGACCTACGACGTCCCGCTATATGTCAACCGGGCCGTTTCTGCTTTACCGAAGGCCTGGACGACCGATCTAGATGCGATCGCTCGTCAGCAATCTGGGAGTACAATGTAGGCTGCTTTCGCCCTTTCTCTCCAGGCGGCGACCATGGCTGCCTAGGCTGTGCAGGAGTTTGAGGGGCGTCCTTCCACTACTCGCCTGCAGGCGGATCTCGAGGCGGCTCGGAAAGAGAACGCCGAGTTCGCCGACATGATTGTGGTAATGGAGAAGGACTCCTTGGATGCAGCCAAGCGGGCGAGCCAAGAGCTTGAGCTGGCGAGACGGGATGCCGAGATGGCTCGGGTGACGGTTGACTGATTTCGGGACCGGATGACAGATGTCGTATGCTCGCAGAAGGCTGCTGAGAAGGAGGCCGATCGACTGAAGGTGACTATTACTCGGCTGACTAGCGAGCTGGCGGAGTCGAGGGAAAAGACGGCTGCAAGGGAGGCCGAGCTCCAAGGTGCGCAATAGGCGATGGCGGAGCTGAAAGGGGAGGTAGAGGTGACCAAGGCCAATCCCTTTCTTAACTTGGAGTTTGTCAGCGAGTTTGCCTATTATATGGCGTTCGCTGACTCGATCCGAGCTGCTAAGAAGGGAGGGTTGGAGGTCGGCCCTCTTACTGAGAACTTCAAGGCGTATGTGTTGGAGCATCCTCTCCATCCTGCTTTCTCCTTGCCGATCTTGGATCTCGTGGATATCGGTGTGGACTTGAGCTGGTATCCGACTCCGGCGAACCTTGTTCATCCCGACACTCCGGAGGACGGGGAGGCCGCTCCTGAGGCTAAAGGCAAAGGCCAGGCAGGGGCCTGAGGCACTTCGTTTTTGTTTGTTTTAGCTTTTCTTGCCTTGTAATTTTGTAGCTTTCTTTTTGTAGTACTTAGGCCACCGGGCGAACATGTATGTACTTATGAAACTTCAAGTAATGTAATGAACGTTTGGTTCTTCGATTTATCACTTGAATGACTGCTATTTTTGAGTCTTTTGCTTGACTTTGTACAAATGTGTGAGGAGAGATTGTTGCAAGTGTAGGTCTAAGTGAATTGATAAACTCATATAGATAACTTTTACAACAAATTCGATCGCTGCACAAACATCTGACTAATGCCGATCTCCGTATGTAATTGAGTGTGGACGATCGTTGTATAGGTAGCCCCGCACTCTTCCCCCTTGTTTTTGTTCACTTAGTGAAAGTAAGGGGACGAAAATAAATCGTTGAGTGAGCGATCTTCAATTTTTTCGAATCCTCGAGGAAGGTCGTTCATCTCGGTCTTGAGGAACCGTGCACGATCGCCGAGTTTGATGGACCAATCTCCATGACCATGTCTTGTGCGCGAGCGACATTGTCTGTCTCGTGACTCAATTTATTGTGAGGGTCCTCCGTTAGGCTGCGCCTCGCCTCGTATTTAAATGAAGGGCGTGCGGTCTTGGTCTGGAGGAGTCCTTGCACAGGTCGTCGTCGGATTAATCGACTCCACGTCCGCGGATTGTTAGCTCTTTTCTACTTCGGATCGTCATGTTAGATGGCAATCCTCGACGGTATATGTTGAGACGGGGGTAGGGATGCGTCGCATTGTCTGGGTCCACCAAGTTAGATGATGAACCTTTGAGGGCGGGCGAACGTGTCCACTGGTTTGATTTGGAGAATCCTTGAGCTACGCCCGCCTCGTATTTAAACGAAGGGCGAGCGATCGCAGCCCAAAGGAACCTCGCATGGCCGAAGCAGTCGGTTCCATCGTCCACCAGGACCATGGCTGCACTCTTCTACCTCGGATCGTCATGGTAGATGCCGATCGTCGACGGTGTACGTTGTGCGGAGGAGGCGATCTCGTGCCTTAGTCCAACATGTTAGATGATGAACTGTAGAGGGAGAGCGAATCCTCCTCTTTTTTGAAGCGCTAGCTCAGGCAGTAGCCTTTGGTTCAATGAGGTGGGAAATCGGGGAGAGACTTCCGAAGCTCCCTTCTCTTGATTGAAGCATGTAGATACGGTCGCCGAGGTTGATCGAGGGGTCGGCTCGTATGAGCTTTCCGACCTGTGCGCTTTCAACTCGGGCTACCGTGTTGGGAGATTGGTGGGGCTCCGGCTAAGCCAATAAACTATCCAACTTGCCCTCCTCGAACAATCTCTAGAGCTGTTTGAGGAGGTCGCGGCATTGGTTGGTGCTGTGGCCGGGACTCTTGTGGTATGCACAATATTGATTGAGGTCTAGATGACCGTGGTCCCTTATCGCCTTTGGCTTGTTCAGCGGTTCGCGCCCCTTGATGGCGTAGAAAATATGGGCCGGAGTTCGGTTGAACTTGTGGAGGAGATGGGCTTCCATATCCTCGAAGGCCTTGTGGTCGTCGGATGACTTGGCGACCGTCTTTTCGGTATTGGCGATCGCCGTCTTTCGGACAGGAGGAAGCGTTTCCTCGCCTAGGCGGAGGGTGAGTAGCCTTTGCCTGGCCATAAAGTCGGCAGCCTTAGCGCAGAAGATCGCGTAGTTTGGGGGTATATCCTTGGTGAGATGCCTAAACCTGGGTGAATGACCGTAGAATCCCCCCAGGACCGAGTAGAGAGCGAGCTCGTCACTGATGGGCTCGCCGGTGAGGATGATTTTGTCTACTCGGTCGATATAATCTGCGTCGGTTTCGTCTTCCCCCTGCCTGATTTTCATCACGCAGTGGGGGCCTTCGTGTCTGTTGACCTTGGCGGCGAAGTGTGACGTGAAGCCATTCGCCAGTTTCTCAAAATAGATGATCGATCGCGGTGGTAGCGAGATGTACCACCTATGGGCCAGCTCGCCCAATGTTAATGGGAAGTTTCGGCATTTGGTTGCATCTGTTACCCCACACCCGGTCATGTAAATTCGGAATTTACTTAGGTGGGTCTCGGGGTCCGATCTCCCTTCATACAGAGGTGTTTTTGGAGGAATGATCCTTGGTTGCACGGGGGCGAGTGCGATGTGGACCGCGAGTGGCTCGGTCGGCCCGATGATCTTTCTGCTGGTGCTTGCCCCAGTGTCCAAGAGTGGTTTCATCTCGTCGAGCTGGCGTTGCATAGCGGCCATCGCTGTGGCCTGGCTGCTCGCAGCCAGACATTTGGAGCGGGAGCCGAGGCGATCAAGTGGTGACCCCCTGGCGTTCGGAGCGGGAGCCAGACGGTTGATTTGTGTTCGGCTGGGAGTCGGGTAGGCCGAACTCCGGGTGACGGACTCGGATTCCATTGTCTTGTAGTTGGGGCCAGAATGCCCCGGTCGCCATGATGGGTCGCGTCCCAAGCGACTGAATACGGACCCATCCGTTCGTGCGAGAGCCTTTTCTCGCGAATCGGGGCTTTCTGACGATCGCTCGCCCAGTAGCCCATTGAATTTCCGTTTGCCCATGCGGCGGGTGGTCGAGGGAGTTATTGTGGGCGATGCGCATGCTCTCCGTCGCTCCTTTAGGATGGCCATAGCCTCCTCGATCTGTTCCTCGGTTTGGAACTAGTTGAGTGAGAGGTTGGGGCCACCCCTCAGGTGCGGGATCGAGAGTCTCGCATTGTCGTGGCTTCCCCCGGCTGTCGGCTGGGGTTCGGATTGATCCGGGATATGGTTTCCGGCGGTTCGGAGAGCGGCTCTCTTCGATGTAGTAGCGGACCTCATGATTCTTATGGCTTTCTTTGAAGCGCAGTGACTGTCACTTCAAGTATATGCCCCGAGAACAGTGCGTGTTCTTCGGTACGGTAGGAATAAAAATGAAGGTGTAGATGCCCCCCCTTCCTCTAGCGCCAATTGTTGTTACCCAAAATATTATCCGGAGATAGATATTGCTGGGATGGATGGATAGCGAGCAAATGCGAGAACACTTCCGTGGGAAAAGTAAATAACACAAGATTTGCCGGGGTTGTTAGTCCCGGGCTTGAATGCTCTCGCGAGATATTATTAATACAAATATTCGGGGATACAAGTATTAATGTAAGAGCACAATTACAATGAGTGTAAAGACCCTTGTTATCTTAGAGTGAGCATGTAGATTGCCGGAAGAACCAGATATGATGCTCTGTGAGTTCTTGTAACAACGTTGATGAGCTGTGACAACCGTGAGAAATCGACAGTCTCTCACGGTGTGTAGCTGTTGAAGGTTTGAGCTCCTGGGCTTGTGAGTCTCTTAGAATCCACACTGTGGAGACTTCTTGCCTCTACCGACCGTCTTCTGGTTGAGGGGTGCTGAGAGGGAAATCCTGAGATAGATTCAGGAGAGGAAGCTGGGAGCTTGAAAGTATGTATCGTTGTATGTATTTTCTCTGAACTTAATGGAGAATGCGTGAACGAATTCGGAACCTTTTTCCAGTTGCTGGAGGTACTCTATTTATAGGACTGGGAGACGTTGGGCGATCGCCTCTGCTGTATTATAATAAGCGGGCGATCGTCTTTTAGCACATGGGCTAGTCCCCTTAACGTCTGCAGGAGTTGCTGGCAGCCAGCTGTGCAGTCCAATGAGAAGTCTGCACGCGTCTGAGTCGCTGTCACGGGCGGTCCCACATTCTACCTTTCGGCGGGCTTGTCGGTAGGTGAGAGGGTGGTGACAGGCTGTGGTAAATGATCCATGAAACACGGCACCTGTCGTGGATCCGCACATGGGCGCTGCTTTGAGGTCCAGTCTTCGTGGACTTCGACAGACGATGGTCTCTGTTCGGGCCATAGGAAGGTCGTCCTTAGCCGGGCAGCAGAGTCGATCGCTAGGTGCCAAAGGGCGATCGCCTTGAGACTCGATCGCTAGATACCCGAAGGAGGTCTGGTATCTTCGCTTAGGCGAGTTCGCCATAGCTTGATTTGTTGTGGACTCAGTCGCTCGGCCTTGAAGTCGATCGCCGGTTGAGGTGAATAAATCTCGACACAACATGCACCAATTCATCATTCGGTAATGGAATTAAGTCTAGCGGTATGTAAGGATTCAGGCCGTAAACTACTTCGAATGGAGAACACGCAGTGGCATGAGTAGGAGAACGGTTATAGGCAAACTCCGCTTGTGCCAATTTTAGATCCCAATCCTTTTGTGTCTTGCCTACCAGGCCTCGCAACAGTGTTCCCAGGGTTCGATTTGTCACTTCAGTTTGCCCGTCGGTTTGAGGGTGGTGTGAAGTGCTAAACAAGAATTTTGTTCCCACCTTCCTCGATAGGGTGTTCCAAAAGTAGCTGAGAAATTTGGAGTCCCGATCGGAAACAATACTCTTCGGAATCCCATGTAAACATACCACCTCTCAAAAATATAAGTCGGCCACATTGCTTGCATCGTCTGTCTTGTGGCACGCTACAAAATGAGCCATTTTCGAAAAATGATCTATGACTACCATAATCGCATCCCTCCCTCATTGAGTACGGGGTAAAGCCATAATAAAATCCATCGAGACATCTTCCCATGGCCTCTCGGGAATCGGTAAAGGTGTGTATATTCCTGGTTTGAACGAACTCTTCGCAACATGGCATGTCAAACACTTACTAATTATGTTACTAACATCCCCCTGCATCTTTGGCCAATAAAAATGTTCCTTCAGCACATCTAATGTCTTAGCCGAACCAAAGTGGCCAGCTAAACCTCCCCCGTGAGCCTCGCGAATCAGCAATTCTCGAATCGTGTGCTTGGGTAGGCAAAGACGATTTCCCTTAAAAAGGAAGCCTTCCTGTATCGAAAATTCTCCCATCGGCCCAGATTTGCAAAGGGTGAAGGTCTCGCCAAAATCTGCATCACCGTCGTAATATTCCTTCACTGTCTCAAATCCAAGCAAACAAACATCAAGAGTAGAGAGTAAGGCATAACGCCTAGACAATGCATCTGCTACAATATTGTTCTTGCCATCCTTATACTTTGATGAGAAATGAAATGATTGTAAGAATTTCACCCACTTCGCATGCCTGGGACTCAACTTGTGTTGTCCGTTAATATACTTCAATGATTCATGGTCCGAATATATGATGAAATGCTTCGGCCGAAGATAGTGACTCCAATGATCTAGAGCCCTCACAATAGCATAAAACTCCTTGTCGTACATACAATAATTGAGACGAGCACCGTTTAACTTTTCTAAAAAGTAAGCAATAGGCCACTTTCCTTGAATGACAATCGCTCCAATGCCAACTCCGCTAGCATCACATTCTACCTCGAACGGTTGCGAAAAATCGGGTAATGCTAAGATTGGTGCTTCGCACAACTTTGCCTTCAAATTTGCGAACGACTCCTGAGTAGCCCAGCTCCAATTAAACGTACCTTTCTTCAAACATTCGGTTATTGGGCTCGCAATGGTGCTGAAATCTCGAATGAATATTCAGTAAAATGAAGCCAGTCTGTGGAATGATCTAACTTCCGTCATTGTAGTGGGAACTGGCCAGGACTTAATTGCTTTGATCTTTGTTTGATCGACCGACACCCTATCCTTTGAAACAACATAGCCAAGAAAGACTATACTTTCGACCAAAAATGAGCACTTCTCCCCTTTTCCATACAGCCTTTGGTCCCTAAGGGTTTCGAAGACTTGTCTCAAGTGTCCGAAATGTTCTTGCAATTATCGGCTATAAATCAAAATATCATATAGATATACAACCACAAATTTCCCTAAGAATGGCTTAAGCACCTCATTCATCAAGTGCATGAAGGTACTCGGCACATTTGTACGGACGAACGGCATAATGGTCCATTCATACAGCCCGTGTTTAGTTTTGAAGGCCGTCTTCCACTCATCTACTTCTCACATCCGGATTTGGTGATAACCACTTCGTAGGTCAACTTTTGAAAAGATCACGGATCCGTGTAATTCGTCCAACATGTCATCAAGCCTCGAAATTGGAAATCGATACTTGATGGTTATATAATTCATGACTCGACTGTCAATACACATTCGCCAAGATCCGTCTTTCTTAGGAACTAGTAATACCGGAACCGCACAAGGATTTAGGCTTTCTCAACATACCCGCGGTTTATTAGTTCTTCGATTTGGTTTTGTAATTCCTTCATTTCCTCGGGATTACATCTATAGGCAGATTTGTTAGGGAGCGCCGCACCCGGTATGAGGTCGATCTGATGTTCAATCCCACAAATAGGTGGCAAACCCGACGGTAATTCTTTAGGAAAAACATCCACAAATTCGTGCAATAAGGCATCCATCATTTCGTCGTTCCGCACAACCATGTTACCATTCCATTTCTCCTTCAGAATCAACAAGTACACGCACTCGCCATCAATAATAGCATGTTCCACATCCCGTTCGCTAGCAAACATGGCCAGTTTTGGTTTTTCACTCCGACTAGAACTCATAGAGTGAATAACTTGAGGTGACATTGGTTTAAGCACAATCTTTTTGCCCTTATCCCGTAACTCGTACTCATTGCTTCTTCATCGGTGTAAAACGTCCCTATCAAACATCTATGGCCTTCCCAAAAGTACATGGCATGCATCCATTGGGAGTACATCACATAATACGTTGTCTTCATATGAACCCATGGTTAGTCCAATCCTCACTTGTTTAGTCACCATTATTTTGCTCCCGTCATCGAGCCAATGCAAAGTGTAAGGTTTCGGGTGAGCCGTAGTGGTCAGCCCGAGTTTAGTCACCATATCGCTGGAAGCTACGTTGGTGCAACTCCCTCCATCAATGATCAAACTACACCATTTATTTCCGATTTGACACTTTGTGTGAAATATTTGATCCCGCTATTCCGAATCATTCGAAACAGCTTTGGCTTGTAGAGTACGCAGAACTAAAGCCGCGTCATATTTTGGAGCATCGTATGTCTCACATTCTTCTCCTTCTTTGTCCTTCATGCTGAAATCAAATACATCACCCAGTCTCTCCTTTTCGTCCTCGACCAACAACTCGTCTCGGATCATGACAGCTTCTCTTAGTGTTACCACTCATTTGTTCGGACAAGCATTTTGATAATGTCCGAACCCTTGACATTTGAAACATCTTACTTTAGCCAAACTCGTCTCCTTCGGTATGTAGGGGGCCTTAGGAATCGTGATAGGGACCGGAGTCGGTACAGTTGCCTTAGTAGTTGAACTCAAACCGACACTTGGGTTTCCAAATTTGGCTGGAAACTCGGGTTTATACAACTTCATCCTGTTTTGAGCTTCCAACTTCACACATAGCCCACATAATGTATCGAAGTCCTCGTATGGATATAATTCCACCGAGTTAGCTATGCTTCGTTGCAATCCACGCAAGAATCGCGACATCTTCCGCTCCGCATTCTCCTCTATCTCTCCCATTAAGGTTAGATTCTCAAACTCTTCAATGTATTCACTAACACTTAACTTTCCTTGCATGAGATCTGAAATTTTTCTATACAAGGACAACCGATGTGATGTTGGTACATATCTTTTACGAAGTTTTCTTTTTAACGAATCCCATGAACGGATCTTTTCTTTTCCCACACGGGTTCTTCGCGTTTTCACTCATTCATACCAAATCGAAGCGCCTTTCCCCAACTTGAGAATTGCATACTTGCACCGTTTCTCATCGTCGAGGTCATTGAGCTCGAACATACGATAAATTGTACGTTCCCATTCCAGGTAAACCTCAGGATATGTTCCGCCAACGAACTCCGAAAGCTTGTTCACCTTGAACTCTTCGACATGGCGTGAGGGTCGTCCATAGTCACCACGCCTAGGTTGCCAACGCTGGTCACATTATTCTGGTACGTCACGCAATGCGTCGCGAAGTTTTGCCAAGAAATCAGCGTCGTTGAGATCCATAATGCCAAAGATCAAGAACTTGGGCTCCGATGCCACTTATGATGCGAATTCTCTATCAGTACAGCGGGAGGCTATTTTGACGAGCGGAAGCGAACAACAAGAAACTGTCAGGAACTGATAACAACAGTTCACTACAGCAATAACACTGGCTACCGGTGTGCGCACGCGATAGGAAATGATGGCGGCAGCTCGATACAGCAACAAGACAGGAACCGGCCGAATGAAGATGACTCGAAACAGGCAACCTCCAAACAACGGCAATCGAACCAGCAAGTTTCGGTCGGATGCTAATTAAAACAAGAAACAAGTTCGAACGATCGAACAACACTTGATGCGGAATCCCGAACAAGTACAACCCTGTATCGGAAATAAGAAGAATATTGAAATAGACCAGGAAACAGTTATTTTATCGAACTAGACCTATAATTCGATAAAGTGATTTCTTCTCAAGACCTATTGAGAATCAATCAGATTAAGATTCGAAAACGCGTCGAATAATAATCAATGTTTTGAAGGAAACTCGTCCAACACTTAAACCATACACAAGGTATGTTGTTTTATCATTCAATAATAATCTTTCCATTACAACTCCATCGCCCCTATTTATAGGCAAAAGTAGCCTGAAAAGATAATCTAAACTAATACAAGCTGGTCTTAAAATAAGGAAAAGAAAATACAAGGTTCCCCACATCACTTGCAAACAAAAGTAAAAGATTGGTTTTGTCTCCAAGGTGATAGCCGCCTTTCACAAAGCATGCTGCCGAGAATCCTGCTGCTTTTATGATAAAGAAAATGCTGAAATTCTTTTATTGTTTTACCACTTGGACCCCTTTCCCAAGATGCAAGTTGCCTATTGTTTAAGTTACTCCAAGTCCGGTTATCAAGGTAACTCCGGGTCTTGTATTCGTTTTCTTGCCTAAGTATGTTGGAGTATGGTCGAGGTGTTTTACGTCAATCCTTACTTCGTCTTCTTCGCTTGGAGTAGTCAGTTTCGTATCAGTACCTCGATTGCCTTAGAACGGCCAATCGATAACAATGATACAATGAATGATTGAGCACCTCGATTGCCTTAGAACGGCCAATCGATAACAATGATACAATGAATGATTGAGTACCTCGATTGCCTTAGAACGGCCAACCGATAACAATGATACAATGAATGATTGAACTCCTCGATTGCCTTAGATCGTCCAATCGATAACAATGATACAATGAATGATTGAACTCATCGATTGCCTTAGAACGGCCAATCGATAACAATGATACAATGAATGCCTCGGCACCTTTAATCGGATACCGACGACGAAGATGAGAACGAATACGACAATGCCTTCAATCGGCCAATACAACATGAATGACAGGACGCCAACATTAATAACAATGTCTTAGATCGACATTAATATTAGCAACAACAATCGATACATCGATACCGTGAACCGGCTATCGACAATAACATTAACAACGAGTATCTCAATGCCTTACCGGACATTAATGAACAACAGCAACATTTGGCATAATTTTCAAAACGTATCATATCGAACGATCCCTTAATATCAATGAACTCATGAAGAGACTAAGTCTCGGAATGATACAACACATTCATACACATATATGATAACATTAATCTCGTTGACTAGTACAAGGATAAAACTTGCCTCAACCGAAGGTGATGAAATCCTTCCACGAACAACGAACGGCGTCCTTCGATAAACACAAGTACTCGAACAACCTTGAATGAAATACAATTCATTCAATAATACAATATCAATCGAAATCAGCACAACGACCGAAAGAAACTCTTTGAGACATTTAATCGAACACTAAATGTTCAAACTTCCTCAAGAACCTAAGAATCATCAATCGGGTTGAACGAATCGAAGATATGGATATACAATCCATAGAACACAATTAATAATGTTTTCTAACATCAACCGTTTCATCAAATTCGGATGAACAATGAAAATCAAGAAGAAATCCCGAAAATCAAATTCTAGGAGATTTCAAGAAATTACCTCGATTCGACGAAGAACAATGATTTGATGTTGATATAATCGACAAGAATCCTCAAAAATGCTTAGAAATCGAGTGGAATCGACCAAAAACTCCACTTCCCGATTTTTCCCGTCGCCAGCCGCACTCGGGTGAAGAAATGAAGGTCTGGCTCGTCCCTGACCTATATATGGCCGACAGGGTTACGGCCGTAACCGGCAGGGCCTTACGGCCGTAACCGACATTCGTCAAAATCCGCCCAGCACCTGTTGATCGCTTACGGCCATAACTGACAGGGCCTTACGACCGTAACTCGGCACTTACGGCCATACCCGGTAGGTCCTTACGGCCGTAACCGGCATTCGTCCGAACACTGCCTAGCACCCGTCCGGCCGTAACTGACATCCATTACGGCCGTAACCATCATTCGTTCGGCCATCTCTGCCGAGCACGTACGGCCGTAATCGGCACCTTACGGCCGTAACTCGGCCAGGCCAGGCCCTGCTACAAGAAGTGCGGTCGTGACTCGGCCGTGGCCACTCCGACGGCCCGGACGACGCCGAAACCCGAACCTGAATATGAATCGAAGATACGGTTATGAAGTACTCGCAAAGATGAATCTAAGCGCTAAGATAACACACCATTCCGACCAACCGATGGCTCGAAATTCGACAACGGAAAGTAATTACCCCAAACTTTGGGAAATTACGAAAATGGCCCAAAACGTCTGAAATACACGATACATGATCGAAACACCAAGCCAAAGCTCACAACATGAATAATAACATTAAATGAACTTACGAGAAACTCGAAACAATAGTTTCGGATGAGATTCGCAAGAATCAAACTCAAGTGCGGAAAAGCCGTTTAAGAACACGGAACTCAACAAAACAATATCGAAATGAACTCGGATGAGAAAAAGTGTAGAATTAAATATTCTCGGAATGATGAAACGGTCACAACAGAGTCACTAAGATGAACTTCCACCAAAAAAATAAAATTACCAGAAAACCAAAATTGCGGATATTACATAGAGGGCGATCTCGTCGCTCACGGGCTCGCCATTGAGGATTATCTCATCCACCCGGTCGATGTAGTCTGCGTCGGTCTCATCTTCCCCCTGCCTGATTTTCATCATTCGGTGGGGACCTTCTGGTCGAGCGACCTTGGCGGCGAAGTACGTTGTGAAGTCGTTCGCAGTTGTTTAAAGGAGCTGATGGATTGCGGTGGCAATGAGATGTACCACCTATGGGCCAGGTCGCCCAGTGATAACGGGAACATATGGCACCTGGTCGCGTCTGATGCCCCACACCCGGTCATGTAGATCCGGAACTTGCTCAGGTGAGTCTCGGGGTCCGATCTCCCCTCGTACAAAGGTGTTTGAGGAGGAGTGATCCTTGGCTGCACGGGGGCGGGTTCGATCTGGACCGCAAGCGGCTCGCTCGGCCCAGCGATCTTTCTCCTGGCGACTGCCCCAGTTTCTAGGAGCGCCTTCACGCCATCGAGCTGGCGTTGCATCGCGGCCATCGCTGTAGCTTGGTCGCTCGTGGTTTGGCTATCGGGGTGGGAGCCAAGGTGATCGAGTACCGATCTCCTGACTCCTCGGGAGGCGATAAGGTCGTCGCCACCGATCTCGGTTCTTCGGCGAAGAGGATCCAGATAGCTGTCCTGCCTTCTGGGAGTTGGATAAGCTGAACTTCTGGTGACGGATTCGGGCTCCGTCATCTCATGGCTAGGGCCAGAATGCCCCAGTCGCCAAGATGGGTCGCTGCCTAGGCGGCTAAAAATGGAACCATCCCGCCTCGCGAGTGCTTCTGCTCGTGAATCGGGGCTTTCTGACGATCGCTCGTCAAGTAACCCCTTGAGCTTACGTTTGCCCGTGCGGTGGATGGCCGATGGGGTAATTACGGGTGCGTCGAATGCTCTCCATCGCTTCCTTAGGATGGCCATAGCCTCCTCGATCTGTTCCGTGGTTTGGAACTGGTCGAGCGAAAGACTGGGGCCGTCCCTCAGGCACGGGATCGAGAGTCTCGCGTCGCCGCGGCTACCCTCTGTCGTAGGCTGGGGCTCGGATTGAGCCGGAATAAGGCGTCCGGCTGATCGGAGAGTGGCTCTCTTCGATGTGTTGATAGATGTCATGATTCTGAAGGTTTTTCTCTGAAGAAAAGTGAGTGTTTCTTCAGGTATATGCTCCGGAGAATAGTGAGTGTTCTTCGAAACGGTCGGAATAAAAATGAAGGTTAAGATGCCCTCTTTCTAGCGCCAATTGTTGCTACCCAAAATATTATCTGGAGATAGATATTGCTGGAATGGATGGGCAGCAAACAAAATGCGAGAGCACGTCCGTGGGGAAGAAAATAAGACAAGATTTGCCAGTTTTTTAGGCCCGAGCTTGAATGCTCTCGCGAGTTGTTATTAATACGAATACGTTTGGAGTACAAATATTAATGTAAGAGTGCGATTACAATGAGTGTGCAAAACCATAGTTATCTAGCTCTTGAGTGCTGCTCTGTGAGTTCTTGTTCTCGTTTCTGTTGAACGTCTTTGGGTTAAGAGGTTCGGAGAGTGAGAGATTGAAAGATGTCCGAAGTGTATAGTGTAGCCAAGAGAGAGAAAGCAGCCAGAAAAACAGACCTCTTTCCAAGTGCAGGAAGCCTTCTATTTATAGGAGTTGGGATGCCTTTAATCCTGACGGGCGATTGCCTTTCTTGTAATATAATAAGGGGGCGACCGTCTTTTAGCACATGGGCTGGTTGCCTTAAAGTCCGCGGTTGCTGCTGGCAGCCAGCTGTGTGGACCAATGAGAAGTCTGCACGCGTCCTGAGTCGCTGTCCCGGGAGGTCCCACCTTGTACATTTCGGCGGGCGCTGTCGGTAGGTGAGAAGATAGTGACAGGCTGTGGTCAACGATCCATGTTCTGCGGCGCCATTCGCGGATCTGCAGATGGGTCCTTGCTTCGTGTTTCGGCCTTCGCAGACTAGACAGGTGTTGGCTTTGCATGCGGCATGAGACGGTCGTCCTTGGACGGGCACCAGAGTCGATCGCCAGGTGCCAAGAGACGATCGCCTTAGATGTCGATCGCTCGGCACATGGGTTTGATCTGGGATCTCCATTTTGTAGGCAAGTCTGCCTTGGTCTACTCGACTCTGGCTCGGTCGCCCGACATTTGTGCCGATCGCCTGTCGAGGCATATAAATCTCGACACAACACATCTAGAAATACGTCGGGGTACTCACTAACAACTGGAATCGACGACATGTCGACTCCACCATCCTCCGCCTGCAGAGCGTAACACCAATAGCCGACACAACCCTGATTCAGAAATTTCATCACCTTCAAGGCACTAATCACACTTCCCGATCTACCCGGCTTACAACCGATGAGAGTATGCTCGGTTCCATCCTCGGCTACTATCTAGATGGTACGAGTCCGATAGTTCATGATAGCACCGTGACGATCCAGCCAATCGTCCCCAAGGATCAAATCCTCACCCTTAAGGTCTATGACAATGAGATTCGAGGGCCAATCTCGGCTCCCGATCTTCACTGGACAATCCCTAACTTCCCGGTCCCCAACCATACGATCCCCGCTAGGCGTACTCACCACAAACGGTTCACACTCGAACAAGCAATCAAATCCAATACGACTCACACAATCTGAAGCAATAAAGGAATGGGTAGCACCTAAATCAAAAAGCACCGAAACTAGATGAGTAAGGATCTGAGTGGTACCTGATGCCACCGGAACGTCTGCCTCCTCTATGCGCCTCATCTAATATAATCGAGGGTGAACTGAGCCTGAACTCGATGTTGTACGACGATCTGGCTGACCCCGATCCCTACCACGGCCCGATTCCTGAGGAACATGAGTAACTGGAGTACTTTGCTCCATCTGAACGGTGGTGATAGTCGGTGCTCTGGCGACCCTGGTGGCCCTCTCACAGTGAATTGCCCGATGCCCGGTCTGTCTGCAAGTAAAGCATGCAACTTATGGAAATGGGCAATCCTTCACCACATGCTCATGCTGACTGCTATTAAAACAAACTCTACCGCCAGATGCAGCAGACTGGACGAAACGGTCACCCTGAGATCCACTGGCCTGATGAAACGGCTTCCTCCCAAAGGTAGGAGCAGACCGAGACCTCGAAAACTGACCACCATTACTGGCCGAGAAACCGCCAGTAGTCTTCTGCTTCTTAGCTTTTGAAACCGACTCTGATTCTGGGGCAGCCATCTCGATCGCTAGAGCGCGATCCTGGTATTCCATCAAGGTGGCACACGTGTGTGGTGCCATACTCTGCCTGATATGCAGCTTCATGCGCATATTGAAATAACGGATTTTATCAGCCTCAGTCCTCACCTGATCCTTCACGAAACCCAACTATTGATTGTAAGAGATAATGGCCTGATAAATCGGCACATCCTGGGGTGTGGCAGTGAAGAATCCCACAATCCTGCGTTCTTTGACCGGCGGCGGACAATATTCTGCTTCCATAGCAGCCTTGAACTCCTCCCAAGTGGCTCGGCGGTCTCTGGGCGCCACAGCCTCCCACCATTTCGCAGCCTCCTTATCCAGAAGGTACTGAGCAATATGTACCCTCCTGTCATCAGAGCAGGCTATGGCATCAAAAGTCCTGCTCAACTGAAATAGCCAATTCTCCCAACTGAGGGAGTCAGAAGATCCAGAGAAACGGGGAGGGTGCATCTTAGTCACCATCTGAAGCCACTTACTAGCCTCTTCTTCAGGAGTCGGAGGCGGATTCTGGCGTCCACCCTGAGCAATTTGGGCAAGCTGAGCTACCAACTGTTGGAGTACAGCAGTAGCCCCGGCATCAGCATTATTACCCGACGGCACTGAATGAGAGGCTGAATCCACAGAGGACTGAGAAAGTGAGCCTTCCTTATTATTAGCACCCCGACCACGGACTCGGCTGCGTCCCCTAACTGGTCTACCACGACCTCTCAACATACTGAAGAAAGATATGAAAGAACAATATCAGAAAGATTCACAATTTGCAAGATCGATACCATAATCACAACCCAAATAACACGAGGAAACGAATTACAGATACATAAGAGTTCCAGGAGACTTATAGTCACGGGTCGCACGAAAATACGGTAGCACGATGATATTAGGCTCAACGACTGACTCTAACGACACAACTGACAGACCCAAAATTAACCGACAGCCTAGGCATTCACAACCTAAGGCTCGATACCATAAATGTAACACCCCAAATCACAAATGGGACATTACATGCCGTAGGACCCTCATGAGGCCTACCAGGCAAAGACATGACACACAATCTGAATATGAAAACCCTAAAGACACAATTACCATAGTAGAACAGGGCCGTGGCCTCGGCCAAAACATTTTAATTAAGTACCGAAAAGTGTAAAACCACATAGATCCATTGCCCACGCCTGGGACTTAAACCAATTTATAGAATACTCAATCCAACTCCAACATCAAGATAAAGACAATAGTAAAACATAAAACACAACTCGAGCCTCATCATCATGCCAGTCCATCTTTCACAACCGGATCTCGTGCCAGCTCCTCAGCTCACCCGGTACCTGAAATGCATAAGACGCATTTCCCCGATTTAAGGGGTTAGCATTCGAATAGCTAGTGTAAGTACACAATTACACTACATCATATATATATCCAATTTGACATAAGCAAAAACGTATAAGAAAAACATTTGAAATCAATATTCCGGAATATCACAATTTACACCAAAACAGTATGTCCTCAATATTTCCACATCATAACAATCACAATTGGTAACCCGCGGCCGTACCCATTAGTATCGACCCCCAGAGGCCCCGTCGGACCGTCCCCGGGTGAGAAACCATTTCCGTGGCCATACCCATTAGTATCGGCCCCCAGAGGTCCCGTCGAACCATCCTCGGGTGGAAGAGCAACAACACACGCAACCAAGTCCACTCCCGTGGCCGTACCCATTAGTATCAACTCCCAGGGGCCCCGTATGCCATCCCCGGGTGGAAGAGCAACAATCACATTCATTCGATAGCACAATTACATCATTTGCATCAAAATCATACACACACAATGAAATTTAATACATATACTTGCCTTGAATAAGACGAAGCGAAGGAAATGACGAAAGAATAGTTTTCGGTCCGAACAATCCTCCCAAATCCGTTCCTAACACAATAACGGTATACAAACTAGTTTCAATATTGCGGAAAGGTAAGAATTAATCCTAATTCTACCCGTTGGAACAATTTGTCGGTCACTACGAAGTCTTAGACGGTCTTAATCTTACAATGGCGAAACTACGAGGTTAAATTCGTTAGACTATAATGGAAACAAGGGATTACGACTACACATTCGTAATTTAACAATTCGACGGAGCTAAATCGGATTAAAAGGAAGAATTATGTCAAAAATCCCGAAATCCCCAAAAACTAGGGTTCAACGATGTATACCTCGATTCGGACAGAGAATGATGATTATGATGATGATTAACCTCCCTTGGTACACAATAATCAATCTTCAGAGGAACTCTACAGGTTGCTCTGGACAAATCGCTCCAAATTGCTCAAGGAAACTCACGTCGCGCACAAATGGATGAGAAGAAACGAAATAAAGCGACCGAGGTTAAGTCAGGATTTAAAACGCCTGACAGTGTGTTACGTACGTTAACACGAGTTGTTAACGTATGTTATGATGTTTACGTGCGTAACCTCTCACAGGTTAATGTACGTAACAAACAATTTGTACTCTATTGTGTAAACCATAATGTACGTTACCAATAAGGTATAATGTACGTTATGATGCCTCTATAACGTACATAAAGGAGCATGCATAACGTATGTTATGCATGCAGCAGTCCCACGCTGCTAAACACTTAGTTCTGCACAGTCGATACAAGGACGAAACGCAACACAAGGATAGAATCAAAAATGTAAACATGAGCTATCCATAACAACGAAGCCGAGTGTTGAAAGAAAATACACTTCCAACTACCGAGGAATCCGAAATACGACAAGGAGGATAAAATCACCCTAAACTTCTAGGAAATTACAAAATGACCGAAACATCCAAAAATTCATGATACGACGTCGGATTAACAATCCGAAACTCACAACATGAGCAACTTATCCAAACGAACTCATAGAAATAGAGGAATAATGAAATTGAATGAGTTTTATGAGAATCGATCATACATACAACAACATATAATTCAAGATGAAAATACGTCAAAATATCTTCGAAACTCGTCCGGATGGAAAAACTCCAAGAACAAAACAAATTCAGAATTTCAAACTAGTAATAAGCGAGTCATTCGAAACGAACATACACCAAAAATAGAAATAACCAAAATAGAAAGTGCGGATATTACGTGTATTACTTTTTGAAGTATGATACTCAAGATCGACTGGTGTTTCCAAATTTTTTTTCTTTAAAAGTGGTTCTCATTTTTAAAAACCTTCCGTTCCTATTTGCAGTCCGGTAATATTTGTAGGATGTTCGCACTTTCGTTAGGGTGTTAACCCCCGAGTTATAATTGAACTGGTGGTGTGAACATTGAGTCGTTTGCCACGCAATTGTTGTGTTAGCCCTCTGTGAGAGGTGAGATGTTGATATTGAATGTTGTCGCTTTGTGGTGATTTGCATGTGAATGCACTCATGTGAGCTGTTAAAGCTTGGGATTGTAAGTGCGTGTACATGTATGATTGTTTCATAATGTTTGTGATTATGTGCTGGTTATCGTTCGGGCCGTTGAGATCACCGAACGATGTCGTCGTTGCTGTGATTGTGTGTAAGTGAGTTGCCTTACGTTGATACGTTGTGTTGAATTGGCACCTCCGGTATGTTGTTTTGCGATGTTATATCCCACTGTACCTAGCAGTTGCATTTCCGGTATGCCGAGGTGTTCCATCTGTAATGTGCCGGGGCATGTTCATACAAATTGTCTTCCCCGCCAGTAGCAGATTGAAAGCGTGGACTCGAGGGACACAGAAATCCAGTTTTGTGAGTTGGTTACCGAGTGTCTCGGGGTACGAACTTCAGCATAGTTATCAGGATCGGCTTTTAGAGGCCGTTGAAAGATGTTTCTGTCGGTTGCTTGTTGTGTTGTCACCTTGATTTCGTTGTTGTGAGTTGCTGGGATGACATTTCTTTTATAGGAGGTCGAATGTAATACCCGTATTATTTTTGACTTCTGCATTTTCTCCTTCTAATTTCTATCAATTTGCTCATGTTCGTTGATATTTTTGGACTTATTTGGTATCTCGGTTGTCATCATTCGAACGGGTTGTGACCTTGTTCAGATCGATCTGCTTATCGTTGTGACTTTTCCGAGTCCGGTTCCATTCTTGTGAACCTTGTTCGAAAGTAATATCTTTTAGTTTCTATCAGCTCTTTAATGTCTTGAGTTGAAGTGTGAACTTCGGAGTCATTTTTTTTCTTTTCTCGACCGTTGGTATTAGATCATTGTTGTTCGATCGTTGTTACTCGATCATTGTTTTTCAATCGTTGTTGTTCGATCGTTGTTATTTGATCGTTGTTTTTCGATCATTGTTGTTCAATCGTTGTTATTCGATCGTTATTATTTGATCATTGTTGTTCGATCATTGTTGTTCGATCATTATTGTTCAATCGTGGTTGTCCGAGTGTTGTTGCCTGATCTCGTACCACGAAGAATTATCGTTCACCGTTAGTCAGCTGTTTCGAGTGTGGCCAGATGGGTCACCGAGCTGTGCATTGCGAGACGGTAGCTGAGGTTCTTTTTGAGGATTTCGGCGTAGTCTGAATTGTTTATGATTGTCCTTGTGGATCGTTTTGTGTTTAATTCTGTTTCGTGACCGTGCTTGTCTTCTTATGTTGGTACCTATTGTTCTAAGATTGTTCGGATAATTTACTCGATTATACCATCTGTTTGACGACGCTTGTCACTCGTTGGTTTTATTAGATCCTTGCTTGCGGCATTGTGATCGTTGTCGTCGAGCGTGATTTCATGCCGTATAATCCTTTGCGTTGCTTGTAACATTTCGCTGATGGGCGTAAGTTACGCGTTTCTTGTTTATCTCGTTGAGTTTTCCTGGCGGGATGTTGCTTCTCTTTACTTTTTTTAGGTTTCGGGACGAAACTTCTTTTAAGGGGGTAGTATGTAATATCCGCAATTTCGATTTCCGGTAATTTTCTTTTTCGGTGAAAGTCCGTTTTGATGATTCTCTCCTGACCGTTTCGTCATTCCGAGAATATTTATTTCTGCACTTTTTGTCATCCGAGTTCGTTTTGGTGTCGTTTTGTTGAGTTCCGTGTTCTTATGCGACTTTTCCACACTTGGGTTCGATTCGTGCGAATCTCATACGAAACTGTTGTTTTGAGTTTCTCGTAAGTTCATTTAATGTTATTATTCATGTTGCGAGATTTGACTTGGTGTTTCGATCGTGTATCGTGTATTTCGGACGTTTTGGGCCGTTTTCGTAATTTCTCAAAGTTTGGGGTAATTACTTTCTGTTGTCGAATTTCGATCCTTCGGGTGGTCGGAATCATGTGTTCTCTTAGTGCTCGGATTCGTCTTTGCGAGTACTTCGTATCCGTATCTTCTATTTGTATTCAGGTTCGGGTTTCGGGGTCGTCCGGGCCGTCGGAGTTGGCTCCGGCCGAGTCATGGCCGGGCATTTTGGGGCCAGGCCACCCCTGGCCCCAATACGGCCGTAAGGGACCGGCAGTTACGGACGTAAGGCCGGTTACGTGCGTAAGCCTGGGCCGGTTACGTACGTAATGCTGCCGGCATTTTCGGGCAGAAGACTCGGCCATGGCCGATTACGTACGTAAGGCGGCCGGGAGGCTGCCTATATAAGGCCCAGCAGACGGGTTTTTCACCTATTTTCTCACTCGTTTCCTTCCCTTCCGCGGCTGGAGATTTCACGAACATGGAGGCATGTTGTTAGGCAATGAATCCATGAGATTCCTGAGTCCATATCATCGATTAATTCTTCCATAACATGCTCCGATCGATCTAATCAGGGTAAGTTGTCTTAAAATCTAATTTTGGGGATTTCGTTCGATTTATCCATTTAATCCGTATAAACTCAGAATAGGGATGGGTTGATGATTGTTAAGCTTTATTATTTTGAATTCCTTGTTGTTCCATGGTTGGATTGCCGAGGATTCGTCGTTTTATTGAGTTTCTTATTGACGCCTTGAAGGTATTTGATAAAATGTCACAAAGGGAATTCGGGCGTTCTACAATTATTCTTCCTCGTTCAACCATTAATTTATTGATGGTATGATGTTAGGGTCAGGTTCCTTGCGAAGAACTCGAGTCGGAACTCTTCCGGTCATCGTTTTCTTCAAGCTTTCCGATCGAGGGTGTATTCATTGTCTTCGCCGGAGAATTGTAGGTGTTCGAGGTTTCCCGGTTGATCCATGTTCTTCAGTGTGTCCTATATCAATTGTCTTGGCAAGTATCTTGCCCATACATTACGTTTTTTGTGGATATAATAGTTGCTAATCGTTGATATGTGCTAAATAAATATTTATAACCATTTTTTTAAAAGAATCGGTATATTTACCATAATGGTTTTCTTGAAGACGACTCGTGTGTTCCGAGAATTAATATGTTTAATTGAATATGTGTATTAATGTTGAGTATATGATCGCATTACTTTCGTATGATGCCATTATGAGTGATTATGTCTTCGGTAAGTTTTGAAGTTTAATCCTTTGTTTAAGCTGTACGTGGAGACATGTGGTTATCAATGAATATGTGAATTTATGTGATACTGGTTGTGCCGTTCGGTGCTGTTGAAATAGTGTGCTTCCTTGTTGATAGTATTAGTTCTGGGTCGTGAGCATATGTTGGATAATTTGTCCATTCTAGCAAGGTACCTCGATTATATATTTTGTGTGTTTGACCCTTGAGAGTTGTGATTTTGCTAACTATGAATTGTGAATGCTAGTGTGCGGGTGTTGTCGTTCTTCCACCCGGGGATGGCATGTGTGGCCTCTGGGGGCCGATACTAATGGGTACGGCCATGGAAGTGGACTTGGGTGCGTGTGTCATTGTTCTTCCACCCGGGGATGGTTCGACGGGACCTCTGGGGGCCGATACTAATGGGTACAGCCGCGGAAGTGGTTTCCCACCCGGGGATGGTCCGACGGGGCCTCTGGGGGCAGATACTAATGGGTACGACCACGGGTTACCAAGTGTGGTTTATGTGATATTGATGTTGATGTTTTCGTTAATTGTGATATTGTCCGGAGTATCACAATGCTTTGTTCTCGGGGTCGAGAGACATTATATATCGAGTCTTGGTGCTTGTCTAGAATGGCATAAATAATGTATTATGTGTAATGTGCCCTTGTAAGTGAATTGAAGTAGATGACCGGGTCGTGGACCCTGTGTTTTGTGACCGGAAAGGTTGGGTCGTGGACCCCGAGTTTTGTTAACGGATTTGCATTTTTGGAAAATGAACCTTGGGACTGTGACCCTAAGTGGATTTCGAGTAATTAAGAACTTTTCAATTTCAAATGTTTTCAAAACTCCCGAGATTTGGAAGTGTTTTCAAAGTGCTTACTTGTTTCGTTTCTACATTCAAGACTTGAACTATTTTAACTAAATGAAATCTCTCGGGAAGTCTTTCATTGTATTCTCGGAATGTGTTGTGTATGGCTCGTATTTGCACTTTATACTTGTACTAGCGAAACAGTGGAGTTTTGCTAACCCCTGAGTAATCGGGGGGTTGATATCTGTATTGTCTCCAGGTACATACGGGTTTTTGGGAGCAAATCACAGGATCGGTGCGAAGGATGATGGAAGCTAATGATACTAATCACATGAAGACCAGTTTTGGGTGCGGTCAGTCGGAGTTCATTGTGGACTTTTCCGCTGTCGTACTTTTGTTTATCAGTGTATTTTACCCTTGTATGGGTATGAGTCTGGATAGGATTATGTATTTTTGATTTGTATGTCAGTGATGAAAGACCAAATCGGTCTAATGATTCGTGATTTTGCCACGTCGGCATGTAATGTATTATGTTGATTCAGTGTATAGCCTGGTAGATCTTCATGGAGGAGGTCTGCGGCGTGTAATATTCCCGGTTTGATTCTGGGGGTGTTACACCGGGACTAACAAGGTCAACATATTATACTCCTTCCGCATACACATCTATGGAGGAAGATTGTAAGGAATCACTACAACAGGCCATATGGTATATGAAAGACTCATGTTACCAAAAGGGTTGAAACCATCAGATGCAATCCCGAGCCTCACATTTCGGATATCTTAAGAATAATTCGGATACTCCCTATCTATATGCTTCCACGCCTCTCCATCTGAAGGGTGTATCATAGTATCCCTGTCATTAGTGCACGGCTCAGCGTGCCATCTCATTGCTTTTGCTGTGTGAGGAGACATAAAAAGCCGTTCCAACTTGTCCTTCAGTAGAAAATACCAAAATACCTTCACCGGTTTCTCTTTTCCAGAAGGAGTGATCCTATATCTCTCTGTATCACATATAGGACATCTCGTGAGGTATTCATTAGGATGACTCCAGAATAGAACACAATCATACATGCAGACGTGGAACTTAATGTAGGAAAGACCAAGATCTTTCAAAATTCGTCTCATTTTGGTATATGTCTTAGGAAGATGATGACCCTGTGGAAGCATATTACTCGTAAGCTCCAAGTAATCATGTACAGACTTGATGGATTATCTGTTTTCCACCTTTAATCTCATCGTTTCCATAACACAATCAAGAACAGTCATGTTACACCCTGGGTATAGAGGGGTCTGTTGGAGTTGAATTAGCTTGTTGTACCTGTCAAGCCCAGCAGTATTGCAAGGCATCGGTCTACGGGGTCGTGGGATTGTCTCAGTTGGTACAAACGTCTCGGAATAACCAAAGACATCATCAATCAACCTCCTCTTCGGATCGATGAACCCGTCGTTACCACTAAATTGTCCGTGATCATACCGAGTAACAGAATTCGGTGCTTCACCATGGTATATCCAACATGTATATTTACTCCAAAAACCATTCTTCTTTAGGTGTTCCCAGACCTCATGAAATGCAAAATGATACATATCACTGCGACATCTACATTTATTACACGGACAGTAGTGCAACGTATTACCACTGTCGTGCTCTTTTACAAATCTCATAAACTGCTTCATCCCATCCATTACACTTGGATCCCATTTTCGTAACCCCATCCAACTCTTGTCCATCCTGAAAATGTATAAATTTTCCAGTATTAATCCAACTAACTAATATTGTTCAAATTATAAATGAAATCACAATAAACAATTAATCATAATGATTATCATCATAAAACCTAATCCTTATACATAAAAGCTTTCGAATCTACAACATGAATAATACAAAGTTTCGAAATTATAATAAAAAATACAATAAAATACCTTAATTAATCGAAATGGTGATTATAGAAACCGGTAGAAACCTTCGTCACTCCAGCTAACACAACTCAAAGTAGCAACACAAACTCAAAAAATACACAAAGGGGTTTCCAAGAACTGGGTTGATCTTTTTCGCAAGGTCGCAATACTCAATGTAGCAACTCACAAGCTTTTTTCGGGAATAACTGACAGGGTCGGGAATAGAAAGGTACACTTTAGCGGGGAAAGGGGCAAGATTCGGTTGGTGTTACATGGACTATATATAATTTTAAATTGTAGGTTTAGCCGACGACTTGATCTGGGTCGTCGGCTAAACCATTACAAAAGTTTAGCCGACGACCCAGATCAAGTCATAGGCTAAACCCCTTTTTTTGGAAAAGGGTTTAGCCGACGACTTGATATGGCTCGTCGGCTAAACCATTACAAAAGTCGTTGGCTAAAGTTTAACACTTTAGCCGACGACTATGTTGTACTATAGCCGATGACCCAGATCAAGTCGTCGGCTAAAACTGTTTAGCCGACGGCAGTACGGGTCGTCGGCTAAAGTGCAAAGTTTAGCCGACGACACTTTAAAGTCGGCGGCCGTTTTTTTACGGGTCGTCGGCTAACGTGTGAATTTTGGTAGTGAGTCGAAAGTAACCCTCGCAACCTGGTCCAGCTGCTAAGCCACCAAGTCCCCGTGTAACCCCTTCGAGTCAACCCCGGGTGAGAGTACCCCGAGAACAACCTCACAACACATAAACATCACAGTTTCGTCACCGAAATACATGCCATAAACTAGTGTAATAAGGTTCTTGCCTTGGTTCCTAAAATGCAAAGTGAACGACGAACGAAAAAGGCTTCGGTCCGGATTATCTCCAAATTCCGATCCTAACAACAATAGAGACTCAATCAACTATAATCCCACTGAAAAACCAAGAATCATTCGAATTTCTACCCTTATGGACAATATACGGAACACTACGGGGGCATAAAAGGTTAAACTCGATCAACCAAGGAAAACTTGGAATTAATCCACAAAACTTCTAGGAAAACATGAAACCATGATTACACAACTATAATCTACCATTAATCGAAGCAAAAATGATTGGAAAAATGAATTATAGCCAAGAATCCTAAAATTTGGTACAAGGACAATATACCTCAATTTGACGATGAATGGTGGAATGAAGATGATTGATTCTTGATATAATCTCCAATTCTGAGTTATAAGCTGATTGAATGCAACACCGGAGTGAAATCGCCCAAAATCACCCGAAAGGGGTGGAAATCCGAGAAGAAGAGGTGAAAATGGGGTCAAACCCCGTGTTTGTCCTATATATACCTGGACGGAACACGCGCAACAAATGGCCCAACTATCGCCGTATTTAGCGCCGTGTTGCGGGACAGTGCGCGTACCTATACGACACGGCGCACAAACACAGCGCAAAGTGTCGCGGGTCTTTCACCGTGTTGCGAGACAGTGTGCGTGCCTGTATGACACGACGCACTGACACGGTGCAAAGTGTCGCGGGTCTAGCACCGTGTTGCGACAAACGGCACGTCACATATGGCAGGCACTCGCGCGGGTGTATCGGCCATTTTCGGCAGAAGGCTAAATGCGCGAACACCCAACGCAAGACTCGGCGCTCGACAGCACTGTTTGACAAACGGCACAGAACACGGCGGAAATCTTAGCTGTTTTCATCGCTGTTTTGCACAGGTATGTATGGCCAGAAAGTTCCTGGTTACTCGACGACGCAACCACAACTGAAAATACGATAAAACTGTAACATGACATGCCGACCCAACGGTCCGAGAAATCAACAATACATCGAAAATATCCAACAAACTGGAACGGTCCGAGACAAACAACCAATAATAGCACAATATCAAAATAAACCGAAAAAATAAAAGGTACTAGTATTACAGCAGCAGTCTCACTGCTCTTCTGTTTCCTCATTTATTCCAGGTAGACCTCGCAATTCCTTTTCCAATGACCACTTTCATTGCAGTGGTAGCAAGCCCCTTCTTTGGGTTGTTTCGATGACTTCTTGAAAGGTTTGGGTTTGGGTTTAGGCAGCGTTTAAATTTTACCCTTACCTTTATCTTTTGGGGCCATATTATTCCCTTTCTTTTTATTCCATTTCTTTTGAACCATTAAAACATTAGGAGCAACTTTCTTAATGTTTGTCTCAGTTTTGTTTTAGCATCCCATGCAACTCAGTAATAGTTTTCTCCATGTTGTGCATGTTGAAGTTCACTACAAACTAATCGTACTCTGAAGGCAGTGATGCTAAGATCATATCAGTAGCGAGTTCCTGACTGATAGGTGCTCCTAGCCATTCAATATGCTCAATGTAGCCCTTCATCTTAAGTACATGAGCACTCATAGAAGTACCTGAAGAAATTTTACAACCATTCAATGCCTTCGTAGTGGCAAACCTCTCCTGACGGTCTTGCTCTTGGAACATTTCCTTAAGATGACCCATCATTTCATAAGCTTCCATGTCCTCGAACTGTATTTGCAGCTCCGAGTTCATGGTTGCTAGCATAAGGCATATCACATCCAAAGAATCATTCATATGCTTACTGTAAGCATCTTTTTGAGCTTTGGTAGCGGTTGATTCCGAATCATTAGGAATTGGATTTTCCAGAATGTACTGCTTCTTTTCAGCTTTGAGAACAATTATCAAGTTCCTTGACCAATCAAGGTAATTAGTGCCAGAAAGTTTTTCTTTGTCAAGAATTGATCGCAATGAGTTTGTATTGATTGACGCCATTGATTCTACAATATTAATATGCAAAGTTATTCGTCAAATATATTGATTTTAAAATCTAACAATCAAGTAAATGCAAGCACAACTATGGCATGTCCCTCGCAAATAAAAGAAGTTTAACTTTTATCAATAGAGATGACATCTTATGTCAACATGTTAGTCTCAAATATTATGTATCACATATACATATATGAATTAAATTCAACGATCAAATAACCACAGGCACAGCTTTGGCATGTCCCCTGTAATTAAAAAATGCTTTTGATTATCATTTGGGATGACACCTTATGTCGTTTTAATCGTATTAATCCCAAATAACCATAGGTCCAAAACCATTTTGTATAACCTATATAAGTCTTAACCATTTTAAATCATATGTATAATCTAGTTTATTCATCTCGCCTCCTTAAAATAAAATCCACACACCCTGCTTTGGCAGAACCATATTAGAAATGAGTGATAGTTTGATGAGTCTTTTGAAAATGGTTGGATCTTGAGACTTATATTTTATATCAATTGATTTAAATAAAACTATTTTATCAAAAATTGATTATCTCAAAATTATTACAATGTATCTCATACATGTAAAAGTTTTAATGAGTTTGATTTATTTGGAAATAATGATTATTAAGCAAATAAAAAAAATATGATGCATCTCATACAACCATATGCTAAAATATGATGCATCTCATACATTCACATGAACAATATGGTGTGGTGTGGTATAGCCATAGATCCTATTATGATATATGTAAATGTCAATAGGTCGATCCTTGTAATCTTCGATAACGCCTTTCTTCTTAAATTCCTTGTAAGTTGCTCGTCTCCTTCGCCTTCCTTTTATAGCTAGAACTATTCTAAACTATATATTTACATTTTGTAATATAAACCTCGGGTTACATTCGAAGGGAGTAAGATGAGAAGAGAAATTACAAAATGATAATAGGAAGGCACGACATATAAGTCGTATTATGATTATTACAACCATAATTGAATCATCAATCTAATTGATCTAGTACGGCTATACCACCCATGATGCATTAACCATTTAAGAATTCATAAGCATATATAATATATAAATTGTACTAAATACCGACTATCGATAAGTTATATAATATATAAAATATGTCAAATATCGACAATCGATCAGTTATCAAGTTTTGAGGGCCAAACATCGAACCGAGTAAAACGGGAAATAAATTTCCAGGAATACACAAAGAAAACGAGGCCGAAACGATCCCGGAAGTGGTCTAGATCACGGTCCGAATAGCCTGGATCGCGGTCCGAACAGTCTGGACCGCGCGGCAGGGGCCATCTACAGGGTTGGATCACGATCCCCTTCCCAGGACCGCTCGGCAGCCTATATTTTTGCTCAAAACATGTGTATTAGAGTATACATCTCATGTATACTTCGACTAATACCTACTGAACAATATAAATGTATAAATCAAGTAGATCAAATCTATATTTATACAACCTCGGAATCAAAATATAATTATGTTCATATGAAAATTTTAAAGGAGCATAATCTTTACATAAACAAATTTAAGTTCATACGCACCTCTTAAAATTCATAATCCTAACATAAAATTATATGTAGATCAAATCATATGTTCTTTGATTCTTGGATTATTAGTAGGACTAAATCATCACATGAATCTCCATATATCAAAGAACCATATATGTCAAGATCAAACATATAAATCAATATATATATATATATATATATATATAGAGAGAGAGAGAGAGATAGATATAGATATAGATATAGATATAGATCGAAACACAAATCTATAAAATTGTATATATCATCATATATATAAATAGTCATAGATAAAATTTATATATCATATATATAAACATCAAAAATCACATATATGAACATCATATATCAACATATATGAAAATCGAAACAATGAAAATATACTAGTCGCTCCGATACCACTGTTGGGCTTTTATTAAACTAATAAGATTTATGATCTCATCATATATCGAAATAGTGTAGCGGAAGTATAAATATAATATGTAAAACCCTCCGAGGATCCATGTATATTAACAAAGTATGAAGAACAAGATTGTTACCTCTTGTAGCGTGTTTTCGATCGACCTTTCTAGAGACGTTGCAAAAAGTGAGCGTCCTGTACGGTATCCACATGAAGACCAAGTCCCGAGCATCTAACAGATAGCTAGCTCCGATTCAATAAAGATTTCACTTAAATCAATTTGAATATAGGTATGTTCTTGATTACGGTAAGAGCAAGAACACCGAGAATTTTATTCAAATGTTCTTGAACTTTGATCTAAAATAACAACTATGAATCTTATTCAATATGTTATTAAAGATCAAACTCACAAGATTAGATGAAGATTAGATGAGTATTCTAAATGTTAGGAATATGCCCTCGAATGCAACTCAGGGGATGAGAGAGAAGGGGCATTGTGCTTGTAATTATGGAATAATTAATAAAAGGCAATATGATTCATTCATTGTTTATTGTATTTAAAATCCAGTCTTGATTTTGTAAACATTGAAGTGAAGTCCTTGTAAATAAGAGCAAGCATTCCACTCTCATTATTAGATAAGAGAAAATGCATTGAAAGTGTTTAAAGCTTATTTACGTAAACCATTCGCAAGTCGATAAACTTAATTGAACATTAAGTTTTGAGTAAGACTCGTATAATTGATGCTAGGATATGTGCATGTCTTGATAGCATCGTTATAAGTATATTGGTGGGACCATTGTACTCGAACACGACTCATACTTCATTCAATCACACAGTATTCACTCTCGGAGAGTCGATGATGAATCTAAAGGTTGTGATAGTATACGTGGACCTTTAACTTTAGGGTTCAGTAATAGACGTGGCTGTGACGTTTAGTTTGTCATTAGAGTAGTTAGACTCATTTGCTTAATCTCCCGTTTTCAGTCAATCATGGAACGCCCCTCGGGATGGGGATTATACGGCAGGTAGCGGTCTTTACTGTACGCCAAGAAAGGATTCTATCTCCTGCTAGTGATCAGGCGAATGTCCTATACGGCTAATGGCAAATAAGATCATAAGTCTTTGGCCAAAGCATTCTGATCTAGCCGTATTGGATGTACTAGTAATCAGTCAGTCTTGATTTGCATTAACACATGTATAGTGTCTAGTCGACAGTAGGGTTTGACTTTACCGTGACCCGAAGACTTGACCGGGACATATGATGAAGGGTCTATACATATATGGTATTCACGACATAATGGTTCGGGAATGATCCCTTCATTCGTTCTCAGTCGGGGTTTACAGTGCGGCCCGCTAGGCTGGTTAAGCGCTGTCCACACTCATTGGTTCCTCCCAATGCTGACTGAGATGGACCTACGGAGTCACGCATCAGGATCATTGATGGATAAATGTGAATATATTATCTCTCTAATAATATTAGATATTGGATATCTAATTATGATTTATTGGATAAATCAAATAGCGGTCTTATGCATTGAAATTAAGTTACTAGGTAATTAATTTAATTAATAAATTATATTTCTTAGAGAAATATATTTTTATTTGATATAATTAATTAACTGGATTAATAAATTAGTATAAATACATTGATGATAAAACGGAGTGTATTTAATGGAGTCGTTTGACGAATGTCCAGTACATGAGCCGAGTGACTCGGCCCGTTTACTAGCACCTTCCATGTGGCCACCCCTCCCCCTCTTTTTGTCATGGCGTGTCTTTGTTTTTTAAGGGATATGGCATGTTACTCGAGAATAATTCTATATTGATTTGATTTGGTGATCTTATCAAATCGATTTAATATCTTAATTAACATGATCTTTTATATATCTTATCAAAACAAGACCATCACTAGAACACTTAGAGCATTTTCGGCCGAACCACCAAAGAGAGAGAGGGAGAGATTTTTCTTCAACAAATTCTTCATCATAGAGGTGGAAGAAAAGAAAGAACATCAAGAGAGAAACATTCCTACGAGTTTTCCTATCTGTGTCCTTGATAGAATGGAGTCTCGTTGATTTTTCTGATCAAGTTCCGACGCGTGTGAAATAGAGACATCGTGCTTTCGGTGTTTGTGACGAAGGGTTTTTCGTACTCGTGTTCGGGTTCGTGATCATCATCAAAATTACGAAGATATTATCAAAGGCTTCAAAGGTATGGGACTCTAATCATTTGTCTTTGTCAATTTATTTTTCGTATATACGTTACTTGATCGATCCTGTTTTGGGATTCTTTATATTGAGTTTTATTATTTTGCTGCGTACTCGATTTTGTATCCGGAATCCCAACAGTGGTATCGGAGCGAGGTCATTGATACCGTATATACGAATTTTTCTAGCATTTGGAATGCTTGATAATATGGTGAATGATTTGGAATCATTTTTGTCATAATCATGGTATATGTTTATTCGTTCGTTGTTGTTATATTTTTCGTAAATATATGTCTAAATATAAATCTTTAATCTCATGGAAATATAATTTATATTGAAGATATGAATGTTGAAAAATATGGATATTGGATATCCGGTCAGAAATCGAGGACCATATTACCGTTGGACGACACCCGAAACAGTGCCCGGGGGTTGCCGTGTAATACCCGTAATTTCGATTTCTGTTAATTTTTTATTTTTCGGCAGAAGTCCGTTTTGATGACTCGCACATGACCGTTTCATCATTCTGAGAATGATTAATTCTACACTTTTTGACATCTGAGTTCGTTTCGGTGTCGTTTTGTTGAGTTCCGTGCTTTTTAGTGACTTTTCCGCACTTGAGTTTGATTCTTGCGAATATCGTTCGAAACTGCTGTTTCGAGTTTCCCGTAAGTCCGTTTAACTTTGTTAGACGTGTTGTGAACTTCGGTTTGGTTATTCGATCACGTATCGTGATTTTCGGGCGTTTTGGGCCATTTTTGTAATTTACCCAAAGTTACGGGTATCCGTATCTGTAATTGTTGTCTCGACCCTTTTCTTGGTTGCGTATGATTAATTATTGCATTATGTTTTCATTTCGGGTCGATGATGTTGTCCGCGAGCTTTTCGTCGTGTTCGCTCCGCACGCTTAAATCGAGTCGCCGGGTCATGACGCTGAGGAATGGCCGACAGTGCCGGCACGGCCGGAAGTGTCGGGCACCGCCGGCAAGCACGGCAGAACCGGCCAGAGCGCACGCCATGGTCGAAAGGTCGCGCGCGCTTAACCGGCAGTGTAGCGCACGCTATCGGGCCGCCTCGCGACGCCATCGGGCCGGGCGTAGGGGTTACCGAGTATCGACTCGGGACGATCGGCGGTGTAGTGCACGCCATCGCTGCTCATTGTGCAAGCTACGACCGGCAGGTAGTGCGCGCTACGGCCGGACGGCTGCGCATGCTACCTGGCCGAGTCAGTAGGGCGTGGGGCTCGGATCGCGGCACAGGCCGAGAAGACGCTAGCTCGGCAGCCTAGCACACGCTAGTCCAGCCCAGTATAAATGTGACAGAGCAGTCACATTTCCTCTCGTTTTTCATTTCCTTCCTTTTCCGTCCGCGGCTGGCGATTCGGAGGTGGCGAAGCCATGTTGTTTAACAACAAATCCATGAAGTTCTTGAGGTTATATCATTGATCAATCATCCGTTATCATCCTTTGATCCAGCGAATCAAGTTAATCTCACCTTAGAACCCTAATTTCGTGAATTTGGGGGTTTTTGCATTTTTATCCGATTCGTTCCGTGTTGTAGATTAATTCATGATGGGTATGATTAATCTTGGTAGTATTCTTTTGTTTAACATCATTTAATCCATTGTTCTTCGTCGAATCGAAGTATATTTCTTGATTTCCTTCGAATCGACTTTTTGGGAGATTTCTTCTCGATCTCGTTTTCCATCCATTTTTGTTGGATAGATTGTGGTTAAATAATGTTGTTAAACATATTCTATGGATTGTATATCCATATTTCGACTTGGAATTCCGTTTTTGTGTTTTGTCGGGACGAATCGTGTTCTTGGCCGTTTTGGGGAAAACACTTGAACTTTCGTCATTCGTTCTTTGAATTCAACGGCTTTGAGTCGTGTTATGGATTTCATTTCATTGTTGTTATTGTCCTTCGTAGTTTATGACCGCGAGTTGTCGATCGGTGGAGTCGGCGGGTTCGTAGTCGGTTCGTGTCAACCTACTTCGGTCGATTCTCCGCGTTGTTCTTATTCGAGGCAAGTACCTTGTCCATACTATTCTTGTTTTGTGGATATGATGATTGGTGATCGTCTTGGTGTGTTTGTTTGTTTGTTTGAAATGAGTTTTCAAAAGATTTGGTTAGTCTTGTTGAAGGCCCTCTTTCAAAACCGTGTGTGTTTTGTGATTGGTGTGATTCGTGAACGAGTATGTGAATCTTATGGATATGTTTGGTGTTGATGATGCGCTTGGTATTTGCGTGTAGACGTATATTGTTTCATTTCGGTGCATTGTGGTTTGACGTGTTGTTTTGCTAAGTGTTTGATGCCTCTGGGTGAATTGTTTGGATATCCTTGGTGCGATATGTTACTTGTGCTTGATTATTTCGCAGCCAGCTCGGGAGGGTCCGACGGGGCCTCGAGTGGGATTCGTGGCTTCGTCCCGGTCCTAGGTGACGTGTGGTGCTTGAGTATTTTTCTAGCCAGATCGGGAGGGTCCGACGGGGCCTCGAGTGGGATTTGCTGCTTCGTCCCAGTCCTAGGCGATGCGAGTACGTGTTTTGTGAATGTGTTTGCTCACCTCGGGAGGGTTCGACGGGACCACGGAGGGAATTCCAATGGCTTCGACCTGGGTTCACGAGTGAAACTTCACTGCTACGTGTATATATTTTGTGATTGTTTTTCGCTCACCTCGGGAGGGTCCGATGGGATCACGGAGGGAGCCCAATGGTATAGCCCTGGATTCACGAGTGCGGTTGCTTATGTTTTGTGAATGTGTTTGCTCACCTCGGGAGGGTTCGACGGGGCCACGGAGGGAATTCCAATGGCTTCGACCTGGATTCACGAGTGAAACTTCACGGGTGCGTGTGTATTTTATGTCCGTCGAGGATGCATGACGTGGGTTTTAACCTTGTGTATTATGGTTGGTTTTATTTGTGAAAACAAAACCTTTGTCAATGACCCTATTGATTTTGGAAAGATAAGGATTCTTAATCCAAATCGCTTTCTATTAAAACTCTCGATGGCATTATAAACCGTTTTATAAATTGGTTTCCCTTGAATTGCGACCTTTCGGTTTTAGAATATTTTACCAAATCCTTGCCTCGGGAAGTACTTTTTGTTATGTTTAGATTTTTGAGGATTCCTGGTTATTGTTATTCGTGGAATGTGAATTGTATGGCTCGTATTTGCACTTTGTTCTTGCACTAGCAAAACAATGGAGTTTTGATAACCCCCGAGTATTTGGGGGGTGGATGTCTATTTTTGCATTCAGGTTTTGGAGCATAACACAGGGTCGGCACGAAGGATGATGAAAGTTGATCGATACTAATCACATGAGGAACTGTACATTGTTTATTGGTTCAGTTTTACTTTATTTTCCGCTGCTATATTTTTCCCGTTGTACGGGTGTGGTTGTATTTTGACCCCTGCGTGGGCATGAGTTGTATTTGAGTTGTATGTATTTATTGAAAGACCAAATCGGTCTACTGAGTCATTTTAGTCTTAAAGGCGTTATTGAGTCGTTCGGTTTTGTTACCAGCCTGGTAGAACCTTGAGGGAAGGTTCTACGGCATGTAATATCCCTGAGCGGATTGGGGGTGTTACATTCCGTGCGGTCCAACCCTTGGCATCGCGACTGCCTCAGTGTTGGCCTGCCGCCGAGCACCAGCAGATTCGCATCATGTCCAGCTATTCGGACCGCGTCCAAATTTCTTCCGTCTTGTTTAGGGTTGGTTTTCTTCGTGTATTCCTGGAAATTAATTCCCTTTTTTAAATTGTATTTAATATGATTAAAATGATATATGGTATCTCATTTTATAAGGGAAAATTAATTAAATGGAATACATGTGATTGACCGAATTACTTTGGACGTTTTCATTTTACTGATTGTGAGAATTGATTGTATCAATTCTATTTAATAGTTGCTTATATATATTGTTTGGATATATATATATATATATATATATATATTTGCAATCCATTTATGTAGTATTTATTGGATGAATACTTTTGAATGGGGATGTGGTTCATGGACCGAGTTTTGAATCATTCGATTTTATTCGATTGGGTTGTAAAGGCCGTTTTTGATCCTATTTATTTTACTAGAAATATTTGTATAGGATGTAGTTTTTCAAATATAAAATTTATATGTAATGATGAAGACCGGAGGAAGATCCGCTCGAGAAGACGAAGATTCAAGACCGAAGACATGTAATTAGATTACGATGTTTTTGTTCTTGGAACGGTCCATAAACTGCATGTTGGTCGTAACTAGGTTGCTATTTACTGTTTTTCATTTTGAATGATTGACAAACACAAACATGCTTATAATTGAATTAATGTGGAAAGTGTAACGTTAATCGCGAAATTCTCCTAACAACAAACAGATTAAGTTTGAAAAAGGTTACGAGCTGGTGTGCTATGCTTCCGAGTTATCAGGGTAGTGCATTTGGTAGAGGTTGAAAAATTCTTGAGTGCATTATATGCCTTCGGTTGGTGATAAATTTCGCCCTAAAAACCTGATAGGTTGCTGAGCGAGATTCAATAGTCAGACTGTTAGATGTTGATGGTCAACAACTTAGATAGTCTGGATTGCCAAGAAACCTAATAGGTTGAGGGCATGTAGGGGTAAAAGAAGATCGAATCATACATTGGATGGGTTGGTGTTGGACACCACTTTACAGAAATTAATAGGCAAGAAACCTGACAGGTTACGTCTGTTAAAATTTGTAAAGAACTCGATCACCACTAAGAAGTCAATCTAACCATGACTTCCGGGTTATAACATGGGAGTGTGTAATTCCGATAAAATTAGTGGGAGCTGAGACAAGAATTATACAAGCCCTTAAATTCTATACTCGGTCATAATAAAACAAGTCACTAATTCAATCATGTCTAAATCAATGCAGAGAAACGAAACAATATCTCTCTTAAAATGGCAAAGAACCCACTTGCGATACTACTTGAAAAGAATCTCCTTACTGCCCCAACTTGTTGGCTGGTTGCGGAATCTGATGATTGTACTCAGCATGGAGTCTCTGGGATACGTCTTAGAGGTGGATATTCCACCGACTCCAGTTCGGACTAGGGGTAATCAGGAAGAAATTGACATCCATGAAAAATGGGTCAAGGATGATGTGCTGGTCGGCTTTATGATGGGCTCAATGACTAATGAGCTGCAGAGAGCGCACGAGAAAATAACTTTTGCTAGGCAGATTCTCACACACTTGGTCGAGCTTTATGGAGAGCACAATAGGACTACTAGATATAAGATATCGGAGCAGTTATTTAGTGCTAGGATGAAGGAAGGGGAGAAATTGGGAGACCATGTCCTCAAGATGATCTCTATGATTGAGAGGCTCGAGGTGCTCAACTTTCACACGGATTTATCCCTTTAAATTGATCTCATCCGTCAATCTCTACCTGACTCCTTCATGCAGTTTGTAACAATTTTCAACTGTAATGAAATTTCGTGTACATTAGCTGGGTTAATGAACAAACTGGTGACGGCACAGTCTAACATGAAGACTAAGCCGAGCGAGTCTGCTCTAATGATTTCTTCTGGGCCTCGAAGGTCCAAGAACAAGAAGAAAAAGACCTATGAGTAGTATAAACCCAAGAAAGGGGTGCAGAAAGGCAAGGGCAAGGCCCTAAAGGTTCAGAAGGCAGGCGTTCCTAAACCTACGAACAAATGTCTTGAATGCGGTGAGCTGGGACACCGGCATAGGACTTGTCCCAAGATCAATGGGTCATCACGTACGGAACTTTTTATTTTTGAAACCAATTTTCCCGCTACTGTATATTCTTCTTCATTGATTCTGGATTCAGGTGCTACTTCTCATATTTATAGAATAAATCAGGATTTAGAATGAAGTAGTCAGCTTGAAGCTGGGGAAGTGATGGTCACTCTCGGAAGCGGACAAAGTGTTGAGGCAACCAATATTGGATCACTCCTACTGGGTTTGGAATCTGGTTTTATTTTGACGTTAGATTAAGTACTGGTTTTTCCCAAGGGGCATAAAAACATTGTATCCATTCCAGTCTTGGACCGTAAAGGATTTTCTTTCTTCATTGGCAATGGTAGTTGTAAAATTTATTTTCGAAATAAATTGGTTGGCACAGCTACATTGTTGAATGGTTTATATCATCTGAACTTACAAAATAAATCAGCAGTGAACACTATAACTAGAAAAAGTGGTAGGCATGATACTAATCAAGCTCTTAAGTGGCACCTTATACTTGGTCATGTTGGTCAGACCAAGGTTCACAAAATGGACAAAGATGGACTTTTAAGTACATTGGGTGAAGAACCCTATCCAACTTGTGAATCCTGCCTTAGAGGCAAGATGACTAAGTCCCCCTTCACGGGGACATTTGAAAGGGCTACTGAGAAACTTGGGTTGGTACATACTAATGTTTGTGGTGCTTTGGAAGCATCCCGAGATGGATATCAATATTTCATAACGTTCACAGATGATCATACTAGGCATGGGATTGTGTACTTGATGAAACATAAATCTGAAGCCTTCACTAAATTCAAAGAATTTAAGGCCCTAGTTTAAAAATAGACTGGATGTCATATCAAAGCACTTCAGTCAGACCGAGGCGGCAAATATATGAGCACAGAGTTTGATGAGTTCCTTAAGGAACATGGAATAGTTTCACAATTCATGCCGCCAGGAACCCTGCAGTTAAATGGTGTTTTAGAAAGGAGAAATCGGACTTTGTTGGACATGGTCCACTCCATGTTGAATTATACTGATTTACCAATTTACCTGTGGGGGTACGCCCTACTTACCGCTACCTATATCCTTAATATATGTCCTTCCAAATCCATTCCTATCACTCTGCATGAGATGTGGAAAGGTAAGAAACCAAGTCTTAATCACATAAGGATTTGGGGATGTCCAACCTATGTCAAGAAGGCTAAGGTGGACAAACTGGAAACGAGGTCCGCCAAGGGACGTTTCATAGGATACCCAGAGGACTCGATGGGTTATCTATTCTACATTCCAGAAGACCATGGGGTCGTTGTGGCTCTACAAGTGCACTTCCTTGAGGATGAATTCATTCAGGAAGGTGGCTCGGATAGAAATCACTACTAGAAAAAATGACTATAGTGACGCTAAAAAACATCACAATATGTAGTCTATTGTGACGCTTTTGCTATAGTGACGCTTTTCAAAAGCGTCACCTGATTTGGCGTTTCAATAGCCCATTATTGTGACACTTTCAAGGCGACACAACAGATATCTATTGTGACACTTTTTTATATATTGTAACACTTCCAAGGCGCCACAACAGATATCTATTGTTACACTTTTTTATATATTGTGATACTTTCAAGACGTCATAACATATATCTGTTGTGACACTTTTTTATATATTGTGACACTAAAAGTGTCACTACAAATGTCTATTGTGACACGTTTATTCTTTTGTAACACTATTTGGTGACGCTAACTAGGGTCACAATAATGTATTTTAGTAACATTTTCTCGCGCCACCAAAAATATTATAACTAACGTAACCACCTCATTTAGTGACACTTCCATGTGTCACAATACACTATTTGTGACGCTTTGTCGCGTCATTTATATACATTTATAAATAATGTAACTACCCTATTTAAATCACCGTCGTATCTTTTTTCTAATGATAATTTGCAAATTCAATTTAAAATAACAAGAAAGTTTCAATAAACAACCAACCAAATACACATCCATATATAAGTACAATTATACATCCATATGCAAGTACAATTATACATATAACTATACAGAACAATTACATGTCCAAAAAGTATCTTAAACACCAAGAACTCTATTTTCATTTCATGAGTCAAATCTGACCAAATAATCCGCCTTTGCACTACAGCCTCTGCATTTTTCAAAAATATTCTTCTTTCAAGAGCTACCCTCACCTGTATATAAAATAAATTTAAAGAAATTCAAACTAGAGAATAACAACTTTTCAAGAATCACCAAGTATAACAATTATACACCGACACATAGATACACAAGTTTATTTGTTCCCCAAGACATCAAGCAAGTATACTAAAAAATTTAGAGATGTATCATCGCAAGAAACATGTTTTTCTTTTTATTTTTCGGAATTCATAAGGGAGAAAACTGAAAAAGTAGAGTAACTATACGAAATACGATCTTGTTTATTTGCAGGTAATAATAATAATAATTACAAATAAATTAATACAAGAAACTCCAACTTTTCACCTTATATTTTTACAATTACATCCCTCAACTTTTTCTAAATATCACAAATTAGACAGGCGAAGGTGGAGCTAATTGTAATATTTGGAGAAGTTGAGGGGTGTAATTGTAAAATATACGATGACATCAACAAAATCATTATGTAATGGTTGGCGCACGATATAAGATAGATAAAACTTCAAGGGTGGCTTCTGTAATTTTAAAAGTAATTAAGCCAAACCTCGGGGGTAGTTTTGGCAATTAATTCCTAGAAACTAATTACAGGCGACTTTATGTTAAGACGGAGTAGAAATAACCGGCATCTCGCTGTGGTCATTACTCTGAAGGATTATTCTAACAACATGTTCAAATGAAACTTGATACGCTGCTTTTAACACATCAATACTTCAATAGGAGCATTCTGCCAAATAATACAAATTACAATCCCAAGAACTCTTTCAATCATATTGCAAACACCTGTCGTAATGTAAAAAACAGTTCTAACCTTCACTAATATTGTAACAAGATCCAGAGAGCCAGCAACTAAGCCATCGGGTTGCTGTTGTGGTTGAAATGTAGACAGTATAATGAGAGAAAAAAAAAGTAAAACTTCAATTTGTTTGATTTTATTTTTACTGTAAGCAATGGGTAAAGTTTACTTACATTACTGAGAATTGGCCCGATATATGGTAAAGTCGAGAAGCCAAAGGATGAATACATCTAGGAGCCTTTTTATAGGCTGAAAAGCTCAAAAAGACAGATTATATAATATCCTTTACCGAAATACATTGAAATTTAACAGTTTCATTTTATGGAACTTTTAATTTGTTAATCATGAGAAATTTCAAAAACCAAATACCTCCACGACCTCTAGAGCATCAATACTGATGAAAGGATCCGAAACATGAGAAGCCCACATGTTAAGCATGATAGGAGATATAACTGGCTCAATTGATGCTGCAACTTCATGGCCTATAAAATGAAAAGGAACACAAACTGAGCTTCTAATGAATTGAGATCAAAATCGGAGCCCATCTCGATATCAAACTTGAAGTTGAGTCGTAAACTCCACTTGTACTAACCAGATGTCACAGCTGCTTGCAGAGTTTCAAGTACTAAGTGCATAGTTTCATGAGAAGCCTACTAAGGAAATAAGCACATAGTATCAATAAGGGTTCATTACGAAAGTTACCCTTGAGGTTTAACCTAAGTACAAAAAAAAAAAATCTAACTTTCAGAACTACAAAAATTACCTCCCGATATCTTGGTTTGTTTATAATTTACCCCTTCAGAAGCAAAAAACTTTTCAAAACTCCCCTTCATATTTTGTAAAAATATTAAAGTTAGCTCTCCAATTTTAACACTGAACTATAGGGGTATTTTGTAGCTTTGAAAGTTAGCTATGTTTTTTTTTTGTAATTAAGTAAATCTGAAACTTTGGTTCCAAACGGGATTTTCAAAACTGTAAATAGCACGTGTTAGAACCACCTGAGTCCCAACGAGGTGAACTGCGACATGCGTGCCCCTAGTTCTCCTTTGACTCTGATCACGCTTAAAAGTATTGTTACTTATTATATAAATCTTTGGTTCCCCAGTTATTAAAAGCCACTGCTCAATAGTATTTTTTAGAGAATTCATGCTAATCTGCTTAACTATAACATGGTCTAGCACAATTTTGCTTCCCCCAACATATTTTGCACTAGTTGACTGCACTAATGTTCCTCCATATTTCAAGACAACTGATAGATAAACACCTAAAGGCTCTGCAACAATACAAACCAAAAAATAATACAATGAAAACCACCCAATGCTCACCATAGTAACAATTTCAGAATACAATAAAACACATTAATATTTAATATATATTCTGGAAATTTCCAAGTAGATCCAAAACCTCATTCCCATTCTCAAAACCCACGTCAAAACCCCACTTTTCAAAACCCCAAGCATAAAAAGCAATTGCAAATAACTTACTGTACATCACATGGGTGGTGGTCTATTAATGTTTTTCTTCTCCCGCAGTCTCACCATCGTCGCGTGGACCTTGCTTCAGCTTTCTTTCACCACAGTTGCAATGGATTTGGGACTAGGGTTCTTCTGTTTTTGGGGGCAGCCGATTGAATTTTTTGTTTTTTGAACAACTTAGCTTCTGTATTTGCAATAGAATTATTAATTTTACTTTTTAATTTATTTAATGTGATAACTGTATTGCTTAGCTGGCAGAGCCACGTGGCATCGGGCCAAATAAAATTGAGTTAGCCCGGTCGGGCCCAAATATGGCCTGGAAATGATCAATTTTATAGATATTGTCCTAAAACTGAAAGCCCGAAAAATTTTGGCCTATTATTGAAAAACACTAAAAGTTAGTGTCGTAAAAAAGCAATTTGCTCTAATCTTGCCCCTACATTTTATTTGAAAAAAAAAAGCAATGAAACGATAAATATAATAGAAGCCCAGATATATGGCAATGAAGACAAGAAGGCAAATCTAATATTCAAACTACCCATAATACCTGGTAAAGACAATAAGATATTAGTAGTGAAACGGAAGTGATAAGACCAATCAAGACAGCCAAGTGCCTTTCTGAATTGGAATGCAGCATTTGTGGTAATTAGACTACCATGAAGGGAATCACAGATACAGCCATAATAATGCCTGCATAGCTCGTCCAGATATCGATCGACGCCTTAACTCGCACCAATAAGTAAAATGGAAGATCTCCAAGTGTTAAAGCAACTTAAGCAAATTTTGTTATAAACTACAAATACTGCCATGAAACCCTTGGAGGAAAAAATAAGAGAGAAACCAGTAAAACTGACGAAGCCTTTCGTGTCTCGAGAGTCTATGGCGACATTATTTTCTATATCGCACTTTCCAACAAGAATACAGGTACCCCAAATTACAGTAAGTAGCATCATTGTTGACCCAGCTAGAAGCCCCATTCCAACTGATACCTGACTTTGAGCAACTTTTGTGCTTCCAGATAGCCCAGAGACTGAGATTAAAACAAAAATCAGCACTTTTTTAAGTCGCAAATCCATTGAGATGTTGAGAAATTCATGTTCTGGTAGATTTTTAATTTTTGAACTCATAGTTAGTTATTGAAATCTTCTATGCAATCATATTCTCCTAAAAGCCCCAATCCTTAAATCCAAACGCAATTCAGAGCATAACTTTCAAAACATGACATTTGTATTTTAAAAAAAAAAGCAGGGGGGAGGGGGTGGAGTTACCGAAAATAAGCATAGCATCAGGAAGTGCTCCTAGTATCAGAAGGAAAAGTCCGCCGAAAAGTCCAGGTCCGAGGATCTCAAGCAGTTGCTCACTGTCGGCGGAGAGAGAAGTTGCGGCGAGGAGCATTAGATAACCATACAGCAGAATTAAGAAGAGGTTTCCGAGTGTGGTGGAGGTACACGGCATGAATCCGTAGGTCTGCTCGCAGGTCTCCTCCTCCGCTATGGGGAGCCAAATGAGCTGGTGAACTTGGAGGCGTCGATCCCATCGGAGACGAGATCTGATTGGTCAGAAATGAAGCGGCCGTAGGCCAGGCTGCAGAGAATTAGTAAGGAGATGATTGTGAAATCGGATGCCAATCGAAGAAGAAACGATTTTGAGATAGACAGATTTTCTGAGGTAATGGGGGCGGAGGCATAGATGGACAGATGTGAGAGGTAATGGAGGCGGAGGCAGCATATAGGTTTTGATACACGACTAAGAGGGGTGAAATAGAAAAGAAAATTATGTTTAGCGTCACAAAATATGATTATAAAATTAATAAGACATTAAAGTGTCATTACATGTACATATAGCAACACTTGTTTAAAAGTGTCACAAAAAAAGTGTCACTATAAGGGTATTTTTCTAGTAGTGAATGTCTCTTTGGAAGAGCACAATGAAAGTCCTGAGGAGACATCTAATCAGGGATCATGAACTGAATGTATTGTAACACAACCTCCACTTCGAAGGTCAGATAGGTTGTCTCACTTACCTGAGAGGTATGGTTATACACATGTCAAGGAACTGAGTCTCCACGACGTTCCTGATATCCAAGAGGACGGCCCTGTCACCTATGACCAACCGATAGTGGATGTGGACTCCGATAAATGGCAAGAAGCTATGGAAGCTGAGAAAGACTCGATGCATGCCAATCAGCTCTGGATTCTAGTAGATCTACTAATTGGCATGAAGCCTATTGCATGTAAATGGATCTATAAGAGAAAGACTGATGGGGATGGTGAGATTGATGTTTATAAGGCTAGGCTTGTGGCAAAGGGTTATACCCAAAGAGAAGGGATCGATTATCATGATACCTTCTCGCCCGTAGCTATGATCAAGTTGATTCGCATGAGGCTTGCCATTGCTGCCCATTACAATGATGAAATATGGCAAATGGACGTAAAAACGGCTTTTCTAAATGGATACCTCGATGAGGAAGTCTACATGGAACAGCCTAAGGGTTTTGTGTCTAAAGCTAATATTCACAAGGTGTGTAAGCTCCAACGATCCATTTATGGGCTGAAGCAAGCTTTTCGGAGTTGGAACCTTCGATTTAACGAAGTAGTCAAGGACTTTGATTTCGTGCAAAACGAGGAGGATCCACGTGTTTACAAAAAGGTCAGTGGGAGCAACATTGTGTTCTTAGTAATATATGTAGATGATATTCTACTTATGGGAAATAACGTAGCAATGCTCAGCACTGTGAAAGCTTGGCTTTCTAAAACAGTCTCCATGTAAGACTTGGGAGAAGCTTCCTATATTCTAGGGATCCGTCTTTACAGAGATAGACCGTGAAGAATGATAGGACTTTACCAAGCCCTATATATAGATAAAATCATGAGAAGATTCAAGATAGATAATTCTAAAAGAGGGTTCCTTCCCATGCGACATGGAATTCATCTCATCGAGAAAATGTGTCCTCAAAGTGAGGAAGACAAAAAAGAGATGAGTAAGGTACCCTATGCCTCGGCAGTGGGTATCCTCATGTACGCTATGTTGTGTACGAGACCGTACTTATCCTATGCTGTAAGTGTGGTAAGTCATTTTCAAGCAAACCCGGGAAGGGAATACTGGACTGCTATCAAGAACATTCTTAAGTACTTAAGAAGGACTAGAGATATAGTTCTTACTTACGGTGGTGGAGAACTGAAGGTGGTTGGATTCACCGATTCTGATTTTCAAGGAGACAAGGACGACTCTAAGTCGACATCTGGGTACTTGTTTACTCTCAATGGAGGAGCAGTATATTGGAGAAGCTCCAAGCCAAGCGCTACTGCAGATTCCACCTGCCAAGTAGAGTACCAAGCTGCCTCAGAGGCTAGCAATGAAGCATTTTGGATGCATAAGTTTGTGCAAGAACTTCAAGTGGTGCCTAATGCGGATCTACCTATATCACTATTCCGTGATAATGATGGAGTTGTCGCCCAAGCCAAGGAGCCAAGGGCTCACCACAACACCAAGCATATAGAGAGATAGTATCACATCGTTTGAGAGATGGTTGAAAAAAGATATGTTTCGTTGCAAAGATTAGACTCAGAAGACAATGTCTCTGACCCGCTAACTAAGCCGTTATCTCAGGCTATCTTGGAAAGACATCTGAAGAAATTAGATAACATGATGTGTGGCATTGAGTGAAAGTGGAAGATTATAAGGAATATGCCATCGAATTCCACTCAGGGGATGAGAGAGAAGGGGCATTGTACTTGTAATTATGGAATAATTAATAAAAGGCAATATGATTCATTTATCGTTTATTGTATTTCAAATGCATTCTTGATTTGGTAAACATTAAAGTGAAGTCCATGTAAATAAGAGCAAATATTCCACTCTCGTTATCGGATTAGATAAATGCACTAGAAGTGTTTAAAACTTATTTACGTAAACCGTTTGGAAGTCGATAACTTAATTGGGCATTAAGTTTTGAGTAAGACTTGTATAATTGATGCTAGGACAGGTGCATGTATTGATAGCATAATTATAAGTATATTGGTGGGACCAGTGGACTCAAACCCGACTCATACTTGATTCAGTCATATGGTATTCACTCTTGGAGAGTCGATGACGAATCGAAAGGTTGTGATAGTATGCGTATGCTTGTGAAGTTTAGTTTGTCATTAGAGTAGTTAGACTCATTTGCTTAATCGCTGGGTCAACCTCGAAGTGCGGACTATACGGAGAGGTAGCAATCTTTGCTGTACGCCAAGAAAGGATTCCATCTCCTGTTAGTGAGTGGGCGAATGTCCAATACGGTTAATGGCAAATAAGATCATAAGTCTTTGGACAAAGCATTCTGATTTAGTCGTATTGGATACATTAGTAATCTGTCGGTCTTGATTTACATTCTGATTTAGTCGTATTGGATACATTAGTAATCTGTCGGTCTTGATTTACATTAACACATGTGTAGTGTCTAGTCAAAAGTAGGGTTTGACTTTACCGTGACCCGAAGACTTGACCGGGACATCTGGTGAAGGGTCTATACGTATATGGTATTCACGACATAATGGTTCTGGAATGATCCTTCATTCGTTCTCAGTCGGGGTTTACAGTGCGGCCCGCTAGGCTGTCTAAGCATTGTCCGCACTCATTGGTTCCTCCTAATGCCGGCTGAGATGGACCTATATAGTTGCGCATCAGGATCATTGACGGATAAATGTGAATTTATTTTCTCTCTAATAATATTAGATATTGGCTATCTAATTATGAGTTATTGGATAAATCAAATAGCGGTCTTATGAATTGAAATTAAGTTACTGGGTAATTAATTTAATTCATAAATTATATTTCTTAGAGAAATATATTTGTAATTGATATAATTAATTAATTGGATTAATTAATTAGTATAAATACATTGGTGATAAAATGTAGTGTATTAAATGGAGTCGTTTGACGAACGTCCGGTACACGAGCCGAGTGACTCTGCCCGTTTCCTAGCACCTTCCATGTGGCCGCCCCTCCCCCTCTTTTTGTCATGGTGTGTGTTTGTTTTTTATGGGATATGGCATGTTACTTGAGAATACTTCCATATTGATTTGATTTGGTGGTTTTATGAAATATATTTAATATCTTAATTAAGCAACATGATCTCTTATATCTTATCAAAACAAGAACACCACAAGAACACTTAGAGAAATTTCAGACGAACCACCAAAGAGAGAGAGGGAGAGATTTTTTTTCAACAAATTCTTCATCTTTGAGGTGGAAGAAAAGAAAGAAAAACAAGAGAGAAAAATTCCTACGAGTTTCCCTAGCCATATTCTTGATAGAACGGAGTCTCCTTGATTTTTTTCGATCAAGTTCCGACGTGTGTGAAGTAGAGACATCGTGCTTTCGGTGTTTGCAACGAAGGATTATTCGTGCTCATGTTCGGTTCCGTGATCATCATCAAAATTACGAAGATATTATCAAATGCTTCAAAAGTGTGGGACTTTAATCCTTTGTCTTCGTCAATTTACTTTTCGTATATACGTTACTTGATCGATCCTATTTTGGGATTCTTTATATTGAGTTTTATTATTCTGCTCCATACTTGATCTTGTATCCGGAATTCCAATATTAAATACTTTTCTTGGTCAAAGAATCAATCTTCAAAGATATGAAGATATGTTCTTGATCCTTTTTATTATTCAACTCTTGAATATTATCTTCACGACTATTAGAGGGAGAAATATCAAAATCAGATTTTCGATTCTCTCTACTCAAATTATGTCTTCTCTTGTGTTTTGTCAAGTGTAAGGGCTATCACAAGACACTATTATATAGCCCTCTACATGGCTAAGGGTTCACCAACCCCTTCACCACCATAATCAACCAGAACAAAATAGCTGCTCTGCTCGTTTAAGTGTGTGACCCTGTAGGTTTTAATTAATACGACAATGAGTATAAAACCATTTTATGACTCATAAATCATAAGCGGCCTTTAGCTAGACATTATGACGACCCGCATTAAAAGAATTAATTCGACGGCATGAACGAAATCCCGTTACTGTATAATATTTAATCCCCTCATCGCAATATCCTAATTAAGCATAAGGCATGGATAAGTCGACCTTATATAGCTTAATTAATATTCGTGATCTCAAGTTACAATTGTCCAATTCAAATATTTATCAATAACTCTTATTGATCAATTTGACCATGGCCATGCATTTAAACAATTTAACTTATCAAGGGCCCATGGATATTTCTCCATTTTATAGGAGGGACAAGTCCCCTCTGGGCAAACTACTTACTTCTGCATAAATCGTACCGTATCTAATCACAAACTGTATGGTCCCTTGTTATAGAAGACGTTGATATTGTGTTAAAATATGACACTCATTATGTAGGAAACTGCAGTGTCTTTAGGTAATAAGGATTTAAATAATATATAACAATCAGAGGAATTATAATGACTTAATCCATATATAATTCTCTTTGTTAGGTCATATTCAATACGATGTCTCTACATGTATCTATGACGTGATATAACATCTCATGTTCATGACCAGTAAAATATAGCCATCATATCATTTATCATATCAGTAATCATATTACTAAAGATATCCAGAATAAATATTCTTTAATGCTTTAACGAGCTTTACTATCAAGTCACATACTTGATGATCGTAAGCAAAATATTAATTCAATAATATAATCAATATTATATATTAAATAATTATAAATGTCTCGAAATTATTATTAAACAATAGACTTAGACCATAATACTAACAATCTCCCACTTGCTCTTAGTCCAATACAGACTTAAACTAAAGACCCATATCCTTTATATGACTATCATTCTTCGCTTGAGAAAACGGCTTGGTTAAAGGATCCGCCATGTTATTATCCGTGTGAACTTTGCATATCCTCACATCACCACGAGTGACAATCTCTCGAATGAGGTGAAACTTTCTAAGTACGTGTTTGGATGCTTGTTGTGATCTTAGTTCTTTAGCTTGTGCAATAGCTCCATTGTTATCGCAGTGCAAATTTACTGGTTCAACAATGCTAGGAACCACATCCAGTTCACCAATGAACTTCCTCATCCAAACAGCTTCTTTAGTTGCTTCCTAAGCGGCTATTTACTCAGCTTCTGTTATAAAATCAGTTGTGGTTGGTTGTTTGGAACTTTTCCAGCTAACAACACCACCATTCAAGCAAAATATATATCCAGACTGCGATTTTGAATCATCTTGGTCTGTCTCAAAACTGGCATCGACATAGCCATTAAGGACCAAATCACTATCTTGACCACTATATATCAAGAACATATCTTTAGTCCTTGAGTATTCCTTGAGAAGGAATTTATTTCCAAGAAAAATGGTGGGAGTAAAATAACTCTTCATGAGATGAGAGAGCCACAAATAGATACTGAACCTTTAGATAAAACTGATTTAAACTCACATAGAGATGTCGAGACCACTTTTTCTGTACCAGCTCTGCATGGTCTATACGTAATCATCGTGAACCTGAGAGATATGGATTTCTCATTGTTGTGCAGCGATTTATACGCCTCGATGGTGATCGGCAAAATGGTCTGGAGCCAGCTAAAGAAGACAGATGATGGGCAAGCGCTTAGCGGTCGACGTCCAAGGCGATCGCCTATTGGCATCTGGAGATCGCCTCTAATGGACGACTGGAGATGATCGCACCATGCCACGTATGAATCCGACACCCGTCAAAGTCTTCGAAGACGGAATCTCGGATGAAGACCCACGTGCAGATCCGCAAAAGGCGCCACAGGATAAGGCCCTTTGACCCCAGCCTGCCACCATCTTCTCACCTACCGACAGACCCGTCGAAAGGTGCGAAGTGGGACCTCCCGAGACAGTGACTCAGGATGCGTGCAGACTTCTCATTGGCTCGCACATCTGGCTACCAGCAGCAGCCGCAGACTTTAAGGAAATAGTCCCACATGCTGGCACGATCGCCCACCTTATTCTAATATAGGAAATGGCGGTCGCCCGCGATGGACAGGGAGAACCTAGCGACCTCTTCTCCTATAAATAGAAGGCCTCCAGCAGCGGCCAAAACACAGTGAAAGACATTCACAAAAACTCGGAGAGTGAAAAAACGTTAACACAGTGACAGTTTACAACGTGAACACATAACACTAAAAGCAAATAATATGGAAAACTCTCCATCTTTGTAATAAGAACTCACAGAGCTTCAACTCTGGTTCTTCCGGCAATCTTCAGCACTCGATAGCTAAGATAACTAGAGTCTTTACACTCATTGTAATTGTACTCTAACTTTAATAACTGTACTCACTAGTATTCATATTAATAACATCTCGCGAAAGCATTCAAGCCTGGGACTAACAACCCCGGAAAATCTTGTGTTATTTATTTCCCCACGGGCGTGCTCTCGCACTTTGTTTGTTACTCGACCATTCCAGCAATATCATCTCCGGATAATATTTTGGGTAACAACAATTGGCGCTAGAAGGAGGGCATCTTAACCTTCGTTTTTATTCCGACCGTCTCGAAGAACACTCACTGTTCTCTGGGGCATATAC